>QVRM01006149.1:585000-671819 GCA_003439945.1 Dermanyssus gallinae
ACAGATCGAAAGCTACGGACCTTTGACACGGACGCCCGCTGGTGATGCCACGGTTGCTCTATATCCCGATACTCCGCCGGAACGTATCGAAATAGGACGGAATCTCGTGGGACGTGAGTCTACGCAATGCTGTGTGTTGTTGCTATCGTTATTATTGCCAGCGGTAGGGGTTTGGTGGAATCTATTTATTTATTGTCGAATTTTAATTATGTTATTGATAGGATTCTTGTTGTGCGCGGCACTTGATGCGTATGTTTATTGCGATTGTTGTTGTTGTTGTTGTTGTTGCTGCTGTTCCTGTTTGTTTGTTTTGTTGTGATGGACAACAAAACACGTAGTAGCTGTAGTCTTTCTACTGCGGTTAATTCCGCTATAGATGTAGCCGATCAAATCATGCTGAATGATCAAATCTAGGCAAAAAACGTTAACACACTAGACCACCTGCCCTTAGTGTTCAGCACACGCCGTAATAACTATAAGGCAAATATCAACCATTATGCTTTCTTGAGAATCATTAGATTGAGAGAATTTATATATATATATATTTCCCTTTATTGTAAATAAAGCGCGTATATATATATATATATATATATATATATATATATATAATCATCGATTCGGAAAAATAAGAGATCGCGTTTATGCTGCAATTGTGCATGAATGGCACGCAATCGAAACAACAATGATAAACAGAAGACTACGTGATGATGGCTAACAATCAATATCTGATATCATTGGGTTAAGAGTAAATAAATATATGGGCGGAACACAAAGTACATACATAGCCGATCATACGCAACAAAGTAGTATATCAACAATTTCAAAAATACATACTATATTATAACAGCAAATAACCTGGCGGGATTAGATCGCATTAACAAATCTATACATATGCACATATTTGTACACCGCATTGAACACACAAGGCATAGAACACGCAAATAGCTCATTTCGAAAGTAAAAAAAGCAGTCAACTGGGCCGCCACATGGTTACGAGTGTGAAACTTTAAAAGCTCGGTCCGAGATAGCGCAAGTGTACTAGAAGCACACTTCGGGACGCAGTAACCAGAACACCACGACAGGATGAAAGCAACCGGCAAGCTTATTTACACATGTGACTAAATATAAAAACGAAATAGCGAAAAATAGTTTTTCTTATTTTAAAATTTCAATCAATCCTGCTTTCGCCTCACAGCTACTACTGATCGAGGTTGGTAGAAATCGCACACGGCCAAACTACCCATATACTAAGTAATTAATCTTGCTGATGACACCATATTTTGTGAGCAGTTATCCGAATAGCATCGAACGGCTTTTTCTTCGGACTCCAAGAGCTACAAACACGGCAAGATGGCTAGCCCGATAATCTCTCACATTGTCGCCTATAAGGCTTTATGATTTAAAAAAAAAGTGCGTTGCGTGGCACCTCAAACGACATTTTTTTTAGATTTTCCGTAAGGCTATTACTGCCCGTGTACGGTGTTTTCGTGTCGTGGCTAATTTTTAATCCACTCCGGCATTTATCTTGTCTAAATTGGAAACCATGCAAACCAATTTAAGAGTGGGCGGTTTGGGTCTCGAACCCAGTCATCCCGCGCAATGCAAGGCAAAGGCTTTGCCACTAAGCCATCTTGCTCGAGATTGATCGAGAACTATTCGCCTAATCTGTAGAAGAATCTGACGGACCCGTCGACACCCAAGAATATTTATTTACATATCCATGATCCATTCATCTACCTCGCTCTACTTCACCAGTCTTTAGCGCTATGCGGCAAAGTTTTAGAGGGCGCAATAAAGTCGCCACACCTAAGCCAAGCCTCTGATTAAGACTGAGAATGGTGATGATGATGATAATGATCGAGATGACGATCTTGCTGGCTCATCCAGCATAATTTCGACTGGCTGGTCAAATGTGGCTCAGCTCGGCCAGAGAGTTACTAAACCGGGAACATTCGGCGCTTGCTCCTAGCGGTTCTCAGCTGTTCTCACCGAGGTCACTAGAGCGACGCTGCTAGTGACGGAGTGGAACGGAATGGAGACTCTGCGCCATGACGACCCTCTTCCTTTCTGCAACCGCCTCCGTCCGGTAATGGCGGTGATGGGGGGGGGGGAGGGGCTGAGACGGCAATCGCTACAGCAGCCACCAGCCAAGTGCAGCAGACTACCGTGCCGTGTTCGGCTTCAGGACACCCCGGATTCGTACCACCTCAACGCCCCCCCTTCTATCGTCCGAGTCCCACACAACTCGCCTCTATACGTCCTCGAACGACAAACGGCCTGCTTGCTCCAGCACAGCCCTTCCGTTGACCCCCGTTCACCCCGCTAAATGAACTCGCCCGTACACTACTAACTTCCGAAAACCCTAAAGACTACATTAGAGACGATGCATCAGCAGCCACTTGTTTGGACATGTTGGTTGTGCGAGCATGTTTATATATATATATATATATGCTTTATGTGCACATATATATATATGCATGTATGTATACATATATATGTTGAATGTATACAAATATTCATACTGTATGCATATAAGTATGTATATTGCTGTTGTTTCTGTTACTGGTGTTGTCGTTATTGTTTTCGTGGTCATTGTCGTCATCGTTAATGGTGCTTCTCTCTCTCTCTTTCTCTCTCTCTCTCTCTCTCTCTCTCTATATATATATATATATATATATATATATATATATATAGCCGTCATTTGCGTACCCTGGTAATCCCTTTATATCAAAAAGGATTTTCGGTCGACGCAAACCTTTCAGTCTCTGCTTCTATGCTTCTTTTGAGACGACCATTCCTTCATTTCAAGAGTCGTCATGAGAAAGTTTAAGCATAATCAAACCCACTTAGTAGTTCCTGTGTCGGCTCGAATGAGGCTGTTACCTACTATAGCCTCAATTTTACCTCTACTTTTTTAGCCAGATCATATCGTACTCGTACTGGACGTATCTGGACCTTCTACATACAATAGGAATGTTGCAGCAGGTTATAGCACAACCAACACTCTACTCAAAGCGAACTCAGTCCTACAGCTGCATGACAGCGTCTCGGATTTGTACAATGCTTCCATGGCCACCCAAGCCTTCACTGCTATATCACTCAAGATCAGCTGGCCATCTCACGAACGCGTATAGAAATACTGTTCGATTTTGCAGCGCACAACTTCAGCACTTAACTTAACGCCTTGAACGAGCCCACCCAATGATGCAGAAACAGCAGTATCAGCAGGCCAGACACGCAGCGGGCGTAGTTTTGTTCATGAACAACATCATTTCCCCACCACAACTTCAGCACAGCCTACAAGTAATATCATCTGCTAGCAAAGCATTCCTTAGGCGAGGGAAACGCAAATAATCCGTCATACGGGTATGTACGCAGTCATCCTGAATCGACACATGTTATCCTGTGCTTGAGCGATGGACATGGACTTCGTTCGGGCGTTCAGCGATGAGCGACACCTGCTGGCTGCCAATTCTGTATGAAGAAGTCTACGGGGCTAACTCGGGAAGATAGGCGTCAGATGGGCCGTAGGGCTTTCGTTTGTGATGACACAATGGTTGTACACCTTCACATCATTTATAATCAGTTATGGTGTGTCCTGGCCAGAGCAGGCAGTTAAGTATGCCAAGCTAGCTGAGCTGTGATACATATATATATATATATATATATATATATATTTTATATATATATATATATTTATATATATATATATATATTTATATATATATATATATATATATATATATATATATATATATATATATATATTTATATATATATATATATCTGTCACGTTCTGTGCATTTATCTCAAGACCAGCGGTTTGGTGTACAATGAATGACCAATCGAAATACGCTATTAATAACCTCCTGATGGCTGAGAGAAGAAGATTTCAGAGCTGCAGAAAAGTTGTTGCACTACGCAGAGGGGACGATAACACTCTTTTTGCTGCGCTGGCATTTTGTAGAGTGCAGCCAGAACAGAGCGGCCACGCCTGTAACGGCTTAGCGTAGCCGGGCCATCGTCCATCGGCCGGGTGGTGGACATGAATGCTCATCATTCACTTGTCGTTTATTTATGAGCTTCGTTTCGCTTCATAAACTCGCCTACACGATGATAACTTAGGTGTAGTATGACCCACTGCTGAACGCTGCTGAACGTGGTCCACAGTGAGTAGTGGATGGACATGAAGAACACGAGAAATTCTAACGAATTACACGGACCTCGCCGCTGCTGTGGACAAATACCATACCGCTCTAGTACAGCAAAAGACAATTCGCGTACCGTGTTGTGCCGGTAGCAGCAGCAGCAGCGGCGTCTCGTACAAATCTATGCACGTATCGACTGCCTAGTAACCTCTCCACAACACAGCTCGCAGTGACCGGTAGTGGGATCAATATATATATATATATATATGTATATATATATATATGAATATATATATATATATATATATATATATATATATATATATATATATATATGTATATATATATATATGAATATATATATATATATATATATATATATATATATGTATATATATACATATATATGTATATATATATATATATATATATATATATATATTAAGGGTAAGGACAAGAGACGGAGACTTGCTACTTCGGGGCAGCTTTTTAGACATCCATCAACATAACGACTCGCACGAATACATATACTCAGCCTCTGTACATGCACACAGGTACATACAGCACACAGCAATTTCGATAATCCGTAATTTCTTTCTTCGCGGCGGTGGCGGCGATCAAATTATCGTAATTCGTGGTCCAGTACCACTAATTATAATAGAGACGTCATAAAAGACGTCATTACTGCTGTTGTTGTTGTTACTGTTGTTGTCGCTGTTGTTGTTGTTACTCTTGTTGTCGCTGTTGTTGTTGTTGAAGTCATTGTCAACGAGGTTACGATTATGAGATCACTGTCGATTGACCATCGTGATGTATTGTTTGCTACCAAACATTTGTACGGCTATTCTGTCCCCGACTGCTGCCGCGCGGCTACAGCTCGAACATCGGTCGCCATTCGAACTGCGCGTGGCACCGCCACGCCAGCCCAATGTTTCATAGTGTGGAGCAGACATACAGACGGGGTTGACTAGCATGGTGACAGTCATGAGGCTATGCTATGGCGCGCCGTGAGCGTCAGTTAAACTCGGCCAACCGCAGATCGGCCATTGGCTGCTGTAGAATTGTTGTCGCTAGAACCCCTGCTGCTACTGGTGCTGCTGGTAATCGTCGTCGTCGTTGTTGTTGTTAATGCTGTTGTTGTTGTTGTCGTCGTCGTCGACATAGTCATCTATATCGGCAGCTAAACGATCGGCGGGTCACGCGTGGAATAGGCAAAAGTGGCTGCAGCTGTAGCTATAGCCGGTAGCGTGCCTAGGTCGTCATGTCTACCCCGATGTATTCTAGTTAGGTAGTCTAGTAGTCGTCGGGAGCAGAGCCAGACAGACAAACCTTCATGGTCTCGACGCCAGAGCGCAGACTACGCAGGACTTCGGGGTTTACCTACCCCGGCACCTAAGCTCTCTATCTGATCGCAGGTGGAAAAAAACACGCGGAAACACAGGCAGCGACAGATCTGGGAAGTGGTGATGGCAGAGGCGCGTTTGCCTTCAACGAAGGAAGGCCAAAGCTATAGCCGAGGATGGGGTGGGGAGGAACCCAGGTTGATTTGTCCCGCATCCCGCCCGCCCTCTCCAGTAGCCACGCAGGCTGCTAGTGACTGACGCACGTGCATTACATCTATTCCCAAAACCTTCGAGAGAAAAGTATGAGGAAAGATAGTCCCATGTGTGCTCGGACATTGGACCAGTCAGCTATGGATGGAAAAGGCAACACCAGCAGGCGGTAGGTAATAACTGGGTAGCCGTCACGGCCCGTCCATGTAGACTGCCGACACCATCGACACATAGTGTCGATGGTGTCGGCACTCACTGCCTAGGAAATGCTCGGTGGATCCTCAATGGTCGATGGCCGCATCGTGGCCCCATCGTTCCAGCCAAATCGTCAAATTTGGCTGCTGGAAGCAACAAATGTCCGCTGCTTCGTGAAGCCTCCTCTCCTATACGCAGCAAACACTGACCCAAAGCGTCAGCCTCCTAGCCATCGTCGTCATTAAACAATCACAACGTAGCGCCTGCCATTAAGCCACAAGCGTCGGTCTTCCTCTAATAATAATAGGCGTACGGAAGATACTACGAACAACCGACGCAAAGCGATGTTTCTAAGGCAAGTTATGTCATTGGCCGTTTGTAGAGACAACGCGGCTTCTATTACAGGCGCAATGGGCTGACACGATATTGACTGATTACAGTGCAAACGAGCATTCATCACTTTTGTATAAATATTCATCATCATCATCATCAGGTTCGAAGAGATTCATCCCGAAAACTTAGGTAAGCAGGTTAGAAAATATACCAGCAAATCACAGCGAAGCACACACAATACCCGTCGGCAAGATGGTGACGTTCGCGCTCGTATGCGGGGGGAACAAATCTCCGGCGAGATTAAAAACGTGATACGAACAAACCGCGGTCAGGCTAAATATAGCGAAGATGTCCAAGGCAGTGGTTGCTTGTGGTTGCTGCCGCCGAGATATATATATATATATATGTATATATATATATATGTTTTATGTAGCCTGAATAGAAGTAACTTTGTACACTGAGTTTTGATATTACTAAACGTATGTGTTCATATATATATATATATATATATATATATATTCCGGGGCACGCTGCTGAAGTGGTCCCAGCCGACTCTATACGAGATAGAGTAATATTGCCTGTGCACACGTTCTCGGGAGACAATTGTAGCTCCATTTTTATTCCTTAATATATATATATATATATAATATATATATATACACATTTATATATATAAATATATATATATATATATATATATATATATATTATATATATATATATATATATATATATATATATATATCTATATATATATATATAAATATATATATATACGAGTAGCCTAATAAATAGACTACGCACGCTTTGCAAGAGCGACAATCGAACAGATCAGAACCACAGCAGGCCATTCTCGATCTAATTGGCAATCAGTTGTTGTTGTTGTAGCACTAGCAACACAGGCAATAGATCGACAAAGGCCTACCCGATCGTCCAATGGCCTAACGATCTAGCACGTACGTACTGGCCGTTGCTTTTTAGCATAGAGAAAGGTATCCCCCCCCCCCACCAACACCACCACCACCACGGGAGTGCCCACCTGGGAAAAGGGTTCCTCCAACTAACAATAGGCGGCTGCCGTTCAATAGCTGCATGCCCTATAATATGGCGTAGCTTGCGTTTTCGTCGTCGGTATAGAAGAAGATAAAAGTTCGTGGAGTAGGAAAAAACGCGTGCGGTGGTAGATGATGGCATTAAAGACTTGCAATGCAGAGAGACAGACCTCTTCGCGAAACGAAAGCCGACAGAACACGAGAACGAAAAAGTGTAGGTAGGCAATATTTTGACAAAAAGGCACACTGATAGGCTGATGCGTACAGCTGAAAAGCAGCTAAACAAGCCCATAATCACTGCACCGAGCCTTGTAGCTAATGGCTGCCGAGGGAGGTGCGTGTATTGAAGATGCGCTGATACCCTTAGATGATACAGCATATTAGGCCAGCTCGCTCCGCTAGGTTCGTCTACATGGATTTGCCGCTGTTTGTATTGTCTTATTGTTGCTGAGAGAGAGATGAAACAGAAGATCTGTATCGTACAACGGAGCCTTAAAGAGATTTGGTAGCTCAAAAAGACACAGGAAACCCAACCCCTGATAAGTTACGACGGCTGCATCAGTCACTTTTTAGAATTACAGCATCGCGACCTGATTCTACCCGACACGAACGACCGTAAAAGCCATGAAAGACCGCAAAATGATTGCCTCAAAAGTGAAGACGTAGAAATAGCCGTGATGGGCAAGCACAACAGCAACAATTAAATTAGCGACAAATAAAGCGACACTAAATTAAACGCTCTGTAATTTAGCATGCTGCCGCTGATAGGCACATTTAAATTGACACAAAAACATTGAACTATATGAAGGTTTTAAGCAAATTTGAGAGACACGTACGTACTGTATACCGTAACTGTCAGAAAAAGTGCAACATAAATTTTGTCCGCATTATTTCACCAAAGGCCCGGTATTCAGAAATATAAACCAATGCTACAGAAAAAACAGAAATCTGTTAGGCTGAATCACATGACACAGCTATCTATCGATGATCGCTCACCTACGGACTCGTGCAGTTGCTAACAGGTAACGGTGGCTGCTTTCAGCAATACCTGCACCGCATTGAAAAAGCTGATTCCCTCTTATGACGTACTTGCAACTTTGGAGAGGCTGGCGATGCAAAGCACTCTTGCAAACAATGTGCCTTTTTATTACTTGACCAGGGCTACTGCCTCGCAACATCAAACAAGGAAGTCCCCTCACATGCCAAACTTTTTTTAGAGGCCCTTCTCACGGACGATGAGTTCTGATTTTGTGGTAAGAAGATCCTCTGAATCTGTCATGCACACGAAAATAACTGCCGCACAAAGTCGACCAGCCAGTTAGATAAGTCAGTTGAAGAAACCTCGATATGACAGTATTGCGGCCACCCCGATAAGAGCCATAGAGGGCCACCGGATTTTAGTGGGTTTTTAAGTCCAACACTGTCATATATATATAGTTGAACAATACTAGCCGTTGCCACGAAAGCGACTGCGTCTGAAGTGAATGGAGAGATGTACGCGTGACTCGCACACGATCGCAACTACCGATGAAGAATTGGCCAACGACTACGACGACGGTAACAAAAGTCGGGTACGAGGTGTAGGAGTAACATAACAATTAGGACAGCTGGCCCAGCTGTCAAATCACCATGCATGATTTCCTCAACCGCGATTCGGCTTCGCCTCCCGGCTATTGCTTTTTGCCCCTCAACACCCACATCTCCCCGCCTTTTTCCCCCTCCCTCGTCGGACACTCATTGAGTTTCGCTCTCACTACTGAAACCCTGAAACCGCTTTCCTATTCCATGCTCCCCTTTCTCCTCTTCCTCTGTTACCCCCCCCCCTTCCCAGACCGGCTGCATGTCGGTTAGGTGGTCTGTGTATCTAATGCTTATCAATTACAGCGCCTGATGTTAGCGGTACAGCCCAGCTGCAGTTTCAGGCGCTGACTGACTGCGTGGCTAAAGGGTGCCCAGACTGCGCCCTTGGGAGCCCGAAGAGTACAAAAAGGTGGGGTTGGTTCTTTCTTCGTCCCCGGGTCGTCTCTTTCCGCGGGCTCACAGCTGTTATTTCTCTCGGTTTCCCCCCTTAGAAAATCTATCCGCTGCACAAGTGGTTTTCTTCTTCTTCTACGTTATTCGTTCGGTCGTTTCTTCCACGTGGCACCCCTTAAAATTCCACCCGCCCACCTGCCCGTCCACTCCTTTCTCTACCAGAGAAAGAGAGAGAGAGAGAGAGAGGAAAGCACCGGGAGGAATAGACCCGGAACAATAAAGAGAGAAGGGGGGCGGTAAGAAAGCAACGGAATACGCGCCACTGAACGTTGACAGCAACGAAAAACACGCCGCTGCCGGCGGTACTTGCGTTGAGCAAACAGTAGGTTGCATACTGAGAGTGAACTCGGCACAGATAGCTAAAGAAGAAAAAAAATAAGGAGAAACAGAAAAGCGGGACAGGCATAGGAAGGTTTACAGCAGATTGCAAAGAAAACCGGTGAAGTCAGAATTTTAAAGTGTTCGTCGGATCTGTGTCTATATATATATATATATATATATATATACAAATATTTATATATATATATATATATATATATATATATATATATATAGGAGGTGTGAAGGAGAGATGGAAAATGCAGAAGCTAAGATAGCTAATCAGGCATGAACGATGAGTCAGTTAAAATAATCAGTTGAAGCGCGCCGTAATGAATATTTTGAGCAGTACTGCTTTCCGCCTGGGACATGGCCAACGGTCCTCATATATATATATATATATATATATACGGTTGGTTGTTCTTGGTTGCCCTGTATGCCGTACGTCTCCTTTTATTTATAGGGGAGGTTTCAGGAAGGTCTGAGATGCCTACGGCACAAGCAGTTAGAAGCGGCGACTTTCGGCTCGCAGAAATTTCCTGGCATCGTTTCTAAACGGCAATCTGTTTCTCAATCTACATAACTGTTTCTAAGTTCGTTAGGGCTTCCCGTCGCTCTGCGACACATTGGTGCGCACGGTAGCCCTTTGAATAGAGTGCAGTGCGCCTTTACCTGTTACAAGCAGAGGCAAGACAGAAGTATCAACGTGCTTGAACAGCGTGAACATTATGCTCGTGCCAGCCGAGTCGAAATGAAATAACTTAGAAATTAAACGAAACTGGTATGCAAACATGTGTCACGCATGTGGGCTCGCAGACTACGTGCACACACAACGACAGCGGGAATCGCCTGTTCGAGTTAAGAACGGTGAATACGACAAAGATGAAGATTCCCCCCGCCCCCGACCGTTATTCGTCACCGTCGCCGTCACAAGGACAGAAAGGCCGTTCGTCTGTTGAAGGTCCAGGAATGCCGAAAATGCGATCTCGATCGCCCGTGACAAAGGATTATTATTTAACGGACTTTAATAAGTCATATATATATATATATATATATATATATATATACATACATACATATGTGTGTTCTTAACTTAAGACGTCTATTCACGATTCAAGTTATTATCCACCTTAACGGGCGTTACCCTACCAAGTGTGTCCTAATGAATAAGTATACCAAAATAAGGTAGGATCAGCCATAAAGAATCTCCAGCCCGGGCGCAGACGAGTTAACTGGACAGCGTACCCAATACGGCTGCCTAATTTCCGCGTTGAATTTCCAACAACAACAACCTTTGCCGAACACAATTCCCTAGACCGCCTTTTACCAGTTGACAGCTCAAGCCACTTGAGAACATTGTTGATTGTTTTCGACGTCAATGGACCTGTTTCTTTTAGCGTCTCGAACGCAATGGTCCGGAACTTCAGCAGCTCTCTGACGGATGGATGAATACTTCCTTCGCTTGTTCTCTTCAGCCATACGAAAAGTCTGGTCCGCCTCGACTAAAAAGTCAGTCACGGTAACGTCCCAGACAAACGTTTTGCTGTTCTCGAAGGCTGTGAGAGACACTCCATCTGGCCACTTACCATCGTCGGAGCATAGCCCAGGTTATATATATATATATATGTACACGGCCGTCGGCATAGAGATGCGCATCGTTGTAATTATCTAACTGTCGGCGTACGCAGTTCTGCCTGGCGAAGGAAATCGCGCACAGAGAGAGCGCTTACTGTCGACACGTAGAGATCGGAATGGCAAGGTATACGTATATATTTTTATGGACTCTTGTAATATGTCTCTCCACTCGTCGTCGTGCATGAACGCATCTTTATCTCTGTCACATTAGAGAATAATTACAACGATTTGTTTATCAATTATGGAGCACCGCGAGCAAGCGACACGCGCCAGTGGTAATACAGAACTCATCTATGCAGTTAAACCGCAGCCCCGTATTGACGCAAATGTACCTCGCTGTAGGCGGTAGCTTTACTAATGCACTAATATCATTACTATATATCATTTTAATACAAATAATGACAACTACTATAACATAATTCTCATTTTCATGTTTCGTAATGCCATTTTCTATTTATTTGTGTGTCATTGTTCTCCAATTCAAACAATTGTGAGGTGCGAACGTCTGCCAGAGCTTCATCGTCCGCTGGTCATCCCAGCCCATGACGTGGGCCACAATGGAAGACACGTTTCCTCGGAGTCAGCCAATGACAGCATCTGTCTTAACGAGCGGGGCATCTTGCCGTCCATCTCCGAGGAGTTTCTTTTACTGTCTTCCGCTGATGTCTTTCAGGAGTATGTACCTACATCCCGGATGGGATTCCCCAATGTGTCCAGGGCAATGGAGCAATGGCTTCTTGACAGCTCGAAGCACTTTCTTTGCTTCTCTTCTCCAAGCTTGCCCCGTTCTTACTGTTATTATTTCACAATGCCCGATAGCCACGGCGCCAGGTTACGAGCAAGCTTGCTCAGCACACTTTCTCGCATATTCTCGGACGTTATGACGACTAGACCACGGTAAACGCACATGATCACGGTAAACACACAGATGGATAATAGCTGTACTAGTAAAAATAATCTTTTCATAATTTATTCTATTATAAACGGATATTTCATACGTGCCAACCACTAGACGTAGAAGGCATTTAGAGTGCACACAATTCGCCATGAATTGAACACGATCATAATGGAATCAATCACATCAGTAGCAACATGTTTAATTAATAATAATAATAATAATAATAATAATAGTAAGAACATCTATGGTACATATTTATACGGACACGTATACGTGTAATATACGTGTAATGCAAGCTACGACTGGCCGGGATAGTGGTTAAACCAGAGCTATACCCGAATAACTGAGCTGGCGAATGGAACGTCTCAACAGCGGACAACACTAATTGTGAAGCAGTCAGTGTACATAGTAGAAGCAGTAATGTTAGTAGTAGTAGTAGTAGCAGCAAAGACTTTTTATAGTAGCACCAGCAGCAGCAGGAAATGATGACAATTCTTACTTTAGCCGCGCGGACATCTACACCGGCAAAGCCGAAACGCCGAAGAAAGCGCCCGCCCGCGCTCGTAAGAATCGATTCGTCGGTAGGTAGAAAACGGACAGCGGATCGAATAGCGGGCCATGGAGGGCCTTCCGCCGCCCCAGCCGCCTGGCCCTTCGTTTGCTGCTGCGCACGTGCACTTGAACTGCTTCATTTGAACACTGCTACTATGTGTATGTATGCGCATGGGAGCGTTCGTTGGGGGGAGGCCGAGAAGCCGGAGTCGAACAGACAGACAGAGGGGAGGAACGCCGTTAGTTTGGCTAGCCAGGTATCTATCTATTTGCCTCTTTCCTCGTATGCTTTTTTTTCTTGCTGTGCGTTTCTTTAGTTTGCCCTCTCATTATTTCGCTATTCCGCCTTGGCTCGCTCGCCGCTCGCCCGTACGATTTCAATCTTCTTCCCCCTATCCGTGTCTGTCTGTTTTTCTGCCTGGCTTTATTTTTCATTGCATTGTTCCGTTTTATTGAGTTGAGCAACGACGGCCGTAGGTGCCCTCGGACCCCTCGGGCCACTCGGGAGGGCAGGCAGACATCCAGCCAGCTATTCAGCCAACCCAAGCTAAGCCAAGTTAGAGTGGCCGCTGACAGACATAGTAAAGCTGGCAAATTCCTCCACCTTCCGTCCTCGGCGTCCCCGCCCGCGGTCATACTGCGCACGGATCAATGGCGGGCCGCTGGGAATGGAGGCCAAATACTGGGAATGGCTGGAAATGGACCTCAAGCGTTGGCGGCGGAAACGGCGTCTGACCAAAAAGCCTTCCAAAACGTACGAGACACAGTCGCACAGTCAAAATCGCATAATCGTCTCGACGTCTGTAGTCGGCGGCAGCCTGCAGGTTGGCAGATTGGCCCAACCACAACAGAAGCGACAGCAACAACAACAACAACGAAAATGGCAACAGGAATAGCAACAACAACAACTACAACAACAGCAGTGTCAGCAGTAACAACAAAAATCGCGACAGCAATAGCAGCAGCAACAACAACAATTCTTAGTATTGGTGCAACGCTTCTTGCTTTGCCTCAACTGCTCTCCTCAATGTGTACAGCAGCCGCATTAGTTGGCCTTGGAATCGTCCGCTGTCTTTAAATGTGCCATGCTCGTTCTCCTCGACGAACATACGTGCTTCGATCTCTCGTAGATTCGTTTGTAAAACTGGGAGGGCTATTAGGAGTTTTAATGCTTGCGACCGCTTTGGGAGGCGGGTGGGGGGTACGCTGGAGGCGCAGTGAGCTCTCAACCAAGCTCTCGCACGTTTTGCAAGCTTGTCAAACATACCTAAAGTCGCATATTGTCTTGTAGAAGCTCTTTCCTATTCACAAAATATATATTCAAAGCAATAGTCCCCAGAATAAAAACAATTTGGGTAGTCATATTCAATATAAACAGCTCCCATCTCCCGCCAGAAGCTCCCTCTCCTTACGGACTTCGGCAATCAAAACAAGACTTCCAAAAAGCGCGGGAGCACTTTCGGATCGACCTGTCTATACGTATGTATATACAAATCGCGTGCAAATCGACGAAACAACAAATAAAGCGCTATTTTGTAAATAAATCAAACTCTTTCGTTCAAACAATTTTGACAAACAATATATATGCAATAGTTCTAGACGGCGTTACAAAGCTCCAAAGCCTTACAAAATAATAGTGTGGTGATATGTAGCCATGATTTGAATGCTCCTATATCACACACCTATACCCTCGTCAATGGCGTCGTGTGCAACTTGGTACCCAGAACCAACGGTAGATTTGAATAAAGTTGCACGCGTAAACTAGGTTGCGCCTAAAGTTCTGTACCGTATTACTCCATCTAATTGATGCGCACCTCTAGATTTAAATGTTGTGTGCCGTTAAATGCACGACAGCAAAATGACTACATGGCTATGTATGTATCCGTAATATCATTGACGCCTTCACTTTGTGTGTCTTTCTCTCCTTCTTTCTCTCTCTCTCTCTCTCTCTCTCCTTTATTCTGCGACAGAGCAAGCGCGCAAAAAAACTACACAGATCAAACAGGTCTAACGCGTTAGCTACCTGCAGCCTATTTGAATCAAGCCAGTGCAGTAGATATGGCTGGCCTTTTAGGTTCGGACGTATTTGTATTCAGTTGAGGGCCTTACGAGCCATTCCAAAGGCTACAGGTATACGTATTTTTATTCAATACTAGATTATAACACTTTTCACTGAATGCGTCACAATACGTTAAGGGCAGAACCAGCTATATATATATATATATATATAAACCAGACGTAAGCCAATTCTCACGAGAACAATAACCATGTGCTGCCAAGTCACTTCTAGTAGCCGCAGCAGCAGCAGCAGCAGCACAAGCAACGGCAGACCGCGTTAGCCCACAATCTATGTATGGGTTAGGACACATAGCCCAAGTAGGCGATGCGGCCAGTCTGTATCGACTCTGCTGCTGCTGCTGCTGCTCCTGCTGACGACACGAGCGTCGACATCGACGAGCTACGACGACGAGTACGTGAGTGAGTAAATGGCCGAGTACAGTTGAGCAGCTGCCTGCGATGGCCTGCCGATCGGTGGCAGCGGCAACGACAGGCGCTGCCAAACCATGGGAGGCCCTTGGCCCACTATCTGGCGCCGTACGCAAAGTAAGTACGGAGCACCGGTGATGGTGGTAGTGGTGGTGGTGGTGGTCGCCCGTGGTTAGGCGCATGGCAGGCGCCATTCCCCCCTCTCTATGGCCCTTCTTGCAGAAGAAGGGCGGCCGCCGGCGCTAGTCCTGGAGCTGCACAGACGGTCGGTCGGTCGGTCGGTCGCAGGGCTACGATGCCCCCGCTATCTCTCTCTGTGTCTACCCCCGAAGTCAATCTCTCGACGTGACTGCCACACCCCATCACTTGTATCAGCTACTGCTGCTGCCGCTGCTGCTCGTGTAGCTGCGACAGTACAGCGGCAGGAACAACAGTCTGGAGGATAGGTATAGTTAGTACCAGTAGTAGAAGCGGCCCCTGGTAGCCTGGCGCTAGCAACCATTGTAAGCCGTCGTGGCACTGGTAGACGTCACAGCAGGCAAACAGGACGGGGCTGAAACGGGGGAGCTTTGAGCGTAAGGGAAAGCTTTGAGCGTACAGCACGAATGAATGACGTCACATCGACGAATCGGGTCCGATGGGTTGGGAGAGGCGAAGGTTGGGGAGGTCGCCGCTTGTCGTGAGGTGGTGGTGGTGGTGGTCTTTTTTGAGGTGGCGGCGGTAGTCTACGAAATGAGCGTCCCGGTCCTGGTCTTGGCTGGATGGCCAAAGGAAGAACTCACTGACAATGACTGCCTGTCTGTCTGTCTGACTCACCGACCGCCTGACTGACTGATTGAGTGAATGAATGGCTGTCTCACTGACCTCATCATAGCGCGGTGTGACGGACGGACGGACAAACGGACGCACTCCACGTCATCTCGGTTCACTTTTTTGCCATCTCAGCACGCGTCACGTCAGCTCAGCGGACTCAGCACCTCAACTTGCCTCATCTCCGACGCATTGTATACGCATGATAGCGCGTCTCGTTGTAAGTGTCGATCAAGAAAAATATCAAACATAATGTCTTACATGATCTCTTAAGGCTAGTAAATCACAATCTTCAATCATCTCTTAAGGATAAATAATAATATTCTTAAAAAATATCTTAAGGATATTAAATAATATTCTTAAAAAATATCTTAAGGATATTAAATCATATTGTTATGGAAGACAACGACAAAAAAGAAGGAAATCATCGTTTGACTGCAGCTGACCAAACGGCTGGCTGGTTGAGTTGGTCAACGATGTGCCTGAGATCAGACGGCATGTTCTGAGCTCAGGCGGAACTGAAAGAAAAGTCGATACGCTGTTGCTTGTCCCTCTGCGTTGCGGCTGCACCGAGCGATGCAGTGATACAGATACACACGTAGAGTACATGTACCTCGTCGCAGACGACGTGCCAGACCAGCAATAACAATAACAACAACAACAAACCTGTACGCCACAATTTATCGTACTAGTGCACGTAGACGAATAGAATTCGTACTAGAAAACTCCTTCACTCACGATGCGAGTGATAGCGCTGTCACGTTCATATCGCTTTAGGTCTACGGGTAGTCACGAATATATATATATATATATATATATATATATGCATACATTCCTCATATATATATAAGAGCCCCAGCCTTTAAGCCTTAAAACTGCATAAGACCAAATACCATTGAAGCATCCTATCTCCCAAAGAGCACCCAATCAGGTACACTTTTGTAAACGAATGTTGATGATCAAGTTAATTTAAAAAAAAAAGACAAAACATAATTGAAAATAATACAACACAATCCATTCATTAAGCTTGATCAAAGGAATCTAGAACGTACATAAAATAGCTGTGCCGTCTAGGGGAAGCGGAAATACCACACAATCAACGGCGGCAGCATCACATTCACAACATCAAAGACGACGACGACGACAACGAGAACGACAACAACAACAACGACAACAACGACAAAGACAACAACAACGACAACAACAAAGGCAACCGCGGACGACTTGTGCGGGCACAGGGCGTGCAGGTATCGATCACAATGGATTCATCAGTGCGGAGGACGACGTAGAAATCGCTAGCAAGCAACGGCCATGATAAACGGCAATATGATAATGTTGATGATACTGATCTCTGCAGTAACAACTGGGGTTCGTAGACGTTAGCCCAAATGGGACAGCTACCCCCGCCTCTCTTTCTCTCCCTCTCTCTCTCCATCCGCTGAACTCTCGCTCCTTGGGCCTCCTTTGCTTCCGCCTACTTTATATATCTGCCCCTTTTCTATCTGCCGGGTTTCTCCTCTCTCCTCTGTCACTCTCTCTCTCGCTCGCTTTGAAGGGCCCCCAAGAAGCACAGCATACGACATGCAACCCCACCAGTCATGCTGGCCATAGAGCCGTTATGCAGTTTCAACCTACAACTGCTCGCCCCCTCTGTTGCCCCCATGTACGATTATGCATTGCTTCATAGACGGTCCCCATAATGACAAATGTGGGGCAACGGTGGGGCTCGAACCCGCGCACCTGCTATGTGTCTCCTCCGGTCGCGAGGCGCAGACGAATGCACCCACCACGCCACCGGGCTCGACTCCACTACCATTTAGTTTCGTGACAGCCCATGGCGCCTATAATAGAAGCCGCGTTTGCCCTACAAACAGCCCTATGGTATAATCTGCCTGAGAAACACCGCTTTGCGTCGATCGTCCGTAGTTCGCCGATCCGTACGTTTTGCAAGTGGTGGCAACTCGTCTGCAGCTCGAGATACTTTCTTCTCGCTTTTCTGAATGTTCTGCGTGTTCGGGGGATTGTTCGAGGACCCGTCGTACAGGAGCCCCCAGCAGCTCACCAAAATAAAGCCGTTCTGAAGGTGGCAGCTAACCTTCGGCGACTGAGGCCTAGAAGAAGGAGATCATTTGTTTGGTTAAAAAAGTTTAGTGGGCCTCCAAACGTTTTTGGTGTTTTTCGTTTTCGGTTTTAAAGCAACGTGTTCGGCAGTCAGCCCGCTGCCATCGACGAACTGAAGGAAAATATTCAGCGGGACATATATATATATATATATAACAAGAAAACCCGCAATACTAGTTTATCATAAATAAGCTCGTTTTCCGGATATCTCCACCACAACAGGTCACATTTTTTCATAATGTAAAACATAAGACAAAGACTACCTTCCTGTCTTCTCTGATTAGACGGTTTGCTAATAACTATCTGGCTAATTATGTGCATAAGGTACACCATGGACGTTAGAGACAACTATTCTTGTAGAAGCCGTGCATAATTATTTTAGAATGGTGCTAATTCCGTTGAGGGTTCTGTTCTCGCACATTCATTCATTGAGTGAGGGTATGAGGAGGTGACAACTCCCCCCCCCTCCCCCTCCCCCTCTCACGCATAACAAATACTTCACAGCTGGCGACTTCAAAAGTCGTCACCACTACGCTCCCAGATCTTCGATTTCGAAAATGCCTCATACCCAACAGGCTCGAAGTGTTGAGGCAGCGTCGTGAACCGTGTCGTCCCTACTACCGCTAATAACGAATTCACACGCACCTAGCAGGATTGCCGATTTGCCAGGACGGTAAAAACTAATCTCCACACCCCTATCTGGCATGTATTGGTCACGGTGAAGCGATACAACGCTTAAAAGGACTCATGCGCATTTTGCATCCTCTCGTTCACGTATGTGTATGTAGACACATGAGAGTTTACACAGAAAAGCGCTAAGCAGGGCAACCAATCTTCACTGATAAGGACTTGTGCCTAACGAAGGCGCTGTCTAAAATCTACATGCGCTCGCATATTCTGATATCCTCGTAGCAGCACACGGGAGCAGAACCAAAAACACCGATCTACCGACGACAACTTAACTCAGCTCTAATTGCTTAAGCTTATTTCCCGTCGGAATATATATATATATATATATAAAGGCGAGCACTGCCGAGTGTGCAAATATATTGTAAATGATTAATAAATCATCGCAATATTTTATATATATATATATATATATATATGACTATCCACTGCAAACAACATGCACGCTCTCGTCTGCCTATGCCGTTGTTGATCCAAATTACCGCACCTTCTATAGCAAAAGGAGAAGACATGGCACTTAGCCCTACAGTCTCTTTGGCCGTTGGCTTAGCTACCGTCTCCAACGGTCTCTTTAGCCGTTTGCTATGCAATCTTTATTGCTGCTTACCCAAACGAAAGTGTTCATACAGCAGAGTTCGTTCAGCGGTGTCCGTTGGTTTTACGCGCAAGTTGACTGCGGCGACTACTCGTTGCCCGCGCAAATATAATGAGTTAGAATATTAGTCCTCGACAACAACGGCATATATATATATATATATATATATATATATATAAAGACTTGACCGTACACGTGCGTGTACAGTAATTGCATGACGTTAGCCGCGTCAAGCTTTGCGGTTACCACCCAAATCTATTGCGTTGGTTACGTGGCATGCGTTTGTTGATCAGCTCGCCGCTTTGCTGTTAAACGTTGTGTGTGGCGGCGGACCTTCATGGGGCGCCCCGGGGGTAGTTGTGACAGTCGTTTCGGCCAGCACGGCCCATAACGCGGCCCTTTACACATTTATAGAAAAAAAAAAACGCATTGATCAGAGCGCGTCCGACCCCAGTGAATGAGCCGAAAACTTCTGACGAGTGATCTTCTGTCTTTAAAAAAAAAACTGAACATAGACACATCTGTATATATATATATATATATATATATGCATGTGAACAGATTTTTGCACGTTGGTACCTTAGTGCAAATCAAAACACATGCATTGATATATACACAGATGTATAAATGCTTGTGTATATATATATATATATATATGCACAGATGTGTAAATGCTTGTGTATGAATGTTTGTACGTTGATACGTTAGTGCAAAATCAAAACACACTATCCGTCATTTATGCTGCGACAAGGCACATTTGTTATAAACAATCAGTACAACTCGGGCATCTGCTCATGTGCCTATGTAAATATATGTGCGTGCCAGAATGCCTGTAAGTACACGTAAGACGCGTGGTCGCGTTTCGACGAGTCCTCAGTGCCTGTCAATGTCTGCGGAAGTTCTCACGGCTGTCGTCAGTAGCCAAATCGATATACACAACAACCACAACAGCAACAACCACAACAACAACAACTACTACTACTACTTTTACTACTTTTACTAATACTACTCCATCTACTTTTCTTCTGAACATGCCACGCGATACAATAAAAAAAACAGAGGCACCAGAGACAGGGAAGGGCGGATGAACGAACCGGCGAAATGGGAAACCACAGAGGACACTGAGCGACAACCTTGGAGGATAGAAAAGCACCAGCACAATCCAGACAGCTGCATGTTATAGCGTGCAAAAGAAAGATACAGACATATGTACGGAGACAGACCGAAAACGTGTAGGTCTTGGCCGCCAGTGCTGCAACTGCTGTAACCGATGTCGGTGTCCGGCGAGGGGATTAGGGCAGAACACCCCAGCAACACCACCCGTCGAACGAAGACGAAGCCATCACCCACAGCGCAGCCGCACAGTTCGTTTAGCCACCTGATTAATTAGACTAATGGTAGATTGCTACATACGGTAAACAAGCAAATGCAAGCATGCATACGACGACCACACGTACAAGTGGTCAAGGACATGCGGAGTCCTCGCAATGACATGGCGCGTACCACAGCGGCGAACGCGTGGACCCCGCTCGTCGACTGTGGTGTGGACGCCATTGGATTGATTCAATTGCTCGTCTGGTCCGCCGAAGGCGACCCTTCGTCGTGTCACGTGTTCACGTGATCGATGCAATTGCAAACAATAAAAAATCAACGATTTTTGCTGACAAAGATCTGTGTGCGACTACGGAAAGGTACGACGACTGAACTGGTTTACATAGCAGCAGTTAGCTCCTAACACGCAACACAATCAGCGCAAAAGCAATGCTAGCGAAAGCGGTATGTCTCTATATTTCCTTTCAATGCTCATTCCTTTGTCACACAATGTGTTTGCTTCTCTCTCCTGCTTTGTTTTGATATATATATATATATATATATATATATATATAAATATTGATATATATATATATATATATATATATATATGTATATATTTAGTCATATAAATAAAAGTTTATTTTCCGTATAATACAATATATATACATATATATATCATGTCCATCCTACTATTCCAGTGCTCTTCTACAGACGACTGTAGTAATCCACATGGACCACCCGGGACTCGGCATACAACGCAGCGGTTGCCATCGCGCCGACAATACGAATAATAATAATAAGAATAATATACACATATATAATAATTATATTAATAATAATACTAATATGGGTGGGTTTACCTGACAGAAGCACATGTGAGGAACATTATACACGCACAGACACACATCATCGCAGCTGCTAACTCCTCCCATCCGTGGATGGTAGTCTACTTGTGTTCAAAGTTTGCCTGGCCACTCACTATACGACGAGTCGGACGTTGCTTGCTATATGGCAACCATGTCTGGAGATAATAGCTTTCTCATTAATAACAGAGCGAACGATGTCTGCAGCGAAACTGCAGAGATAGAATGACAAAACACCTTTAACGAACTTTACGGCAACCTTAATACTAATATTAATAATACTAAAGAGAGGAAAGAAGAAGAAAAGGAAGAAAAAGACGATGAGGACGACGACGACGGCCATAAAGAAAAGGAATAGACTTTCAGATCGTGCCGTCTCAATATTGCCGGCTCAATAGCCGCGAGTGTGCCTCAGGCTGTTCACGGATCCCGGATCAACTTACTGCCTAACTAACAAACGAACTAACTATTGACTATGCTAGGTTTATGCGCTCTTTCGTAAGTCGCTTTAATTTGGCCGCACTCGCCTTGAAAGTTCTCACCGGAAGGAACAGCAGCAGCTCTGCGCCGCCCATTCACCTCAAGGCGGTTCTAGAAAATTCTTGGAACAGTGAACAAATCATATATATATATATATATATATATATATATATATATATATATATATATATCAAACAAAATATAGTCCTGGTAGGTATGTCTGTACGTATACAAACTATATATTTATATATATATATATATATATATTTGTCGTTGTCGTCGCCTGCAGACAACGGTCTCTAGATAGCTAGCCACCGACTACGACGTACTATAACGGGCTCGACTGCCACTGCCTTTGCTGTTGCTGCACCGACTACCACAAGCAGGCTGCTGCGAGAAGCACAACGGGCTGGCTCGACTGTGGTATATGTCTATAGGTATGATGTGTACGTCAAAGACTCTACAATAGGCTTGACTACAGCTATTCGGCCAGTACCCGAGAGTGCCCGACGAATACCATCACTACTACTACTATTACTACGACTTGCTGCGGGACCACTGCTAAGACTACAAGAAAGGGTTCTCGGTCTTTTCAGATAGACATACAGACAGACAGGAAAACGACAAAGTGACGACAAAGCCGAAGGAGAGAGAGAAAGAGAGAAAGATCAGGGAAGACAGATGGGTAGTATAGAGAGAGGAGAGAAAGGAAGAGCAAGTGATCGACAAGAAACATATACAACAAAAAAAAGCATATGAAGACAAGCCACGTTAACGAGATCGTTCATCGCTCATCGACATCGGAGAGAAGTGCAAAAATGTTTGATGAATTTGCTTGTTCGTGTTACATATAAGATTATTGACGTATATATACATATGTATATATATATGTATATATGCATATGTATGTATGTATATATATATATATATATATATATGTATATATATATATATATATATATATATATATATATATATATATATGTGTGTACTTTTTCCGAGGTATACATAGATATATAAAGGGTGCAGCAGAGAGAGCGAGTGGAAATGAATAATGCGACAAAGGACCACAGCCCCTAGATCTAAGTGTCCTTAATAGGCAGGGCCATCAAGCAAACAAGAGGTGACAGGACAAAGCTACCTAGAGGTGGAAGAGTTAGAGATGTGGCCGCGTCGAAGAACATCTAGGAACGTTGGCAGCATGACGGCACTAAGAATCAAACCGAAGCGGGAGTAGAGGGTGCAGCTAGGGATATTAGGTACAATAGTCAGAAATGGGCAAGAGCAAGGGTATCAGAGAAAATGGTGAAATTGAGGGTAAACAAGTCATGTACAGGCAAATGGAAATTGGCGATGAGTTCCAGATCGAGTTTGGCAGGTATATATGCAAAGGAAAAGCGGGAAAAAAAGCAGGGTAGATTGGGTATACGATAATTCAGGAACGAGTGGGCTATTGGCAGATGCCAGGGCATGGATGTTGGATACAAGGATGCAAAGAGCTAAATATAGGGAGGGGCAAAGTACAGAATGTCGACCATCTCTGGCTAGGGAATGAGTCAATCGAACGTATTGTTAAAGAAGAATTGTCAGAAAAGTGTGACGAGTGTGTATTTAGGTATACATGCCAAGCGACGAATAAGTATCCATCAATCAAGCAGTACCGAAGAAGAAGATCGAAGGTACCAATAGGCCAGAGTGCTTCTTGGCGAACTGATCAAATTTGATCGAACATCAATCACAATACAATCGAACGGGTCACCTACCCACACACAGAAACCAAGAAATATCTAGAAAGCCCAGCCGGATTCAGACATATACTCATCCAGACATACAATACGTCCGAACAAATCAATCGATGACCCTTGTCCTCGGACCGCGCTCGCGGCGGCTCGAAATTGTGGCTTCGGCAGCGCATCCTCCCCGCCGTTTTTTCGGCCGTGTTGGTCAACTTTGTCGTGCTTACTTCTGCTACTGCCCTATTTCCGCTCTGTCCAACGTTGTTTGGAACAGAGGGTTCAGCCAATGTGCTTAGCTGCCGCGGCCTTGATATATATAAGTATAGTATAGGGGTGTACACATACAATTATGAAGTGATTAAAAATCAATCAATCGATCAATCAAAGAGCGTGTAAACGTTCAGAACGAAACGACATGCGCTGCATCAAGCTTTCATAGTAGCGAGAAGAAAGTGATGATCGTGATGCCGACTCGTCAACTCACTGTCGAATAGAAGTGGCTACGTTGTCTATTGTCAGCAAACAACTAGGTTAGGACGAAGAGCTGCGAACAACTGGTGGTGGTGTATGGTGTATGACAAGTTTGTGGGCTTTGGGGGGCGAAGGCAAATCAATATCGGATCTGCCGGCCAGACTAGGTTAAGCAAACATCAAGTGAGCACAGAATCCATCCTGCCGCTGCTGCCACTGCGGCTATTGCTGCTGCTACTGCTGCTCTTGATAAAATGATAAGAGATATTGATTTCCGGCCTTCGCAAAAGCTCTTCTTACACCATCGCTGTTCGCAGCTGTTGACAACCAAGAAGTGCTGACGACAAACTGCCAGCAACGGCCCACCACTCTATAAAGCATACCACTTTATTCCGAGTTGCGTTCAGGACGCATCCAACTTTTACCATTCATGCGTTCAACGATGATCTCTTCTTACGATGCCCTCTTCTTACGATGCTCTCTCATACACACACAGACAGGTAAATGGTGAATCAGCTGTACGCACGCTCTGCACGCTATAATACACACTCGTCGACTCGTCGGTTCTGTTACGACCCGATGAATGGTCGTAACAGAATGCCCTGCTACGCTGCTTCAGGGGGGCAAAGATGCAGTCGCACGTGTCCACTGCTCACTATTTGGGCGAACCGTATATATATATATATATCTATGATAATAAAGGTGTTTCTTGTGTCTCTGTGATTATTTCGCCGTACTCTGCGAGCTCCATTCGAGAGATGGACTAGAACAAGCAGATGTAGAAGGAGAAAAACAAGCATACTTCTGGTCGTCTGTCACCTGTTTGCCCGTATTGCTACTGGCATGCGGATGGTCGTTCGTTAATACGTCGTATTCTACCGGACTACACTACAACTGTCGGCTTTCGTAAAACTTTCGATCAGGTCAGCACAACAACAGTAACAACAACAACAGCAACAACAACAACAGCAACAACAACAGTAACAACAACAACAACAGCAACAACAACAGTAACAACAACAACAGCAACAACAAGGCCTCGACGAAGTTTGTTGGAGCAGCATGACCATTGCTTGCTTAGCAGCATCACGTGCAGTCACCAAGCAACGCATAATGAATAAGATGGCATCACATCATCGAAGGGCACCGAAAAACAGTGGCCGTTAACCACGACTAGCGGACATGGATGGCGATTACTGTTCTACAGCAACGATAATTACAGCAACAACATGACAACAACAGAAACAGCAACAACAACAACAACAACAACGACAACAGAAACAACAACGATAGCGATAGCTACAGCAACAAGAAGAAAAATAACAATAACAACGACAGCCAGTGAACAACCAGTTTTCTGCATACTTGAAGCAATACGGTAATTACGTCAGTCAGGACCACGAGGCAATGCGCAATATAGAAGAGCACTGTATATTGCTGTTGCTGCTGCTGCTGCTGTTGCCGTTGGCAGCGGCGGCGACAGCGCAGCTCGAGCCGAGATAGCAATAACGCCAGCAAAGGAATGGCGTTCTTGCGGATTTACCGAAAGCCCTGCCCAACAACACGAGCAGGTCTGTCGACACATCGGTGTTCAACCGGGTTCTACTCGCTAGACAAGTCAGTCTATCAACCGCAGTGTATCGAACACAACACGACCAAAACTGCAATCGAAAAACGTACAACAACAGCAACAACAACCAGCCAACGGCAACAACAAGAAGAAAACTGCAACAACAAAAGCACCATCATCCGCCACAACAACAACACCAACAACAAAAGCACCATCATCCGCCACAGCAACAACAACAACAATAACAGGCAAACTGCTCCCCTATTTGCACCGTTCCATCAAAGGACTTAATAATCCGCGGAACCATACCAATAGCCCATTAATTGGTCGTGTATTGCTGTCTCGCCGAATATATGTACCGCCATGTCGTCCCCTGACGTCGCGTCTGTCGCACATATACACTGTGTGAGGAGCTCGCCTCGCCGAGCTCACAGGCGAGGCTTCCTCTCTTCTCGACAAGATCCCAAGAGGGGCGAGAGGCCTACATACTTGGATAGATTGGCACTGCTCGCAATGCGCGGGTCTGTCCACTCCCCCCCCCCCCCCACTCGTTCGATGTCTTCCCTCCTCGGCATCCCGCCTTGCATCCCATCCCCCCCCCCCTCCCCCCCAGATCGCTGTCAAGATAGAGTAAACCCTGGTCGGTGTGGTAACAAGCGATCCGGTTACAAAGCTCACCAATACAGCGACGGTGCGACGTCGTCTTTACGCCGAAACCCCCAGCGCCATCAGCAACGTCTTCGTCTATTAGACGGAAGCAGTGCAGACAATAGACTCTCCTCATACCGGCACCACACCATCACCACTATAGAGACCAGTTAGTTAGTCGACGCTACCTCCCGCCATCAGAATCGAGCCATTGTCTCGCACGCGACTCTCTCCGAGTTGAGCCGCCTATGGGAAGAGCCTATCTTGTATGACTATACACTGTCGTCGTCGTCGTCGACGCCGGTCGCATCATAGACAGCTCACGCGTCGTAACACATCGCACGCAATATCATATTATGGTGGCAGTGTTATATCTTTGGTAGGTCTGTGTACACGCAGACATATATATATATATATATATATAATATATATGTGTGTGTGTGTTTGTATACACATGTATATATATATATATATATATGACCGGGACATAGTCATACCATATATTGACAAAGAGGTAAACTTCTAGCAACTCAATTCGTTAAAATACCCAGTACCAACCATATTGAGGGTTCCACATCTGCAAAATGAAGTCCACATATTCGTTGTGGGGACGATGGCCCACTTATGCCAATGCATCTGGCATCGAAAGGCAATAAGCTGAACAACATAGCACGGTAGTAAAATGTAGAAAACGGATGAACGTGTAAATTTGTATAATATATCGGGGGAATGCCGTTTCGGTGAAAGGTACCCTGGCTAGGTGGGCCAGCTCAAACCTGGACCTAGTGCCTTGAGTTATGCCCCAGCGGACTGTGCAATATTCTTGCATCACAAATATATATATATATATATATAGAACAAGCGTTATACGTATTTCAATAGTTCGCGAGAACTGTACGGAAAGGAAGTCCTGAGTAAAGTAGAGAGCATTTAAAGGCATTGATTATGGATCGTTAGCACTGGACTGGTGGCTGGTCACAAATTGCCCGTACGCGCGACCACTAAGATTTGACCCAGCAGAACGCTGTGTTCTGTTGTTTGCCTTGCTCGAAAAGACTAAGTAACGAGAAAATAGGAAATAATAGAAAAATAAGAAATAGTAGAAGAAAGAAAAGCAGCAAAAGGTGATGTGGATTTAATGAGACAGGGCTCATCTGTCGTCATTTGGCATGGAGGGCTAGAACCGTTCAGCAGGCACAGGGAAAGCTGATGACTAATTGAGATTGTAGCCAATATGGTGGTCCTCATTATCAACATCGTCATCAACGTGGTCGTCGTCATTACCGTCATCGCTGTCCTAATTATCGGCAACACTAACAGCATGTACACGTATGGCCCGTGACCACTAATCTTGCAAACCGCCGAGGGAAAAGAGACCTGGCTACACTTTATCTGTACGGTTTTATGGCAAGAAATGCAAATTAGCTTAACGGTTGTAAACATGTGTATATTGTGATACGATAAAGCGAATTGTTTGTTGAATCAAATGAAATAATTAAGTCGATAATATCGATCGAAAAGTTCCTAGTCCGTCTTCTCTTTCTTGTTCATGACGCGAGAGCCGGGCTAAGCCGACCTTCTAAGCATTTGTGGCTTGAGACCTGTCCCTTTGTTCGATGTTCTTTTTGCTGCTCCCGTGTCGTCCCCATATATGTCGACTGCTCTTGTCGTTATTGCTGTTGGTGTCGTTATTGTTGACGTTGTTGCTGTGTTTGATGCTCTTACTCTGCTGATGTGAGTGTTTTATTGTTGTATGAATGTTTCTATCGCCACCGCCAGGAATCGGTCCGTCGGCCCCGAGAGAGAGAGAACAACAGGGTAACAGAACAAGTATCGAACCTATCACGAGGATAGCAGTTGGTCCCTCGTTGATTGCAGAAACAATAGCAGCAGAAGCAGCAACAGCAGCAAGAACGACAACAAGAATTACAATAACAACAACAACAACAGCAACGCTAACAAACAACAATACCGGCAACAAAAATGTTCAACAACAACAACAAGAGCAAATCCAACAAACAACAATACTAGCAACAATACCGGATGATTTAAACACTCCTAGCCGGTGCTAGGCCTGTGTTCGACATTACTATGCTACTGTAAGTTGACTAGACTACAGACTATTAGACTACAACGAGGGCCTAGGCGACTAGGACCGGTGGTGGTGGTGATGGTGCTGGCTGAGAGCTCTTGATTGATATCCTGATATGTTGCTACCTTTGCAACTGCTACACCAGTAGCGAGTAAGTATGACGTATCGCAGACGTAGTACTTACTATTCAAGTAGTAATAGTTAGTGATAGGGGTAGTGTTAGCTATTGTGTGATAGTGGAATGATGGTGGAACAGGCAACGGAACAGGCGGTGGCGGAGGTGGAGAAGGCGGCTCAGCAGCAGCACCCTCGCTGCCAATGCTAGTAGACAGATTGAAGGTCGCGCCAGGTCTCTCGTAACATCTCTTGAGCGAGAGAGAACAAAAAGGCCAAGCGTGACGAGAGCTCAGTAGAGAAGGGCGGGAAGAGGAAAGAGGCTGTAAGAGAAATAAACACGCCAATAGACACGCTGTATGTAAGAGAGGAGGGTAGGCTAGAGAAATATCGAGGCAGACACAACGTAACAACCTAACAGGTAACAACAACAACAACAACATCATCATTCACAACAACATCAGCATCATCATCATGATGCACAATAACAACAACAACAACAACAACAACAAGCAAAACGAGTCTACAACAACAAAAACGGGTCTATAGCTAGAGTTGGCCGACGATAGGCTCGAAGCCGTGCTGGCAAAGGTAGGAGAGAAGTAGAACGAGACGACAGTGAACGGTCACCAAATATCTCCACAGCTGAAGGTCGAGATTTAAATAAAGAGGAAAGTGAGAAAATGGAATAGAAAGATATTTTCTTACTTGCATGGTAGAAGAGTCACCACCTGAGGCCGTTTTACGTATCATACAGTAAGGTGGGTAGGTTCCAGTTTCGTTGGAAACGGAACACGCCTATCGGATACTTATTGCTATAGTTCAAATTTTGGCTGCCAGTTACGCCATGCAACCTCCATTGTGACACTCTTGCCCCGCATATAACGCAGTTAAGTTCCTGGTAAACTATTTTGCTAAAAAAACGTTCAAAGAAAATCGATTTTGTGTCTGACTGCTAATAATCACGCGCACTTTTCATCGGGACAGTTGTCTGGATTACGTCGTTCCATCCGAAGTTCATGACCTTGGGATCCAAACTGTGTTATGATGTCCAGTCAGTGGAGTCAGGCGCTTGTACTGAGACAACTTTTTTAAAGTTCTGTTAGCCTTGTTCCATCAGTTCCAAAACTTTGGTTAGTATATCGTAAGCAGCCCTCACATTTCTGGGTTTTCAGCACAAAACCACTTTAAGCTTCAAAACGCTTAACTTCTCCGATGTCCACCAATACAGCGTGGAGGGAACCTGCTAACGTCATATCGTCTAGGTGGCTTACCGTGACATCTGAACGAAGATTTTTCGCTATTTCCCTGTATGGCTAAACAAAAAACGCAAGGCCAGCGAGGATCTTCAGGAGGTGATGTGACTTCAGTACTCGAGGGCAGGCTTGACTCTTTACTATGGATACGTTTGACACGTGAGAGACGATATTTGTTGGTGTGGTGTATGTCTTGATATGCAGTATTAAGTGTATTCATGTTTGCTGTATGATGAACATACTTAACAAGCAAGATCAGAGAGCTTCAAATATTTCAAAAATCAGTATACTATGTAAAAACTTAATATTTATATATATATATATATATATATATATATATATATACATCTAACTTTTCACAAACAGCTGTTGTTTACGCCGTATCCTTGGCGTGCTTTCCCTGTGACGTCTGTATCTGATGAGATCGTTTCAGTGACGTCATTGACACTGTTGGCTTGACGTGGAAGTGTGTGTGTGCGTGCGTGTGTGAGCTTTTGGGTTTGATGAACAACGATGGATGTTGGCCAGACTACCCCATCAAGACTCAATCACCAGACAGACCGTTCCACCTTGGGCTGTTGGAAGAAGCCAGCTCGATTAGCAGGAAACCGTCTCCCTGATCTCCACCAGCGCACTGACTGCGTGCCGTCGAATGCGACCACGCTCGATGCAGCCTCCGAGCAGGATTTCAGATCGTTACCATCATGACTTAGGCTAATTACTGCCGCGATGATGGTAGTGATGATGATGATAATAGCGACTGGCCGACAGCGCCACGAAACTTAGCGATCAAACGTTTAGACGTTTGACGTGATGACGACACAGCGAACAGGTAACAGGAGAGAACAAAAAAAGAAAAGCAAAGAGAAGTAGTGGATAAACAGGAAACAATCATCGACAATCCGTAATCAGTTGTACAGCAGGAAATTAGACGGTTCGACACGAATCACCTGCGGTCAATCGGTTCCCTCATCTGCCCGTAGCTCTGTCGCAGCTGTCCGTAGTGGTCGAGCGGTTCCAGTAGACACATTTTCGCTTAGCCAATTTTACAGGGCGCCTTGGGGCAGAGCTTGTTTGAGAGGCTTATAGGCGTCGCAAAAAAATGTCTAAGGCAGACTATTAAAGAGAACACGATCAGAACGATGAACCTAATCACGATGCTGTACGAAGCGAAGCAATAATCAACCAAACCAGCCGCCTCACGGGGGTTTCCGACACAGCGGATGAACTGCCTAGCAGGCCAACGCTGCCGCATTTTCATTCAGCTTCAGAGATATTGGCAGAGCGTTTCCGGCAGGACAACTTGCGTCACTAGGGAACCCGTCGTATAGATAACTTTAAGTTCATAGGCAATGCGAAATTTTTCTTAACACATTTTTTTGGGGGGAAAATAGTGAAGAGCCGCTTACGTAGTCTTATTAAAGTCAGCAACAAGGCGAATGAGATGACGCCAGTTTACACCGGGCTAACAGACCCCCAGCTAAAAGCTCTCAGCGCGAACTCCCCAGACTGCGACTCTGACTCCCTGCCCTCTGTGCGGCCGTCTAGGCCACTTTTTGTTCCCAGAAGGCAGTGCATGCGATAGATGTACGTGTATTGCCGATATGCAGCAGCGACAACTTTAGTAGAACTCGGGCAGCATTTCGAGTTGCAGCTCTCTCTGCCATGAAATGCGTCGAGCGGGGCAAATGTTTCATGTTCGGCTGGCTACGCCTGACCTACCCTGACCCTACCTACACTAATTGGCGGGAAGACAATGCCGAACCGGACTGGTTCGAGTGATCGCCTCGTCGGAGTTGGCGTCATCGTGTGATTGCAGTCTTCGAATCGAACTACTACTACTGCTGGGACTGGTGCTGCAGCTGCGGCGTCAACGATGACGACAGTCGCTGTTGAGGTATCGAGTCGAGAAGAAACCGGTTGCCGCCGCCACCCTCTGACTGGCGACTCGGTTGGCCAGCGCTGCCAGGAGAGAAACTAGTGGACGTGGACCACCGTTGGCCTTACGGGTGCCGAACCTGTGCTTACCTGTACTTTCTACACTACGTAGCGGTTGGCTCTCTGAGAGAGTGCTCTCAGGTGCAAAGACATATCTATATGTACAGGTAGTTCAATAAGTTCTTAGAATGAGCTTTTTAGAATTCGAATTTTGGCGCGCTTCCACCGCAATTAGGAACTGCAACTTTTCGACTGCCAGCAGTCAAAATATTATGGTGATTGGCCGTTGCGATTTCGTTTGATCGCTTTTCCCGTGCAACGTATCAGCGTGCTTTTGAAAAATGGAGAAAAAAGAGTTTCGAGTGGTTATCAAGCATTTTATTTCAAAGGTTGGAATGCGACCCAAGTGAAAACTGAGTTAGACGAGGTGTACGGTGACTCTGCGCCATGTTCTGCCACTGTTTCCAACTGGATTAATGAATTAAAAAGAGGTCGCAGGAGCACCGGGATGAACTACGTTCAAAACGCCCAAAAACGGCAACTGATTAGGAAAACGTGGAAAAGGTGCGGAAAATCGTTGCCGCAGATAAGCGAGTGAACATTAGGGAGATAGCGGAGGCCTTGGGGATCAGTTTGGGTAGTGTGCATTTCATCCTGCACGAAAACTTGAAGATGAAAGAGCTCAGACAAAAATGGCTCCCGCATTTGCTCAACCAAGGCCAAAAAAACGCGCCTGTTTTCGCTTCATAGCGAAATTTGGCCAAGATGTCGAACAATCCGTCGGATTTTTGGCGCAGATTCATGACCGTCGATGAAAGCTGGGTCCATCACTACACTCCCGAGACCCAAGAAGCATCTTGCCAATGGTGTGCACCTGATGAAGGACCTCCGAAGAGGGTGCGGACAACGGCATTGACCGGAAAGGTGATGGCTACAGTTTTTTAAGACCAACGTAGAATAATGCTGGTCGACTACCTTGAGAGCGGTAAAACGATCACAGGAGAATATTAGGCAAGACTGTTAGACTGCCTTTAGCAAGAACTCATCGTGAAACGGCCCGCTTTGCAGAAGAAGGTTGTCCTGTTTCACCAGGACAATGCTCCTGCACACAAGTCCCGGCAAGCATCGGCAAAACTGGCCCAACTGAGGTTCGAACTTATTGAACAACCTTCCTATTCTCCAGACCTGCCCCCCTCTGATTATTTCCTCTTCGGACATTTGAAGAATAGTCTCGGTGGAAAGCGTTTTTCCAGCAATGAAGAGGTTAAGGCTGCTGTCAAGGCCTATTTTCAGTCTAAAGACGCGGAATTCTACTTAAGAGGTATAAAAGCTCTGAAATATTGGTGGGAAAAGTGTATTGAGCATCTCGGGGAGTATATCGAATAAGATAAATTTAAAAACATGATTTGGAAAATTCTTGGTTTTCATTCTAAGAACTTATTGAACTACCTGTATATATATATATATATATATATATATATATATGTACGTATGTCAATATTTATATGGCAACGAATTCATGTTGTCATGGTCCACACGAGGACTGAAGAAGAAGTAGAAGGTTTCTTTTGAATTTTACAGCGACGGCCCCGACGGTACGCGACCAGTTTCCGCAGTAAGTTCGCAAGTTCGGTTTAATTACCGCTGTATTTGTTAATAATAATAATAATAATAATAATAATAATAATAATAATAATAATAATAATAATAATAATAATAATAATAATAATAATAATAATAATAATAATAATTTCTTCTTCTTCTTCTTCTTCTTCTTCTTCTTCGTCTTCTTCTTCTTATTATTATTATTATTATTATTATTATGATTGCACCCAAGGTCTCGAAGCGCAGTTAGCATTGATTGAGCTTGCTTGGCTCGTCAATGACCCACGATTCTGCTTTCTTAAACTCTCGTTCTCTATCCTCTATATATTTGTCTCTCTCTATCTCTCTCGCTCTCTCTCTCTCTATATATATATATATATTTATATACATATATCCCTGTGGAACGAAAGTTCGTGAGAGAGAGTTCGTCCAGTCTATCCCAGCGTCGAATGTTGTCGCTCATGAGACGACACCGCCGAGGTGGGTTGGCTGGCCGGCCGGCATCTCGCCGGTCGTCCATCGCTGCCGAGAGATTCAGAGAACAGGAAGCTGAGATCGCGAAGAATACAAAGAGGCAAATGAGAAAGAAAGAATGAAAGACAGCCAGCCAGCCAGCTCGAGTCGCCGAGAGAGCTGGCAAGCGTAGCCGAGCCGCGTAGCGTACACTGGTCGAGCAGCTTTGCATTTCGTTGAAGCCACTTACTTCTTCTTGAGGCGACAACAACCCGCGTAGCAGCTTGCTGCTGCTTGCAGCCACCCTGTCTGTCTGTATGTCTGTCTGCCTGCCTTTCGAAGACCGAGTCACAAGCTGCCCTTGCCCACAAACAGGTACGAGAGGAAAATTTTCAATTTCCTGCTCGGTACATATATAGATCGAGCAATACACGTCGCATAGGTGCGGCCGGCTAGTTCTTAGTGTAGCCCATAACAAGAAAACATTATATATACAATATATAGAATGCTTCATATATATATATATATATATATATATATATATATATATAGAATGCTTCATGTATATATATATATATATATATATATATATATATATGTATAGCATTTGCAATTCTGAGTAGGCTATTTCAAACAAACAAAGATGAGAGGCTGCACCAATTTTGCTTTCGAAATTGTCTTTCCCCACACCTACGTGAATCTACTCTAAATACTAGCTAATAAGTAAAATAATAAGCTAAAGAATCAAACAACAAAGAACACTTTTCTCCCCTATTCTCGTTCTACCCAAGTAGCTATCACGTTAAATGTGCTGCATCCTAATCGCTACAGTCGAAAGTACAATTCGCATATTTTCCAGAACAAATGAGTTAGATGCAAGCTCATTCAAATATGTTCACGGAAGTAGCATAGTCACAGCACAGTAAAACAAATGCTTATCAGCCGCCTAAAAATGAACTCCCAGAGTGTCAACCTGTGAGTTGAATCTAGCCATACGTTGTCTCTAACTTTCAGAGAAGACGTCTCTCTCTCTCTCTCTCTCTCTATATATATATATATATATATATATATACATTTCGTTTGTCTCTCCCCCAAAACAGTCAGCGGGAGTGTTGCTAGTTGTAGTTGTAGCAGAAGCAAGAAAACTAAGCATAGTAATCGTCGTACTAGATATCGTACTAAAAATTAAACGTAATAGTGCTGAGAATGGTAGGAGCCACGACAACAGCGGTGGCGGCGATAGCTACCCGAATCGGATTCTCATCAATCAATTCAATATAGCGGAAAAAAATGCGATACCTCATTGGTTGCCACGCGTTTGCTGCTACTGTTACAGCTATGACTACAACCATTTACTACTATTAATTCGATTATTGATCAGTAGTGGTGGTATCACGCCTGTGTCGAAGACAACAACAACGACAACAACAACAACAACAAGAATAATTACTAGAACGATTGCCTATTTTGGTTGCTGGTACTGCTTCTACTAACCACGTATCGTATATGTACACATCACTCCAACCACGTATCCTACATATATACGCCACAAACCCCCGCACCCTCCCGTCAGCGTGATGGCACTGGCGACCGGCCGCATCAGCAATCTGTTTTGTGGAGAGGAGTACGAGCGAAAATTCAGTTGGACAAAACCCCCTCGCCGAACCCGCACGCATTGGGTAGCCGAGAGCGGGAGCGGGGAATCGGCAAGAAGAAGACTTTACGTGGGGTGTCGGCCAGGAAAAGGCCAAGAAAAAAAGGAAAACGGATCAGCGGAATCATATTCACTGGCTCACTTTAACTCACACACCAGTAGTCACTCATTCGGCTACCCGCCCACTCACTCACGCACGCACTCACTCAACGACATCAGAATAAGTGTGACAGACTGAACACCGCCGCTCGTGGCATCGTAGCAACAATGTAGGAGGCGCAGCAACGGTCGCATAAAAGCCGACTGCAGCCGGATACGGCTCGTCCAACTTGACAGCCCACTCGGCTTGCACGCAGGAATCAAGCAAACCCCCGCCACTCAGGGGACCCACCCCAGGATTCAGCTACGGCGGTCACCACCACCACCACCCCCACCACGCGAGCAGCAAACAGAGGACGAACGAATACGAAAGTGATGCAGTCACCATGCAAAACCCCCGATCGCCCGCCCGCCCGTCCAGTAACTGGTGAGCGGGCGTCTTAAAACGAGCATGTCCGCCCTGTCCGATGTTCGATTTATTCGTTTTATGCTGATCATGCATGCAAAGTTTATATATACATATTGAACGTTGTAGTAGTAGTAGTAGTAGTAGTAGTAGTAGTAGTAGTAGTAGTAGTAGTAGTAGTAGTAGTAGTAGTAGTAATAGTAGTAGTGCTAGCAATAATAATAAAAATAAGTAGTCGTAGTAGTTGTAGCAAGTATAATAAAACCAACTAACACAATACATCTGGCAACAAAACAAAGGCGATGCCTCAATGCGCTAGGGGAGAAGAGCTCGGCGACCACACGCTCAAAAAGTATTGTGGCTACCTGCGGCGCCCACACAGAGAAGCACCAGTAGTGCCAACAACAACAACACATCCTTGATGCTGTCAATGTCTTTGTTTGCCCGATATAGATAGAGGTCGTGCGAGCGACCACTGGCAACTTCTGTCTCAACTGTTTCCATCTAGAGGAGTTGTGCCACGACTATGTCAGACATATCAAAATGATTGCGATAATACGTTCAGACGTCACAATTGTAACATTGTTTAAGATGCAATCATAATAAGTATTATTATTATTATTATTATTAAAGCAACGATAAAAATGCAACAAAAGCTGCACTGTTAGATATTTGACACTTCTAGACGGATTTTCAAGCTGTCAATACACTTAGACAATGCGGAGGACTAACTGAACTACCGTCGAGCATGACCAGAACAGCAGGGAGCACAGCATGTGTACCAGAAGGAACTCAGTATCCCGCCATTGTCAATTCGTTGTCAGTACGATTCTTATTCAAACAAAACGTAGTTAGTTGGCTAGCGCCAACAGCAGCGACACAAACTTCCTCAACAAGAACAACAAACTCAAACCTAATGTCATCACGAAGTGCGGGGTCGCCGAGGTCATCACCACAGCGCTTACTAGACTACTACCTAGCTTGCAATAAGAACACGCAGGTGAAAATAATTAAAAAATTGGCCCTTCATTTTGTTTTGTTTTCTTTCCTAGAGAGAGAGAGAGGGGGGGAGAGAAACGACGCCAAGACGAAGGACAAAAAGAAGTCTCTGCGCCGTCGGCAAGTTCAGTCCCCGATCGTGCCCGAGTTTTTCCTTTTCCTTTTGAGCTTAGTTTGTCGTGCGTGGTCCGCGTTTCCGACGTCATGAAGATCCGAGTGAATGGATCAAGCAACACTCAACGTACAAGACAAAGTGTCATAATGATTTGGCCGCGTCATGACAAATCATGACACCGGCCCTATCGTGCCGATGAAAGACACGCATAAGTAAGTACCACACGACAGCTCGTCACCCCGAGCACCGAAAGTCACCTCCGTTTGTACAGGAGAGTACAACGCAGCCTACAATAATAGTACTAAAAATAGTTATAATAATTCGACCCCCATAGTTGCAAAGCATGTGGTAGTATCACAGTAGCTGGGGATGGACTTCACCCTCTAAGCTGCATTAAATGCCATGGTAGAAGAGTAGTAGATACGCTTGGAGACACGCTAAAATCAACGCAATAATATTAACAAGAACCCTACGCAGGGCTGGAATACCAAGCACGCTTGAGCCCAGATTGAGACTCGATGACGACAAAAGACCTGACGGTGTACAATCCCGCTCTGGATTAACAGCAAATGCTTAGTATGGGTTGCTACGGTATCGGGCACAGTGGTGCCCTTCTATCGACGCCACAGTTCAATAGAGGCGGGATGGGTTGCCGAGGGCGCAGAAACTGGAAAAAAACGCAACTACCAGAAACTGGAGACGGGATACAACGGAAACAATGGATCCGCTAAGCAAGGCAGCTAAGAGATTCATCAGTGAGCTGGGCAGACGGATTACAAATCGGCGCGAAGGCAAGTTCTTACGGCAACTGTTATCGCTGGCAGTGTCCCGAGGAAACGCCGCTTGTATTGTCGGCTCTATGGAGTAAACATTGGGACTAGAGGGAAACAAGCAGTACCAGCTCACGCCTACAATTGTGACGTCCAAACAATAATAATCAACATCATCATGGCTACGGGTAATTAAAATAATTATATACAAAATGCACCATTCATTATATCGGGTCTACAAAAACGTTTTTTTTTTCGTTTTTTTTTAATGATTCTCTACGAACAAAACCGAAAAAACTTTTTTGTAGCCCTATACATAGTAGCAGTGCAGTAGTAGTAACAACACTACAAACAACAACAACAACGACAGCCACAATAGCAACGGCGACAATAACAACAAAATGCATAATCAATTAGCCCTACAGATAAAGTGGAGGCAACAGAACGCTTTCAGCGACAGCAGCTGCGGCATCGAGGGGTGGAAATCGGCATCGAGGAGACGACGGGATATGAAAGATGACAGCAAAATTATTCGAACACTTACAGTTCCGTCAATTTGCCACTTTGCCACGATAGAGGTGAAGTTAACTACCAACTTTACCATCAGTATGATTTGGTCAGTGTAAGAAGGTGGGGTGATAATCACGACGATAATGATCACAATAAAAATAGTAGTTATAATGAGAGTAAAGTGTATATACAGTACACACGGTACTAGAGATATCTGGCGGCTTACATATATATATATATATATATATATATATACATATACATATATACATATATATATATATATATATATATATATATATATATATATATATATATATATATATATACATACATACGTGTTGCCCATGTTGCGAAATCGGCAACACCTTTATTAATGAGGTGCAAAAACAACAAATAACAATCAGATCCCATTTTGCTCCTTCTGCTACAATGGCTGTCAAAATAACAACAATAACAGTAACAGTTGTATTAGTAGTATTAACAATAGCACGACACCAGTCCACAACATAAGTACGCGATGCTTATTGCACACTAAGCTTGTATAAGGCTTCGTCCTTCGGTCGCGCCGGCCGGCCTGATCGATCCTCTCCCGCGGGACTGGCAACTAAGCATCTCAGAGCAAATTCTGTCTTGGTCTGGGGTTGGTTCAACAAGTCAAACAACCACCAACAGATAATGGTGGTTCCGAGAGAGCACGTTTTGCCACAACAGTGTATGCTGGCCCTCCTACCATTACTACTACTACTACCACTACTACCACTACTACGACTGTTTACGTGTTTGGAGTTCATTATTGGACAGATCAAACGCGTTCTATTATAGTCTACACGAGACCTGCAGGTCTAAGTTTTTTCTCTCCTCACCACGCTTCCACTGTCGTTCTCTAAACCCCACCCCCTATCTGTCTTTTATGTCGCTACCTCCCTCTCTCTTTTCGCTACCTCCCTCTCCCTCTCTTCATCCCTTTCCGCCTTATCTTGCCCACGCCCCCCTCTCTAGCGCTCTTTCTCTCCCTCTCTCTCTCTCGGGGGTTTACTATGAACAAAACAAAGTTGCCAGCCTAAAATGCAGCACAAATGCCTGGGGGTAAGCGGGCAAGAGAAGGTGATGCGATCGGAGAGTGGCGTAGAGCGGATGTATGTGGGCGGGGTAGCTCGCTCGCTCGCTCGTTCGTTCGGAAGTATTCTATCCTATCTGCGCCCGCGGTGTTATTGGAACGGCCGGTTGTAGGTCAAACCTGAAACATGATCATGAGGCCGCACGTATGCATGCATACCGGCAAGCATATGTACGGGTCTGCGTGCTTGCATACCATTCATACTATCACAGGATCTACAGGCGTTTGTCTGTCTGTCTGTCCGTTCGTCTATCTGTCTGTCTGCCTGCCTGCCCGTCTATGCACTAGTCCACACTGCTCTGTTCATCCCTATCCACCTAGAATTAAAAAACATTTTTTAAGGAGGTTGTTTTTAATTCTAGACTATCCTCCGTCCCCTACGGGCTTGGAACTTAACCTGAGGTATATCTTCAATGCACCAAGGGCCGGACATGTTGAGATATCTAGGGTTTCCCCAACAGTCCTTGTGGCAGCATGGCCGCTGACTCTCAGCTGCGGTATGGTTTATCATCTATTCTCAATGATCGCATCGCTCAAAGAAAATTCGATCAACAACAGCAGGGATCGAACCGGCGACACCCCGGTAGATGACAACCATGACTAGCGCACTAGTCCACCCCTAGACCACGCCGCCACATGTCCCTATCCACCTGTCGGTCTCTAAGTTAATCTTCGAGCGAAGGCTTTTATTGTTTATTACGTTATTACACTTTGTTTGTATGTATGATGCTAAGTGGACGTATTGCTAGATGCTTACGAACAGATTAGTAGACATTGCTCTTACTGTTTTTTCTGTTGGTACTGTCATTGCTGCTCATGTTGGTACTGTCACTGTTGATCCTATTGTTACTGTTATTGTTGATCTTATTTTTTTTCTTTATACATCTTTTTTATTTCGAAATAACATTGCATTTCAAGATGGTACATAATTACAATACAGTCGACATTAGATGCGATTTGAACACTTCAGAATGTTTGCTCTTGTTGTCAGCGTTGCTTTTGTCGCTGTTGTTGCTGTTGGTGATGGTATCGCTGTTGTTGTTATTGTTGTTGTTGTTGGTGGTGGCATTGCTGTTGTTGTTGATGGGATTGCTGTTGTTGTTGTTGCTGCTGTACCCGGGGTGCCACCACCGCCTCTCGTTGGCGGCTGTATATTTGTTGAATTCGTATTTGCTCATTGTGTCGTTACTTGAGACATCATCGAGACATCGAAATATGGACACCACTAGGTCTACGACTCCTCCACAGCCGACAACTTGTACGTCAGTCACTTCTATTTCTACTTTCTGCTACTACTACAATTGTTACTACATCCACTGCTCCTACTTAACTTCTTCCCCCCCCCCCCCCCGCATTTCCTCTCCCGCACCCCCACCCCACACCAAGGAAGCCGCCTTTCTAGTGTCGTATCTGCCTGCACTCGTATCATCGCCATAGACAAGTCGCGTGTGGATAGATTCGAGTCTATCCTCCCGCCTCAAGTGGCAACGTTCTTGTCGTCATTGTAGTAGCTTCTGCTGCTGCTACTGGCGATGGCCAAGACGACAACAACAACTGACGACGACAACAACAACAACATTTGACAACGACGACAACAACAACAACAACAACAACAATAGCGCTGATGGCAGCAACAAAAATGATTGACTGCAATAGAGGTCTGTCCCAGCCGGCGCCGCCGCGGCCGTCGCAGAAACGTCAACCGTAGTAGCAAACACAAGAATGGCATTGCGGCCCTGGTCACAAAGTGGGCTGGTCACTCCCCGACGGATAAGTAATGGCTGCTGCGTGTTTGATTGGCTAGCCCGACCTCGCACCCATCGCCAGGCACTACATCGAACTGCAACGCATCGATGACCGTTGTTATTGTCGGCCGTTGTTGTTGTAATCATTGTCGTTGTTGTTGTTGTTGTTGTTGTTGCTGTTGTTGTTGATATTCCTGTTGTCGTTGTTATTGTTTCTGCTGTTGTTGTTGATATTCCTGTTGTTGTCGTCGTCATTGTTGTTATTGTCCTCGTTTTGCTGTTCCTGCTGTTACTGTATATAGCCTAGCGATTGCGGCTAGCCTAGCCAAATCTGTAATTGCAACTGATGATGAGAACAGCAACGACAACAACAACAGCAACAACAATAATGATGGTGATCAAATGTATGACACCGCTGTTACGAAGTTGCTATATATTTATATATATATATATATATATATATATATATATATATATATATATATGTTTATTTTAATCTATCGTTGCGTACTGCCTACCCACCACCCACCAGCTCACTCAACGCAACTACAAATGCAAGCACAGCAGTAACAGCGTCAAGAGCATGAAGACGAGTACCATCATAATCTGTCCTGCAGGAAGAAATGAACGAACACACTTTGCCTGTTGACATAAGTTTCATGACGATTATCGTCATCGTCGTCTACTTCAACATTCACATGCACGGTGCTAAACGCATAAACACGTGTGTACGCATAAAGCATAACATACAAACCCCTATGACTGGTCGTTGACTAACTCAATGACTGGCCGTCAGACCCTGCAGAATAAATAGAGCTTTGCACATAGCCATTTACAGTGTGCTCGCGCTTCCAACGTTGTTGGATGTGCAAGAAGGGCGGGACTCTCGGGCCATGTACAGGGCAGACAGCAACAGGAAGCTAATTCAGTTAATCAGAGCAATGAACTTCGAGTACCTGTCTCTGGAATACGTTCAGAACAATCCGACGACGGCCATGGCCTCCAATGGTGTGCATTATGAAAAGGTAAGTGCCCTACTAACGGCCCTCCCAATTGTGCCTATTATTGGCGCACAGTGTTAGGCCGATCATGATATGAAAGCAGGCAATACGCAAGAAGTTAATGCGGGAACGCAGAACTGGAGGGACGACATGAAGTCAACGGTAACTGGAGGGAGACTCATAGAGCCGTGGAGTCAACGGCAGCTGAGGGAGACACATTGAGTCATGGGCCAATGGCATCGGGCCACCGCATCTGGAATGCGATCCCCGAATGGGAATTTTTCAGGCAGTAGGGCGGAAACGAGGGGGAATTGTTGGATAGCAGATACAGGGAAAAAAAATCCAGCCCGGTGGCGTGGTGCATTTGCATGCGCTTCACGACCGGAGGGGACACACAGGTGCATAGGTTCGGACCCTACCGTTGCACATTTGTATTTACGGGGTCCGTCTTACGAAGCAATGCCGACGCAGTCCCGTGAACGTTAAATGTTGCCTGAAGGTCAACCCCAAAAAGAAAGATGCAGGCAAAAAGATGCGACAAGAGAAGCAGCGGATAGAGCGACAGGCGGGACTACAGTTACAGGTAAGGTCGGAACATAAATAGTTCATACTGTAATAGGGCTATATCAGGATACATGGAGGAGGTCAATGTCTCAGAGATTGGAATGCGCATAAAAAACAGCTGGATGGAAGAGAAGACAGAGTTGGCAGGAGGCTGTTACAACCAGCAGAGGTGAGCAGGATCCAAAATTTAAGTTTGGACCCGCGGATAGAAGGGAGATATACTTACATACGGACATATGGACAAAAAGTTAGGAGGAAGGTTCTAAAAGAAGTTAGGTGGTGTACGAAGCGCAGAGTTTTTGGAAGAAAGTCAGAAGATGCACAAAGAGAAGTACAAAATATGCTAAGCTTTAGTATTAAGACTAAGAATCTCACAGATAAAACCCGGATTAAACAAATTCAGCGCAGCTAGGAAGATTGGGTATTATAGTCAACAATAGACAAGAGCGCAGGTATCGAAGACAATGGTGAAGTCGATGGTAAAACAGGCATATATGGACAAATTAAAATTGGCAATGAAGGCCAGCGCAAATTTGCCAGGTGAATATGGAAAAGAAAAGTCCCCAGGGACTGTCGGAGGGGGTAGAGCGGGTATAATATAATTCAACAAGGAATGGGCTATTAACAGAGGCCAGGGCAGGTATGTTGGAGACAAGGGTACAGCGAGCTAAATATATGGAGGGAGAGAAAGTATAGAATGTCGTACTTGTGCTTAAGATATTAATTCGCTTGTAAAAGAATGCACACTTTTGGGGGGGGGATTAGATACAGCCATACCGAAGGCACTCGCATTAGAATCAAATGCTATATTGAACCAGATCGGTAATTCCGGTAATCGGAGAGTCCTTGTCCCAATGGTTAGGCACTTATTCAGTAGGTACTAGAAGGTAGTACATTGGCGGCGCGGTTGCTTAGATAACATATATGTTGCAGCTCTAAGCATTCCTGATCTAAAATGATTACATGTGCATTTGGGTATACATGCCAAGCGAGCAATAAATAAAGAAATTAGTCAATAAGGCAGATTGCAAAAGCTGCTGGTCATAGCGTAACCTTTACGTCTGTATCCGTTGTTGCTGCTTTTGTTGTGCTACAACTGTTGTTGTTGTTGTTTGCGTCATCAAAAATGTTGCCATCGTGGCCGTTGTCATTGTTATGATGGTTCTTGTCAACGTTGTCGCCGCAGCCATCCTACTCCGTATCACATATTGTTGCTGTTGTTGTTCGTTGCTCTTGTATTACTGGTGATGAGGTCAGAGATGGGGGTGATGGGGTGCCAAGTCGTCGGCCAAGAAGTGCACTGAGAGCATCATTGCAAAGCGATGTCGTCTGTTTTTGTCCTCGTGCTATTTGTCACCCGACGGTCCGTGTCGACATAATCCGTCGCCAAGAATTGTGTACCACAATCGCCAGTCCCCTGCTGCTGCTGCTGTTTCTTCTTTTTCTGCCGCCGCCGCCGCCGCAACCACCACCCCCGGCACGCACGGCATCCGGCGTCGCCGACGACGACAATGACGATGACGGAAACACCAACAATCACGTCACGCCGAAACGGAAAGACGTGTCACTCATCTATCCATGCATCCATTCATTGTACACCAACACAGCCTCTCCCCCCTAGACGCCCGCCCATCCCCGTAGTAGTAGTAGTAGTAGTAGTAGCAACAGTAGTAGAAGCAGTAGTGGGTAAGGAAACAGTGACCCCCTCGCATTCTGTTGCAAGACACGCAAAACGTCGTTGTCATCATTCTCATCGTCACGTTTCACCTCCTCACCTCAGCTACGAGTAAGAAGAGCCGTCATCTATCTACTAGCTCCGTTGTTGGCGTTGTTGTTGTTATTGTTGTTAGCGTTGTTGTTGTTTTGGCTGTTGACCGTTTTTTTTCTTGTTGTTGCTGTCGTAGTTACTTCTTTCCCTTATCGTTAATTCTTTCGTTATTACCCCTTACGGCTCACCTCTCCCTACCGCCCCCCCCACACAACACCCGCCGGCATAAGCCTTTTTCCAAAAAAACCTCAGTCACATCCAACTACTCACATCTAGCCTTACAACATCCTCGACTGTCAGCCAATACACAACACGAACAATGTGTTTGTTGCTTCCGTCCTTTTCATTCTCTCACCCCCGCCATCACGTTAGAGATGAGTGCCTGGAACACAACCACCATTACCACTGCAACCAACCACGTGACCACCACCTACGAGCGGCTATGAACAGCGTTGAGCGTATCAATCTCAACAGCCATAACGGATTCCAGCCCAGCAAAGAAATACAGCGCCAAACCATAACAGCAGCAATCACGACAAGAACAACAACAACAACAACAACAACAGCAGCAGCAACTGAAACAACAATAGCAGCGACAGCAACAAACATTTTGCCGTCTCGTCGCCGCTATCATTACGTTGACAGTACATACACTAATCACGCTTGATTGTACACACACACACATATATATATATATATATATATATATATATATATATATATATATATATGCGTGTGCATGTACCCACACAGTTGCCTGTATTAAAAACGATTCATTGCACAGTCCTTGAAATCCTTATTTTTCCTTCATCATGTATACATACCTTATGGCTGGCGGACACACGCCATTTTCAGCAGCACCCGCAGCATTTATTGTCATAATAAACGGTTCCAGGTCATTCTAGGAGTAACACGAGTGATTCGATTGATAAAGCAAGTCGAAATGCTAATTATGCCTTCTCCATCAAAAAGCCTTAGTTACTTCGCAACAATGAAATGTAACACCATCGATGATTTGGTGGTGGAACCAAAATGAAAAATGCGCATTTTGCACACAACATGTATGCTTTTATGACCGTAATGCCATTTAAAAAAAATACTTTCCAAAATAAAGCATAGAGAATTTCGATTTTTGCAAACTTCGGTCACAACGCGACCCATCACTTCGCATCCCCTAACCAGCGTTGAATGTCTTTCAGAGGGACTGCAGATTGCTTGCATTGTCATTCGAAACGAGTCGGTGTGTTCAGTTTTTCCATCGAACAACTAACTCGTCCTCTCTTGCAAGTTCGTAAAATGATGTTCAACCAGTCACATCGGTTACATAAAAGAGAAGTGTGTATCTTCACTCACTTACTTCTATACAAGACATTCAATCCCTTTCTTTCAATCCATTAAAAACACGTCTGCTTTTAACGAGTTTGACAATCCCCTAAAATGTTGACGATCATTTTTGCAACACCCTGTATGTATGTATATATATATATATATATATATATATATATATATATATATATGTATATAGATATATATATATATATATATATATATATATATATATATATCTATATGTATATATATATATATATATATATATATATATATATATATATATATATATATATATACATATATATATATGTATATATGTGTGTGTGTATGTGTGATTCAAAGCCACTCCTCACATGGCCGCCAGACTTTGTTCGCTCGTTCAGCCTGGTAGCAGCAGCAGCCGACACCGCATCGACACCGGCGTGTTTCTCCGCGCGGATACGAATCACATGTCGAACTGCCACCGCCGCCGCCTGATTCGGGCCGCTTTAAAACGATTGCGTCTGCTACGAGGTTACACTAACAACAATGATATATATATATATATATATATATAAATTATAAAGTTTACAGTTGGCTGTCTTTACATATATATATATATATATATATATAAATGAGCTATCGTATATCACTAGTAAACGACAACGCCAACAATCACGTTCGACGAACGCGCGATTCAATTATGGAGAGCGCACACAGCACATCCTAATAAAAATAAGATGCGCTCCACTCATCGGAAAAGCAACTCTGTATCCAGTGAGACGAAGGATGAGGAGATCGAGGACGAGAGACAGTAGGAAGCAATTATGTTCATTGTTGTTGCTGTTGTTGTTGTTGTTGCTGTTGTTGTTGCTGTTGCTGTTTTTGTTGTTGTTCGGATCGTTCTGAGATACGTCCGTTCTTGACCAATCTCCAGGCAGGCCGTCGCAGTAAACGTGCGTGTGGGACGTTCATTTTCCGCCGCCGCCGCCGACAACGTGGAGGATCTCGTGACACCCGCGACTGCGAAGCTTGCGTCACTAATACGACTAGTAGAATCAAATCGTTTTTCAAGATTATCGAACAACTTCTACATATATGGTTTCCACTATGTCTCTGTGCAGTTGTCGTTGCTGCTGCTGCTGCTACAGCTGATGCTGTTAATCGTCCCAGAATTAGAAAATTAGAAAGTGCTATAGCAGTTACTCAAATGTGTGTGTATCTATATATAAACTGCTGAACCACGATCTACAGAGAGAGATAAACAGAGAGAGAGAGCCACGGAGACTCTCACACACACACACACTCTCACACTCGTCGTAAAGAGAACGATTATGATCTCAATGATCAACCAACCACTCAACATGCTTAGGTTGATTATAATTAGTATTAGATTGTTGATATGTTTTGTATGATTATGATAATGTTGTTGTTGTTGTTGTCGTTGTCGCCGTTCGTTCAAGCTTGCACAATACAAATGCCACTACTGTCCGGTGTCAGCGTCACACAGCAGCCGCAGCAGCAGCAGCACAACCTGACCGGTCGAACACCGAACCGAATGCAATCCCTACTCATCATGTCATCATTTTCTGTTAGCCGCTACGATGATTGACAGAGCAAACTGTCCAGTCCAATCCCCGTCGGCAGACAGTTAACCATTATTATTATTATTATTATTATTATTATTATTATTATTATTGCGCGAAGACTCTGTCGCGCTCCTACATGTTCGACAGATATGTGGCGGCTGTCGCTGTTGCTGGTAACTAAAGTAACTAATGACAATAAACACTTTGAGTTGAAAATAACTTGATGTTGTTGTTGTTGTTGTCATTGTTATCTCTTATGTTGATGATTACGAAGATTAGTTGTGTTACTATTTATAGTAGTATTATCAGTAGTAGTAGCAGTAGTAGTAGTAGTATTATTATTGTCGAGCCCGGTGGCTATGATTATTATTGGTATTATTTCAATAGATTCTTATGATTGCATTATTGTAGAAATTCGAGACAAGAGATTCTTGTTATCGGTGCCGCTTCGGCTGTTATTCGGATCATCGACAAATCGCCGGACGGAACGACGGCGACGACAACGACGACGACAACGGCGGGATTTTTTGCGCTACTGCCGCTGGCGGTAGAAAGAAGGCTCTGTGTTGTTGGCCGGCCCATGTCGCTGCGCGAATACGAAATAGCTGAATGAATATAGAGAAAAAGAGAGAGAGAGAGAGAAACACATAGAGCAGAGATAGATAGAGAGAGAGAGATCTGCAGATAGATAAGATGAACAGCAGCAGCAGCAGAAACAGCGGCAGCAGCGCTGTTCCAACGCGGCAAATACGTGTCGTTGACGCCGCCGATGTCGTTGCCGCCACCACCACCGTCGCCGCCGCGTCAAAAACGCGCTATTAGATCGAGTAGTTTCTCCGTTCGTTCGGTAGTTTCATCTAGACGCGGCGACGACGACGACAAGAAGACAACGTTCGACGCTTGTTGTCCGACCCATCGCTGACACCACTCACCTGCCGCCGCTGGGGTCCGCCGCCGACGACGACAACAACGACGACGACGACGACGACACACGACAACGACAACAACAACGATGATGCCGCCGCCGCTGCTCAATTTTTCTGCTTCAGACTTTTTCTGAATGAAGAACTACTGAACGAACACTCCGACTCTGCACCATCGATGATGACGACAACGACAACGATGATCACACCGCACACACACTCACGAGAGAACCATAACACACTACTACTACTGCTGCTCAATCGACTACAGCATCACCACCACCACCACCACCACCAGCAGCAGCACCACTACCAACCAACCAACACTTCCACCGCCACCAACTACTCCTCCTACGACACCGCTCACAATCATCATACATAGATAGATCCGCGCTAAATTGTGCACCGCGGCCAACCGCGTGTTGACGTCACTAAGCGGCGATCGCGGCGACGAGCAGACGACGTCAGCAGCGCAGCCGTCAGCAGCGCCATCTGGCGGCGGCGGCGGTGGTGGTGGTGGCGGCGCCGGCGACGGTGGCAAAGGGCCCAATCTAGGCCCTTTTTGCCGGCGGCTGTCTGCGCGAATACGAATCTATCTGGCAATCTCCGGCGGCAGCGGCGGCGTAGGCGTCGTCTGCTACAAACAACGGCGCCAACCGGGTTGCGTGCGCGAATTCGGCAAGCGGCTCTGACCACCAATTGAATCTAGGATAATGACAGACATCATTTTCATGTCAAGTTATTGATCTTATCGTCTCGTAGACGCTTGTCGTGGCTCTTACCGACTCGAGCTGCCGAGTGGATTATTTACAAGTATTCTGTATTAACCTTTACTTCATATAAGAAAAACATTTTGTTAACAGCAATACCAAAACATCAACAATAACACTTGGCTCCCTGCTGACAGACAGTCAGTCTCTTTGTGGTTGTCTGCCGGGTCGAATCCGCGCGGTCCTTCGCGAGTGGGTAAATGTGTGCAGTTCGAGACATCACCGGCAGGCGTTGTTTCGTTTATCGTCGGTTATCATGCGGAAACTTAATTACTATTAACGTTACTATAGCTGCAACTACGACGTATGCGAGTTCATGATGGGCTTTTTCTCGTAGTGGTTCGCCGCATTCGCCGGCATGAGTGGGTGGCAAGAAATGACGGACGAGGGTTTTTCCCAACACGCAAACCGACGCAAATTCTCGTGCTCAAATCGTCCCATGTGTGTCTATAATGTGCCCAGTCAAGATCAGGGTTGAAATAGTGAATTGCAGGCACTTGCACGTTTAGCGGTAGTTCTTGTTCTAGTAGTGTCCTAGTTGTGGCGAGTCACTCTGGGTCTCTCGTCAATCAGCAAGCTGTCACGCCGGTCGGCGGACAAAGAGGATGTCCATGCTCTCTACGAAGAGAGATCCATCTCTACAGAAGTTGTCACGGTTAAAACTGCACTCGAAAATTGGTCACGTGGAAAAACGAATGCTGTCTGTTCGGCAGCCTAATCCAGCTCACCCACTCTAGAATAACACAGAAAAAAAACATTTTATAAGTAACTTGTTTTTAATTCTAGACAATCCTCCGTCCGCCACAGGTTTAGAATCATCCTGAGGCATACCTTCGAGGCACCGAGAGCTGGATATGTTGAGAGATCTAGGGTTTCTCCAACCGTCATTGTGGTAGCGTCAATGGTGTGACCATGTCTGGTAGAGAAAGGTATGTCCTCGTTCGCCAAAGGCAACAGGCATTGTCGCCTAGCTGAATCGTTTCTCGCTCGAGCTGAAGCAAAGTTGTCAGGGAGTCGTTAAAGTGCGTGAGGCTTTCGGCTTCGTCAGCCAGGTTAATGGTCCTCTTAGTAGAGGTGTCAGGGAGGAGGCTGAAGAAGGAAGAAAAAAGTGGCAGGTAAAAAGCCGCTGTAACCTCCTGCCAGGGGCAGGCATCCAATTTGCGGCCATCCATGACTTCTCAGCCACTTCTCTAATGTCGACGAAACACTTTCATGCAGCAGTGCCACGTCCATGGTTCTAGCTTTCTGTTCGGAGGGTATCACTCTGTAGCCTGGAAGGAGTCACGGAATTTCTGTCATTGAGTCAGAGTCAGAAAAACCTCGCACTTCGCTCAGAGTATGGCCGCTAAACACCCCCTCAAAGTCGAGAAGCTCCCGCAAGTCAACCTAAATAGGAATTGCATCACCGGCTAGGCCCTACTGAATGGCATTTTCGGAGTTCAGTGGGGTCTAGCCCGACCAGATGGAGTCACGCACGCGGACTGTACATAGTGAAACCTATTAGGTGTGAGGCTCTTGACCTACAAGGGCGAATTGCCCCTCTGAACAGTATCAAAAAGCTGACAAAAGAAGTCGAGCTCGAGAAGTAACGTTGAGGTGGTCCGATAGGTAAGAAAGATTCGCGCCGTATGTGTAGCAGTTTCTACTCCTCCTGCTTTGACCGAGAAACCCCCAGAGCCGACAATCAATATTATGCGTTAGCGGTCAACCCTCCGTGTTATCTCGAATGCTCATTTGGACGCGATCTTTCGAAGGACAGACGAACTTGCAATAGGGTGGATTAAACCAGTCAGTCACCTTCATTAGCGCAAATCGTTTACCGCGGATGATAATCAGCGATTGATGTTAAGTGGCTCGCCGAAGTCATGAACATCAATCTCGCTTTCTCGTCTAACTGCTCAGGCTTCTTTGCTGATCGACTCTGGGTCGCAGGTGACGATATTGGCCATGAAAGGTCGCTTGATGGCAGGCAAATGAGTCCTTATCGTCGCAGCTCTTTCACTGTGTTCCCATCAGGGCTCGCTTGCTGCAGCTGTAGCGTTGTCCTTGGATAGCTTGGTCAGAACTCTTCGAATAACGTCAGCCGGCCACGGATTGCTTCGATTGCTTTCTCTTTCGAGTGGATAATGTGACTGATTGGAGCCATTCTTGGCATCTTGTCTCTGGTAGGTGTCTAGTGGGCTTGGATGTAACACGACGAATCTTGTGAACAAACTTGCGTATAACTTGCGTTTTTTGTTCAACTCTCGTCAACAGAGACACCTTTACATCTTTGTTGTTCGCGGCCCCCTAGGATGCGTGACTTAATGAAGCTGGTGGTTAGTAGGTTTGCCAATATGCGTCAGCCCAAGCCTCGCCTGTCGCACTAGAAGGCACACTTCGGACAAGGGGGACCTTAGGAAACAGGGTCGGAGCGCGCATCACTGGGCCTTGCCTGAGGTTCCCCACGACGAACTCGCGCGTAGTGGCTCTGTGTGATTATACGGTACAATGTTGTGCATTGGAGTTTCTCAAGAGCGGCTTTCTTTCTAGTTTAAGACAATGTAACTGTTCTGAAATTCGCCAAGCTCCTCTTCTTTTTGACCATAACGGCGACCTGAAAAAGGAGAGCTCGTTGTAACGCTTGCAAGATCACGTATGCAACAGCGTCTTATATTCTTCGCAAACATTCAGTCATATCCTAAACATTTATGTAGTTTATGATCTTATTATATTCTTGGTAGAACCGAGCATTCGCACGAGCCAATCGGTACCAGCGACGTTATACATGTGTATGTAAATATTGTGGTCTAGCGTGCCCCCGCTACCACAGAGACAATTGTAGTACTGGTGACACTCTTAAGCGATTAGCGTCGTTTTAACAAAGCATACTATATATATATATATATATATATATATATATATATACTGGTAGTTCAATAAGTTCTTAGAATGAATTTTGGCGCGCTTCCAAAGTTTCGAGTGGTTATCAAGCATTTTATTTCAAAGGTTGGAATGCGACCCAAGTGAAAACTGAGTTAGACGAGGTGTACGGTGACTCTGCGCCATGTTTTGCCACTGTTTCCAACTGGATTAATGAGTTAAAAAGAAGTCGCAGGAGCACCGGGATGAACTACGTTCAAAACGCCCAAAAACGGCAACTGATTAGGAAAACGTGGAAAAGGTGCGGAAAATTGTTGCCGCAGATAAGCGAGTGAACATTAGGGAGATAGCGGAGGCCTTGGGGATCAGTTTGGGTAGTGTGCATTTCATCCTGCACGAAAACTTGAAGATGAAAGAGCTCAGAGAAAAATGGCTGCCGCATTTGCTCAACCAAGGCCAAAAAAACGCGCCTGTTTTCGCTTCACAGCGAAATTTGGCCAAGATGTCGAACAATCCGTCGGATTTTTGGCGCAGATTCATGACCGTCGATGAAAGCTGGGTCCATCACTACACTCCCGAGACCCAAGAAGCATCTTGCCAATGGTGTGCCCCTGATGAAGGACCTCCGAAGAGGGAGCGGACAACGGCATTGACCGGAAAGGTGATGGCTACAGTTTTTTAAGACCAACGTAGAATAATGCTGGTCGACTACCTTGAGAGCGGTAAAGCGATCACAGGAGAATATTAGGCAAGACTGTTGGACTGCCTGAAGCAAGAACTCATCGTGAAACGGCCCGCTTTGCATAAGAAGGTTGTCCTGTTTCACCAGGACAATTCTCCTGCACACAAGTCCCGGCAAGCATCGGCAAAACTGGCCCAACTGAGGTTCGAACTTATTGAAGAACCTTCCTATTCTCCAGACCTGGCCCCCTCTGATTATTTCCTCTTCGGACATTTGAAGAATAGTCTCGGTGGAAAGCGTTTTTCCAGCAATGAAGAGGTTAAGGCTGCTGTCAATGCCTATTTTCAGTCTAAAGACGCGGAATTCTACTTAAGAGGTATAAAAGCTCTGAAATCTTGGTGGGAAAAGTGTATTGAGCATCTCGGGGAGTATATCGAATAAGATAAATTTAAAAACATGATTTGGAAAATTCTTAATTTTCATTCTAAGAACTTATTGAACTACCTGTATATATATAGCAAGTCACACAATCGAAACATTGGATCGGCAGTCTGTGACATCTATTTACATTTAAGAAAGGTGCCCCAGCTTTTATTCACTGGGGCGAGGCTTTCTGACTTAATGGCCACTTTCCAATAGTCATTTTCCGCTCGATGGCGTTCGGAATGTCGTCGGCCTGCGTTGAAAACTTTATCTTCGTGCACACAAGAAGAGTATTACCAAATTCATTCAAATAGTACCCGCCTATTTGGCGATTAGCCACGTTCTCCTTGCAGAAGTACGCATAGAGGAAACAACACATATAAATAAAAAAATACGTACAAATTGTTTATGTGATATTTGAAATGATTTCATTTTCTGTTATATACTATGTTGTATACATACGTCTAAGCACGACACACATCCGACATTATGTATGGACTCCTTCTATTGAAAATAGCATCAAGGCGATTTCAAGCCCGTAGGGGATGATGGTCTAGAATTATAAAAAAAACCTCCCAAAATGTGTGGGTTAATTTATGTTACTGTCTGGTTTCTTTCGATTTTTGGATTTTTATGCTTAGTTAAAGTATTGACGGTCAGAACAGCTAGGTGAAATGTAGATTATTTAATGCGTTGGTTCTCAATATAGCGTTTAATCTAAGTTAATCTAATAATACGTGTAATATAGCTAAATTAAAACTTAACACTTAGTTGAAGCCCGTTCAATGCGTTAGTGGCCTTTATAAACGACACACACACAAATGTGGTGCTTGTTTTCAATGTATAAATAATTAAAAAACAAAACAAAAATATATATATATATACGTTTGTTGAAGCTCTTCTTGACTTTGGCTTGCTTGCTTATACTAAATTTTACATAAACAAGAACACCCTTGCGCATATATGTATATATATATATATATATGTGTGTGTTCGTGTGTGCTTCCTCCTATCGCTCCCATTCTTCTATGCAGGTATTTCCTGTCCTGGGGTTCCCAACCTCAACGAGCGGCCTTGTTGTCGTTTTCTAATCGTCCCCATCGGCGCAATTCAAGCGAGTATGCTAGCCAGGCGTTGCGTCATTAACGCGTGCTATTTTTATGGGTCCGGCGTTCGACACAGTGGAATACAGACACCACACTTGATCGCTACAGCATGTGTACTGGTTGCCTCTCGTCACTAATTACTGATCGCGCCGCACATACTCACAGAATAAAAGATGCACTACATTGCTTGTTGCGAGATAATAGAGAAGATGGGAAGATATATAAAACCTTGTCTAACCAACCACGGCAAGACTCTCTCTCTCTCTGTCTCTCCGATGTGTGTGTGACACACGGGACTCAAGGATGACAAGATTTTTTCCGGATTTTGCCTTTTCGTGTTCTATCTGTTCTAAGTGGACTTTTTCGACTATGTTGAGAAATGTTTTTTTTATTTTTTTATTTATGTGGACTCTGTTTTAAAATGTAATAACGAATCCTTAAGACGGCGTGGACTGTGACCAACTACAGAACCCTGAGAAGTGTGTCACCGAAATAGGTAATTTGTTTTTCGAATATGTTATGTCAGGGGTGTATCCCTGACATTAGTTGGGTCCCTTTATCAGTCTAATAACGAGAAGTAGATCCCCGAACCGGGGGATCGAACCTGCGATTGAGCACATCAGAAGCCAGAGGAACGTATTGCCGCTACTGAAGAAGAGATGGATTGCTCGACCACCAGGTGACAACAGTCAATTGCAAGAGTATGACGGCCGCCCCGTATTACAGCTACCCCTCCCGACTACAGCGGATCGTTCACCCGCGGTCTCTAATTGTCGCGCGGTGCGTTCTCGACTTTCGGAGGTTCGGTTGGACGCTTACAGCCCCTCTCCGCAACCCCTCCCCCCTCCGCAACCCCCCCTCCGCGCAGTGCCTACAAATCGAGCTGCGGTAGGATGCGATATTCATGGCAGACGCCCATAGCGAACCGCCGCGCAAGAAACCCACTACTTGATAGCGTCGGTCGAATAAGAACCAGTTGAACAACTGTTACAGCATTCATTAGCGTTCTCGGATACCTCCTTTCCGGACCTGTGCTTTGTGAAATGTTCATAACTCCTCTCCTATCTCGACTTCACGAGTTATCTACGTGGTGCTCCCTCTCTTTAGCGACATGCAACTTGCTTGTGTATATATATATATATGCAACTTGCATATATATATATATATATATATATATATATATATGAGTACTCTCTCCCTCGCTGCGCTCATTGCGCGTGCTAAGCGGCGCCACTTAAGGCGGACGGGCGCACATCAATAGAGTTCTTCTCGTGGGTGGCTAGTCAACGTTAACGGTGAACACGAACGTCTCTCAACGACGTTGTTATCGCTGCCGCCGTCCTCGTGCTGTTACTGCTGCTACTACTACGAAATTAGATTATAATATCCATTACAATTACGAACGAGGCTTCCGGTGTAGTTGACAACCAGCAACAATAGTTAGTCCTCGTTTGGCCGTTGACGACAGGAAGTCCTCGCCTCGCAACAATTTGGCGGGTTGCGCTTCTGCTGCTGCTGCTGCTGCCTGAGGAGCTGCCGCCGGTGGTGCAAAGCGGGGGTGTCTCTGCCGCGACGCGTTGGCCGGTTCCGTCGGCGGTGATGGCGGAGGCGGTAGCGGTCACAAAACTGGTGACGGTGACAGTGGTCTCGAAGGCAAGCAAAGAGACGATAGAACGAGACGAAGGGGCTCCTCAGGGGTCACAGGGCCCTGGTTGGTTGGTTGGTTGGCTGGGTGGCGGCCTCGCGGCACTCGGACGGGTTGGAGCATGGCCAACATGGTTGGCGGAACACGATTCATGGCCAGTCCTTCATTCATTCATTCATGTGTTTGGCGCGCCAGCTGCCGTAGCAGTTTCTTTTCACTTACAAAAGTGAATGGAACGGCCCGCTTCTTCATCGCACGCTTTGGTTCGCATCGCACCACCACCCCCACCGCCACCCTTACCACCAAGCCGCTGTTGTGTGACGAAGCGCGCCGCCTTTGCGGAGTGCAGCAGCAGCAGCAACAGCAGCCGGGGTAGCCGACTACAGAGAGATGATAGGTGTTAAAATGACCTACAAAGGGAGGCGACAAAAGTGTCTACCCTAAGATCCTAAGATCGTTGAAGGAGGGGGGGTGTTGCGTCGAGCCACCGGGGCGCCCTTTTAGTCCCTGTCTCCGGGAATAAACTGGTCAATTTGCTCGTGTCTTGAGTCGGAGCTGCTCGTGTCGAGAGGTAGAGGCAGTGAGCGAGAGAGAGAGAGAGAGAGAGGGAGTAATGCGTAAGCCATCGTTGTCATGCATCTGCTTGGGGGCCCACTGCCATTGGGGAGTGAAGCCAATAGAAGGAAAGCACTAACTAAGCCGTCTCGTGCGTATCTGAAATGTCTAGACGCGTCACATTTTTCCAAAAGAAGTGATGTCTCTCTCTCTCTATACACTTTTCTCGAGACGTTAAAAAACAACTTCACTCCGCATTATTCTTGCCTCTAATAGCCACGTTTAAGTAGACAAATCAAGCTGATACAGCCCCCCCTATCTCTCTCTCTCTCTCTATATATATATATATATATGTAGAAAATATTGTGATGATTTTCAGGTAGTTCAACAAGTTCTTAAAATGAGCTTTTCAGAATTCGAAATTTGGCGCGCTTTCACCGTTATTGGAAACGGCAATTTCGACTGCCAGCAGTCAAAATATTATGGTGATTGGCCGTTGCGATTTCGTTTGATCGCTTTTCCCGTGCAACGTATCGGCGTGATTTTGAAAAATGGAGAAAAAAGAGTTTCGAGTGGTTATCAAGCATTTTATTTCAAAGGTTAGAATGCGACCCAAGTGAAAACTGAGTTAGACGAGGTGTACGGTGACTCTGCGCCATGTTTTGCCACTGTTTCCAACTGGATTAATGAGTTAAAAAGAGGTCGCAGGAGCACCGGGATGAACTACGTTCAAAACGCCCAAAAACGGCAACAGATTAGGAAAACGTGGAAAAGGTGCAGAAAATCGTTGCCGCAGATAAGCGAGTGAACATTAGGGAGATAGCGGAGGCCTTGGGGATCAGTTTGGGTAGTGTGCATTTTATCCTATACGAAAACTTGAAGATGAAAGAGCTCAGAGAAAAATGGCTGCCGCATTTGCTCAACCAAGGCCAAAAAACGCGCCTGTTTTCGCTTCACAGCGAAATTTGGCCAAGATGTCGAACAATCCGTCGGATTTTTGGCGCAGATTCATGACCGTCGATGAAAGCTGGGTCCATCACTACACTCCCGAGACCCAAGAAGCATCTTGCCAATAGTGTGCACCTGATGAAGGACCTCCGAAGAGGGTGTGGACAACGGCATTGACCGGAAAGGTGATGGCTACAGTTTTTTAAGACCAACGTAGAATAATGCTGGTCGACTACCTTGAGAGCGGTAAAACGATCACAGGAGAATATTATGCAAGACTGTTGGACTGCCTTTAGCAAGAACTCATCGTGAAACGGCCCGCTTTGCAGAAGAAGGTTGTCCTGTTTCACCAGGACAATGCTCCTGCACACAAGTCCCGGCAAGCATCGGCAAAACTGGCCCAACTGAGGTTTGAACTTATTGAACAACCTTCCTATTCTCCAGACCTGGCCCCCTCTGATTATTTCCTCTTCGAACATTTGAAGAATAGTCTCGGTGGAAAGCGTTTTTCCAGCAATGAAGAGGTTAAGGCTGCTGTCAATGCCTATTTTCAATCTGAAGACGCGGAATTCTACTTAAGAGGTATAAAAGCTCTGAAATATTGGTGGGAAAAGTGTATTGAGCATCTCGGGGAGTATATCGAATAAGATAAATTTAAAAACATGATTTGGAAAATTCTTGGTTTTCATTCTAAGAACTTATTGAACTACCTTTCCTCAACGTCAGCGGGCACATCGTTATCTCATATATGTATATATATATATATATATATATTGTGCCAAATTATCGTCATGATATCATACGTTCGTAGTATATTTTTTTTTACATGCACATCACATATGTAAGATCAACTTATAAAAATTGCTTTCTACTAGTCGTTTTGCGGCAATAACTAAGCAATTATATTCAAAATCAATAGGTAATCAAATAGCGAACGTCTGTTTTTAACGTCTCCGCAAAGGATAATATACGTAACTGAAGCGTTACTGGAATAGATCACCTCGTAGGCACTGGAATTAAAAAACACTGTAATAGACCTACACAATTCCCAATATGCAATTAGTGGGGTTCTATAAATATTAGCAAAGCAGTGGGGGAGCGGTTTTTGCTAATATATATATATATAATATATATATATATATATATAATAAATATATTCATATAATATATAATATATCATATAATTAAACAAATATATATATTATCTATCTATATCTATATATCTCTCTCTTATATTACTATATCTCCATCCTTATCCTCTCTCTCTCTCTCTCTTCTCTATATCTCCTCCATAATCTATCTTCTCTCTCTCTCTCTCTCATTCTCTCTCTCTCTCTCTCTCTCTCTCTCTTCTTATTATTATACTATCTATATATCTATCACTATTTTTTTTTTGCTCGTATAACTATATCTAATATGCTTGTTCGCCCGCAATATATGGCATATGTCTATACATATGCATGTCTAAGGTTAGGTACACCCTCATATATTATTTATTACACCGGGCTGGGTCGTGCGTTATATAACATCACAGCGTTTCGACACAACAATCGATCTAGCGTTTTGCCAGTTCTGCTATGGACCGAACCGCCGGACAAACCGCGGCGTGGTATTTATCACATTTACTCCAGCATTATTCGCATCGACATTCGTCTTGTGGTTCATGGAAGCCCTCCACGTTGCATAGAACGTAATGAAATGCGTGGGCTGCAAAGGCCGTTGTCAAATGCCGATCTTTCATTCCGCTAGCTCTCCACCCAGTACTTATTATTGCTGCTGTTCCATACATTCCTATGTCTACCTCGTTAATTTTGGTTTGCCAGTTTTGCATATGAACGTCAAAGGCGCACGTTCTCTTTAGATTCCATCGTTTTTGCAGATCCTCTGTCAGCAGTGGGCCACCTTCCAACACATGGACCACCCTATTTCTGCATGTATTTGAAAGCGCAAAAACCCTCTTTAGAAAGAAAAACCTTACCCTATCAATTAAAGGCAATTTGTCTGCCCCCGCCTTATCCCATATTAGTGAAATACCATATGTGGCGATGGGTGCTATCTGTATCCCAAAAAGAGCTACTGCTGCATCGACCGAAAGCATATGTAGGCATTTAATTTAAGTAACTAGCCGATCCATTGCTTGTTTCACTCTGAAAAGGCTACAACTAAAAATTACTACATCATCTGTGTACAGTCAAATTTTGGCCCACCTTCTAGTCCAGCCCGTCCTTATTTGTTCTGGGAGCCCACCCAGAAGAACGGAAAACAGTAGTGGACTCAGTCCATCGCCACACACTCACACACAAATATATATATATATATATATATATACGTAAAACAAACAGTTGTAAAGTAAAGTTAGCCTTTAGTCTGCCTGGGCTTTTTAAACCATTTAACGTTATAAATGCAATTGCAGGACGACAAAACTCTATTTTTAAAACTGTGTTAGTCTTGACATTTAGAGTTATGCTAGCATCCTGCAAATGGCTTAATAAATTGCCTAAGAGTAGAGATAGTCTCGAGATTTTGCTAAAAGTATGAAGTCGTTTGTGTAAAAAGCGTGCGTCACTCTGGGATCACGTAGCATGCTAGAGAACCGTCGTAGGCGAGTATACTGTGGACAAGGTTAAAAATAGCGCCGGTTATGCCAATAATCGTAGTGTGTGTGCTACAATATATCCATTGGACGGCAATCCAAAGCGATCTTTGAATCGATAAACCTAGCGTACGCCATTTTATTTTTGGCTTTGAGACATGCTTACAGACAAACGTTAAGCGTCCGAAATGATGCGCCCCGACAATAAGTCGTATTGTTTAGCTGTAATTTGAGACAATAAATGACGTTAAACAGTTAAAAAAAATAGAAGAAGAAAACAAATGTATATATATATATATATATATATATATATATATATATATATATATATATATATATATAATTATTTATTGTATTCAAAAGTAACATAATATACCTAAATATATACACTTTTGTCTATATATTTTCACAAAAAGTTGTTCTAGGAGTGAAGGTAGTCTTGGGTAAGAGGATAAGCATGTCTGTCGAAGGCAAGCTGGCCTACTCCATCGTCGACAAGAGACTCCCGAGGGCATCGTGACAGCCGATTAGAAGATTTGTCCATTAGGAGCGGCGACTACGCTATTACACTTGGGCTTCAGAAAATTATACGAAGCCGCCACGAACGTTGCAATGAACGGGCAAGCAAAGGAACAGGCCTACGGTCTATGTGTGAGCGGGGATATATGCGGGGATGTTGCTCTCTCCTCGTCCCCTTCACTAGGTGGATGTCTTTCAGCAAAAACCTGTTTAATCTGGCGCCGCGAAGAGTCTTGCCCGATAGTTAATGAACGCAATGTCGTTGCACCATTGATGAAGTCCCCAAGGGCACACAGGACCCTAACCGGATAACAAAAAATAAACTATATAAATAACGCATGGAAAAGCACAACGCCCTAAAGCACTATGCGTGCAGGGATGAGAAAATGCTCGTCTGTCTTTTGAAGCATCTTGTTTTTTGGTGGGTACAACAAGACCTTACTACTACGTGTAGAGTTCAGCGAAAAAAAATCACGTTTTGCTTTCTTGTCAAAAAAAAACGTGATAGCGGGTTGCCTCTGCAGAAACGACAAGTGTCAATATATTGGTGTCAGTTTGACACAAACTTTAAACAAAATTGAGCTACTATTATAAAGTTTAGCATTGCGAGAAATACAAATATGCATGATTTCAGTTTATGCTGAAACGGGCAGTTAACAAAAGCGGTAATGGTGCGTTGGCGAAAATACGTTGTTGTAGCTTTTCTTAGTCTCCGAATAAGGATAGCGGGTGGAAACGGGACATGGGAAAAGTGTGGGCATGTCGTCTCGTTTTTGTTTCAGAAAAGCACTGAATAGACGGACATGGCTGCAATTTGTGCAGCCATGTCTGTCTAAATGTAACTTCCGTTGTGTGATAATTTTTTGCTTTGATCCCAGACCTCTCACAGAGGCGTTGTAAACACCCTGATAGCAAAATCAACATCGGTAGAGCAGAGCGCCGTTTGTTCAACACTGGTGACACAACATTTTAGAGTTCGCAAAAGTGTAAGGTTGACGTATCGATATGAACAAATGCTGAGATTTTGGTACGCGAATGTTTTCGTGTTTGTGAAAGCCTTACGATGCGGTCGCAAATCAACTAGAACGTGTGCAAGCTCGCAAAAGCACCTCGACTTTCTATGCAAAGATACGCTTGATTTTTAGTTATTTGTCTACTGTCCCTATCTTTTGTGAACATTATCTCCATGCGGCGTTTATCACCATGGCTATTTTTCTTGCGCAATGCTTTTACACCTCTATCTAAAAAGACAACTTTATTAACGAACCTAAGTGACAAAGCTCCGGCGGGCGGGGGGTGGGGGGGTCTCTACAATTCCCATAAACCCGCCAGGCTATCTCCCATTCGCTCTGCCATAGACGTTTTTACTTATTATTTCCCCGCTATTAAATTATTATGCTGCTTGGAAGAAAACTCTTCTCGTCTCATCCATGTTGATGCATGTGTGTGTGTGTGTATGTGTCTTCGAAGCGGGGCCGGCGGCGTGAGAGGTTAGTAAAGCGGCATAGCGAGCCATCTGGAGAGGCTGCTGAAGGAGAAGATTAAGTGAACAGGAGCTTCCAAAGAAAAATTTGAGCCTGAAAGATAGGGCGAGAGAGAGAGAGAGAGATAAAGATAAAAAGAGTTTGTGGTCGCCGTGCGCTTCCGAAGGGCTTCCTTCTCGACTCGGGCGTGCGTCGAGAATGTCGAGATGGCTGCTATTTCCGTCGTAGCTGGTCTCTCGTTGCTCCCGGCGTGTGGCCTCCAGGGCCCGGTCTTTCCCTTTCAGTTTCAGGCCCAGAGGCACTCCTCCATCTTTTCCTTTTTATTTCTATACCCCCTCTCTCTCTCTCCCGCTCTTGTGCTCTTGACCTTACCTCTTCTTATATTGCCGACTCTTTCTCTCTCTATTATGTGCTCTCTCTTTCTTTCGTTTTCTTTTCCATCACTCTACCCTTAGCCCAACGCTAGTTGGTTGAGAAGACTCACGGGCGATAAGGCCCACACGGGCCCGGGAACAGCCGACGTCTGTGCGCTTTTCCTGGTTGGTATGACGATCGTACCACGACCAAAACCCTTCCACTATCCTAAACTCTCTCTTCTCTCATCCAGCCGCCACCAGGCCGAGGATACGTCGAAGTCAACCAAAACAGCAGCAGCAGCAGTTTCTCCAAGGACAGTTAGGCAGGATGATCTTGAGAGACCGAAACAGAGAGGATAAGTTGTTTTCGTCGTCACAATCATCGTCATCGTCAACAGCCTCTGGTGCAGCTGCTGGTCATAAGAAAAACGTAGGCGTATCTGTCGGATTCGTCTCTGTCTTTGCGGCAGGTCAAAGCATTGCGGCTGTCGTAGATGAACTTCGGTGGTTCTTTGTCCTACTTGTTTCGCAAACCCACATTTCACAGCGGGTCCTCTTTCGGCAGCTCATAGGCGGTTTATTGCGTACTATTCGACGTCCGACGTCCGTTCATCCCCGGAGTTTCTTCTATTATTAAAGCAGACGAGGAAAAAAGATGAAGGACAGAGAGATCTCGGAATACAATCATTGTGTGTCGCCTGTCGTCGATTACATGTGCACGCTATAAACCGACAGGGGCGCTTGCCGTTGTCCTGACCGTTTGGCCATTTGAAAATGGTCTAAGTCAATGGTAGTCGCAACTTGGCCAGGTAAGGGGGCACGCCATTCGCCAGAGACGCCGTGTCAGAGCACTTCTACTTGTATCGTGGGTCTTCCATATTGGACCGGCATTTCTACCCGCATCTACTCGAAACAATCAGCAGATACTTCTCTTGACTTCCTAGCTTGAACGAATGGTAACACGCAGCAAGGTGCTCAAACTTCGCGATGTTTCGCACTTTCCACATACGCAAAGTTTATGAGCAGGATATAGCGTGAAAATGGGCACATTTGCCGTCGTAAGCGGGCCTACCTTGGCAAATGTTTGTTGATGAAAAAAACTTACCTTAATTATGTCTAGCTCAAAATAGAGACTAAAATATTATATTCTTCAAAGAACCTAGATATGAGAACCTATAGATATACCTCTTAAGCTATACTTCCAATTAAGCCAAATGCTTCTACGGCGCTCACAGCACAGATATGCACATATATTGTGTCGGGTATACCAAATACTGTACAAGCACTACGCAGCTATATGATACGAATGGCGAGCTCATTTAGGCACGCTTCTAGGGGGATTAATAGTAGACGAAACTTGTATACATATCTGCAATATTTGAATTTAATTTAGTACTGAAGTGAGTCAGGCGTTTCTGGAGGAAAATCAAATTTTCCGTTTCAGATAATTGTGAGAGCCGATATATATATATATATATATATATATTAACACGTTTTCCAACGGTCGTACATGTCACACCTATTTTTTACAGCTTCGAACTGTAAACTTCATTTATTGTCATTAGCAAACAATTACGGGAAATAAAACCTATATATACTTACAGGGTATAAAAAACAAGCCCTGCGGCTGACGGAAGAGACCCTTCCACAGCCGCCGCGTTGCCGCGCTGAACCTCAATCGACATGCGCTGCAACAGGGATTCGCTAACGCGGGGGTCCTTAGTTGCAGCTATGACTTTCCACACTTAATTACTAGTAGGCCTGCACATCGAGAGCTCCGCGGAATTGTGATTTTTGTTTGTAAAGAACACCATTTCTGGGCTTGAATCCAATGTACTTTCGTGGTAAAATCACAAATCTTCATATCCAATTGTGTTTTATGCGCTAATGTGACTCCTCGACCTGAAGCAGCCGTGTCTTAAAGGGACCGTCCAACGGAGAGGCAGTATTCCATTATACGAGGTTGGTTACCCATTGAGGGTACCAAATAAATGCGGACGGCCAGCTTAGCTAAAGCCGACACGCAGAAGTCAGCATTTTAAAAATAGCGCTACCTAAGCAGTGTATATTCGTGATGGATCGTAGAATGCACGTGAGCACGGTTAAATCTTACACGTCAACGGAAATATCGGCGCTCTCATCGTGAAACAATGCACCTAGCCGTCTTACATAGCAAGGTATTCTCGTACCCCGGGCCAAGATCGTGTGACGACGGCTAAGGGCGCCAATATACGTACGCGGATGGTCAGCGGTTTGATTGATTGGTTTATTCACTTGATAAGTGTGTGTACACATATTACCCATTTATATCAGGGGCGTATAACGCTGCAGGTATTAATTACCTCTATTGTACTTCCCCGTTTTTTGCTCTTATGTGTGTTGAGCACCTTCCATCGGGATAGACTCTGCTTCGTAATCTCTACCTGTAACTTATCTGCATCCTTACCTAATCCTGGTACCTGCTAGCGACGCATGCGCACTTTGAAGCCATACCAGCGGCGGACTATATACACAATTCTCAAAGAAGAACATTTCTTCGAGTCTTTAAGTGAGAGTAAGGAATGTGTCGGGCCGAGCCACACTAAGATCTAGTATAGTTGCTTAATGAAACACTCTACTTGGGATGTTTGTAGAGGAGCTCATCCAGCGCCGAAGTTCACGTACTTGCTCATGGGTAACCAGAGTAGGCAAGTAACAAGAATGCGGCAAGATCTACAAGCGCACACAATTCGTATACACACACTGTCCGGTGCTATTTAGTTTCAGTACATAAGGCCATGTATCTCAGATGCAAAGCCGGTTCAATAGATAAACGTCTTGTATAAGGACGATGCAATCTCTGGCGAGCCGGCCGATATAGTGGCGTCAGACATATGCATAATTAATTCCAACAGCAATATGCTGGAATTAACACAGAGAAATGCAAAATCAATGCTGTCGGCGGAGTAACTCACAATGAAAAATGGAGACCCTCATTAGGCGCGATCCGAGAGTTACTTCATGCGGAAAGACAGGTGGGCAAAAACTTACTGAGAGTCCGCGCTGCAGGCTTGAAGTATAGATCTGCAAAAGTAAAGAAGAAGCAAAACGCAGAGCCGGCACTAAGCGGAATTCTGGTAATTAAAAAATGTTCTTGACATTTTAAAGTCGAATCGTGAAAAGGCGGCTTTGAGGGCCACTCAGGACACTCGGTGAAGGATGACCCCAAACTGTGCCATCCCCACAATTAGGCGCCATGCTGGCACATAATCACTCTTCGCATGGCTGCGGCCTTATGGATAGAGGCTATAATATGCAAGCCTTTCTGTTGTAGGGAATGCGGGAATAATGTAGATACAGAAAGCCTGCATCTATTTAACTGCAGGTGATAAGGGTCTAGCTATGGTAGGTTCTTTAAGACTTACAGAAGTGAACAAAATTGTAAAAAAAGCCTTTCGGAAAGAGCCGATTTATAGTTTAGGGACTACAGGAGATCCGGAGTTTCGGGTTAAATAACAACAAGAGCCCTGATGATGTGACCATTACCTTATGATCGCCGCGTAATCCCTTCGCATGGAGTGCTTGTATCGCGCATTGTGGCTCCTTTCTATCTAGATTGTGGCTTTGCCAACATCGGGTGGAGCATGCTGAAAAAGAGAAGAAACGTCCAAATGCAGATTTCGAGAACAACGTTAATTTTGATCCCCAGAAGCAGGGGATGTTTTCTCTCGTAATGCGTAGAGACGATCATCAGCTTCAATATAATAATCATTATCCATCTCACTCGACTGAGTATAAGAAACGAACTGTTTGTTAAAACAGCTCGTTCTGCACCGCGTTGTTTATCGCTCTAGCAAGAAAGATAGATAGTTTAGGGGCACTTTAAAAGCGTCGGACAATCAACTTCATGGTACTTAATGCACTGCCACAAGCCGTACTATTGTCCTCAGAGGACTCAGCATTCGAGCCAACTTATTGAAGATGGCTGTGTACGGTGTACCTTGTGCACACATGGCGGCTATTGCAAGCGACTCCATTATCATGTATTTATATTTCCTAAGTCCTTTTATCATACCACGTACCACCGTACAACTACGTATTGCTAGGTCAATGCCATGGAGATGACCAAATGGTACGCCAGCGGAACAGTCGGAGCTTCCGTTCCAGCGATATGTATAAAAGTCCTCGTCGACGACCTCGGCAAATTCAAGGCGACTGAGAGGACCTTCTTCCGGCTTCAACATCGTCCCGCTGAAATTCAACCTAGCGTAGCGGCCGTATGTCTTTTGTCGAGGCTTTCGTCGTCTAAGGAAGCGTCTAAGGCCATGTTGCTGCTGAGCAGGCAGAAAAATCGCGCGAGATGCACCACGTTTTTCGAGCAGTTCATCTGTTTTTCTTCTCGCAATTGTGACAAATCTGTCATCAAGGACGTTTTGTATTGTGTTGTCCCGCTCGACGTCGTCCGCCCGACATTGGCCTCAGTTGGGTTTGCCAACGTGACAAAACACGCGACAGGCCCCTATGTGGGACGGCCCAAAGTTACGTTGTTGAATCTCGCTATCGCTGGCCGAGGTCCGACTAGAGACAATCGGGAATGCCGGCATAGTTCACTGCTGCCTAAATTGGCGCGGCACTTATTCGTCTAATCCGCGCCGCGTGTGTTAGCTCGTTTTGTACTGATGAAATAACGCCGTACGATGAGCTTCACCTGGTGAACACTTATTGCAGTAGGGAAAAATAATAATAATTAATAATATAAAGGGGGAAGAGGGCTATGGGATATCATCTACGCTAATTAACCAGTAGTCGTTTGGCATGCAATTGCGACCTTACGGGGTCACCATAACGCTGATATCGCACGGAAAATCCTATGTATGGATGTTACGGTTTTATGCACGGCGGCGCTATCATATGACGCCACCATTGAGCAGCTTCGAATCGGGATGGGTCAGCAGAACGGCGGGAATCTAGCTGCTGGAAAAACGGAATGGATAAAGTATCTAGTAACCTATCTAGAATGCCTATGCCACTTGCGCACCCATTTTTATGCATCAAGCGCACACTCGGCCCCATCAGCACGGGTTACAGCAAAGACTCATTTCTGCAAGACGATTCGGAAAACGAATGAAAAGACGTACGGAGCGATCGACCGCGAGGCTATGTTTTTGAGACAGATGAGGTCTTTGGCCGTGTGTAGAGGGACCTGGCCTCCATTATAGGCGCCATGAACTGACAGAAAGCGAAACAGAGCAGGATAAACATGATTTAAACGTTTCATACCTCACAATTGTATTAAGTAAATAATAATAAATGATGATATAATAATAATAATACTAATATAAATAATAAATAAATAATATATAATAATATAATAATAATAATAATAATATAATATGTGTTACTACACGCCTGTCCGCACTGAAGTCATCGGGCTGGGGACGAGGGTCTAACAACAACAGGTATAGCCTATGAGAGATTGCCGACTATGAGGCTTATGATGTTTGTGCGTGAAATGGCATACCGTCATACCACGACGCGAATACCACACAGTCATGTGAGACCGAATCCACAAACATAGTGGTACATAATGATTTATTTGTTTAATTTGTTCATATTTACGTTGCGCTTGTGTACTACCGGTAAAGTAAAGTTGTAAAATAAGTGTGCTACCGGTACTAACACTACTAGTAAAGTAAAGTTTTCGGGCTGACCCTCAGCCAAGATTTAACGTCCACGGAACTGTTTTTCACATTGCTTCATAGACGGACTACCCCCATAAATACAAATGTGGAGCAACGGTGGGGGCTCGAACCCGCGCACCTGCTATGTGTCTCATCCGGTTGCGAGGCGCAGACCTAAGCCACCAGGCCACCGGGCTCACGCTCACTATAATCAAAGTATGGGTGGTGCTTCGCGTGGCTGGGTGGATGCACCTCGCGACCGACACAGTTGATATTGCCTAATGCACGTTGCCCTTTTCTAGACTTGCATAGGGTTTCATAACGCTATCAGACGCGGCTTCGAAAAAAAAATACTCCGGTACTGTGAGCACGGTTGGGTGAAACGATGCTGACCTCTACAGTTGCTCTATTGCGTTACCAATACGAACCATACACACAACTCAACTAAGCATGCGGCGTAATGTGCATGCACATCATAGGGTCGACGAGCGACATTGTGCCGCTTTTCTCACACGAAAAGCAAACTTTTTCACTCATTCGTCATTGTCCGTATTTAATCAAATATAAGTGTCACCTTAATAGACCATCTAAGGCCAAGGATTAAGTAGACATGGAAACTGTCTCTTCCCCTGAACAATCATAGGTTTTTTGTAAAAAATGCCCAGTAGAATTATGCTTTCGTCCAAGTTTGTTGTTTTTACAGAGAACGTTTTAAAAAAAGAACTAAAAACGTTATTACCACCAGATCTCTTCTGTCGAAAAATTATAGATGCTCTTTTAAACGCTTTTCCTCGAATGGCTTAATTGCTTTAAAATTTGTCGACATTGATGATTTAATTTTATCAAAGTAGCTTGTAGTAAAGCACTCCTTTCATAATCTACCGGATGCACAGCATTGATTTCTTGGGCATCTTGGGTGTAGTCTATATTTAGCAGCAATTTAGGAATAATTGCTCTTAGATCCCCCAAGGCCTTTTTGCGTAACGGTAGTCGTAAACGGTGTTCTTTTATTTGATCTCCGGGCGCTGCTTCTACTTCTTCTGCACTTAAGATACACGCACAGAAGCGCATCAAGATTTAATTACTGACTTCGTCGAGATGGGCCAAAGCGCCGTCGCGTGGCATATATTAAACATTGAAAACTATTTTAAACTGTTAAACAAACCTCCGTTTAGGTGACTGTTTGTCCTGCAGCCAATGTTAAGAGGCGCTTCAAACGCATAACGAGCGTCCTGAGTAGACGCGCAACATCAGAAACGTGGCCGAATATATCGGATAAGCTTTATGCAGCGCTGTAAATAGTTATTGTATGATTATGCATAACATGGCTGTCATGCTAAGCCATATAAACTACCTTAAACCGCTGGAGAAAAGTTTCAAGCAGAAACAACCACTATGGAATTTAGCCCAATAATTGTTGTTAAAGACTGCATCTGCTTGCATGAAAATAGGCATGTATACGCGGGCCTTCCGTGAAATGCGTCGTTTTTCGGCTCTAAAAAGGCGGACAGTCTACTATATATTGGCGATCGTGTCCTACGACCACGAGAGACCGTGCCGCTACATATACTACAGAAAGCAGGATAGCTTGTACAGCAGCTTTCCAGAGGTTTCCCATCCATAAGGAGTGTGAACGTGCGCTTGCCTCGACGCCAGTCCATACGTACCTTCTGTTCGGGAGGTCGACTGCTAATTTCCCACCCATCTCCCCAGTATCTAGGCAGCCAGCTGGATCGAGGAGTCTACCCAACGATGATCGGCGGCGATCCATCACTGCAAGACGTGAAGAAATGGAGACGGAACAGCTGGCTGGCGAGGTTAACGGGTCATTGCATCTCCCGTTTCCCGAGGGTCAGTCTCGACCGCTCAAAGTGTTTTTATCCATATTGAGCGCTGTCACATCATTGGTAGGCTTCTTTACTTGACGTTTTTGCTTCATTACCTTATTGGAGGTGGCTATCCGTACAGATGTATGACCTATGTGGCAATTGACATGTGTCATTCCTTTAGCGGACCCCGTACTCTTTCATTCGCCGATCATTGAAACTGATGATACCTATAAAATGATGCAGAGCTTGACGACAAACACCTGTTTTTGCATTTTTGTACTGTAAACATGTCTGGTTAAGACATAATAACGGGTTGCACGAGGCATGTTCCGGAATTTTCCCTTCCTACACAATACAAATATCAAATCTTACATTGCAATAGGCTCTAATCGGCTCCACAAACGCACGGTGAGCTCGCAAGACTGCGAACAAACAATTCATTCGACTTCTACGAACGAGCAAGACCGGTAACGATTACCCTGGGTCGGCTTATGATTTATTTAGTGTTCTCTCCACTTTATATCACTTTGCAAACCGATTCTCAAGACCGAAACTAAATACCCTCGAGCTGCATGTTGTCTAGTATAGCATAATCGGCAATTTAAAGACCAGAGGTTTTGTGTTCGACACACTCATCTGCAAGCGAAGAGACCGAAACGCCTACGCAACTCGCTTCAGCGTGTCATTGATTCTCTGTAGATCGCGAAGATGTTTTAAAAGATCTTTACATACCCTGCGCAGAAGCGAAGTGTGGTCAACAATGCAAATTGCTCTTTGCATGAAGCTTGTGCACTTGTATATAATGTTGATAAGTAGAGGCAAATAAGTGAAACCGACAACAGATCCTTGACAAGTTCCAATGCCAGGGACGCATGTGTATTATGCATTAGTATTCCAAGCTACGTATAGAAGCAATTGTATGAACAAACCAATAAAAGTCTTTCGAAGGTCTTACGCACAGGCCCGTTCAAAAAAGGGAAGCATAATGCAAATTAAATTTGGCAGACAGGACAAACTCAATGGGGCAGTGAGGGTAGCCTTGTACAAGTTTATTATTATTTGGTGTAAAATCAAATAGCGTAAGTAACACAACGCGCCACCGGACTCGAGAACGATGAAGAATCTAAAAAAAAATACTTTTTGGGCTGACCCCCAGCCAAGATTTAACGTCCACGGGACTGCTTTTTGCATTCCTTCGTAGGCGGATCCCCATAAATACAAATGTGGGGCAACGGTGGGGCTCGAACCCGCGCACCTGCTATGTGTCTCCTCCGGTTGCGAGGCGCACGCGAATGCACCGCGTCACCGGGCTCGACAACGATGAAGAATCTAAACGTTATTATTGTTTCGTGGGCGAACGATGTAGTAACGTTGGACCTACCGTTGTAGTAACGTTGAGACGACGTGAACGAGAAAATGCTCATCGAAAAAAGTGCCATCGGGGTGGTACATCGGCCCTGGTCTCCAACACTCCGATCCAGGACGTGATTTTAAACGTTTAGTACGTCGCGAGTACAATCCGGAGACGACACGTGCCGCTAATTGATTGACGTGAACGTGATTGCTTTCTGACTGCAACGCAATAACTATTTGAACACTTTATCGATACGTTAGGCATAAAATAACTGTAAAAACATTGACGGTATCGTTATGACGCCACAACAATATGGTTATGCAAAAACACTAGCCGAGAAAGAGCACACAGCCACCTAGCGTAGAGGCTGTCCGCGTGACGCAAGCCAACCGGAGACATTGAGTCACACAAGGAATCACGGTCGCCATATTAGGCTAGCACTGGAAGGAGTGGAGATACGGATATCGGACGCGGTGCGGTATCCTGGCTTGCAAGGAAAAACTACTCGTGTCAAGAGCGCCACCAGGATGAGGCACTTCAGGTTATTAATGAGATTGCTTGGGCCCTCCTAACACCCACTGGGCTCGGACGGAGAAGAACGAGTGCTCTTTAAGGTGGAAAAATCAGTGGCACTGTTCAGTCTACCCGTGTGGAGCGCAGCACACGACCGCTACCCAACGAAACAGAACTCTGTTGCGGAAGACACCAAAAGTGGCGCTGAAAATCATCAGGGGTTATAGAGCGGCCAGAACACGTGCAGAGTTAGATCTGGCCGGAACCATGCCATGGGACCTCAGGGTCGACAGGAGATCAGCTGCGTGGTCGGATTCCGTATTTAACGACGACGACGCGCTTTCGCAGATAAAAGAGGAGTGCCAATGTGAGTGGGAAGCCATTCAAAAAGGCGAATCAAGCTCTTCTCTCAAGGCACCTAGCGCGGACATCATGGATAGATCGACCCGGTAGAGAACTGACTTATCACAGCATACAGGATTTCAGGCACGGCAAGTTCCAGGCATATTTGAAGATAATTCTAAAGACTAATTCACACATCTGCATTCTCTGGAACTAATTTAACTCAAAACACACCGGAACGTACCGTGTTCTACCCCTCGGCATGGAGAGCACCTCGAGGTGGCCTGCTCGGAGGTAGTTTAAGTCTAAAGGATCTTGTAGCACGTATGAAGTCTCGAGAGCATACAGCACTGAAACAAAATTGCGTACGCAATAACACGATAACAGGGGAAAAATCGGCGAGAACCGAACTAACGGATGACACCTTTCTACAAGCTTTATAAAGGTATACAGTTTGCAAAAAGGTTGAGTTAATAATGTTTAAAATGGTAACTAATAATTGTAATAGAAATTATTGCAGTACTACAAGTACCCTTCCAGTAACCTTAAGTAATATTAGTTTCACCTATAGGACAAGGTTATGGGGGCGAAGAAGAGGAAATACGGAAGCTTTACCAAGCAATACAAAGGCTCTTGTAGTTATCCCGTTATCAGCCGGCGCGTACTCGGAAAAGTTTTGAAGTGAAAAGAGAGTGAAATAACTAAATTATGTGACACTTATGTTGTTGCCCGACTTAGGAGCACAACATATAACATTGTGAGACAACGAGCCCTTCTATGCAGAAGCAAAGGACATCGCCGTATTCGTGAGAAAATAATGGCTGAATCGAAAATTATATTTATAGCTTTCACGAGTACCATTCACTCAAAGTTATAATTCTATCACTTTTACAGCGCTCAAAACTAACACATTCAGGTAAATGCGTATTGCATAAGGATCATTTTGACTAAGCCTATTAAACGCACTCTCTTGTGTGAAGCAGACTTTATCGGTGAAAAACACACGGGCAGGAACCTCCGCATTAGCTTCCACATGCCGCAGAAACCGGTTCCATTAGACCCCCCCCCACCCCCCCGTCGCCCCTAACCTGGATCGAGCAGAGCTTGTCCTCGTTGCCATCGGTACGGATGTAGTCGTTTGGCTCTTAGTGTACTATAGATGATGTTAAAACTCGCATCACCGCTTTGGAAAACGCACCTGAGATAGCCGTAATAAACGTCAGAGACGTCAGCTTTCTCGGCCTCTTTGTACCGGACAATCACTATACAGTAACAATAACGACTTCAATTAGAAAAAAACAACGCGTAGACATACATTTGTCCTATATGTGGAATAGCCACCGCAAAGCGGATGATACTGAAGTCATCCTCTCTTGATCTATTTATCCACTCATTCTCGGTTTGTGTCAGGGGGGTGACATACCTGGCACTTGCGGTACGCCTTCACCCTGCCACATGCAATCTGTCTCCCTGTCATCTCCAATAGTAACTCGCCTGGGTGTCATCTCCTCGCGCAAGCAGAGCCAGGCGGCAGGGCATATGGTATTCTCGTGATAGCAGATCTCTACTATTGCGGTACCATGGTCTATTCGAGGACTGCGGCTAGAACGTGGGCCATGCTCACGATGTAGAGAGCTTGCTCCCCGGCCTGCTGGATAAACTGGCTCCTGGAGTCACTCAGCAGGATACCCTGCTGCTTTGGGTAATAGGCATAACTCCGTTCCTTCGAATAGCGTCTTCGCTGATTGGTTGCCGTCTTGTATCAACATTATAGTAGGTGGTTGTTCTCATATTGTGTTGTGGCCACAGCCTCGCCATAACATCACGTTGATGTGGCCTCCGAGAGGATTATTCTCCGATTTCAACGGAGAAGGTGAATCGTCAATGCGAAGGTATGCATGTTTCACATATTCATGTTTGGTTCTGTGGTGGCCGCGAACAGTTGTATTGGTCGCTGTTGGCCGATCGTTCTTCTTACCATAGCAGTCAAATCGAATATCATCACATCGATGTTGCCTCTGAGAGGGTGGAGCCGTAAAATGGGCGGAACGAGCTAAACCGATTCTTCAGAACGTTTTACGAAGGCACTCTTATACAGCTACTCTAAGATAATAATTAGTTATGTGTGCCTCTAGAGCTATCACAAGTGATTTATCTGACCGAGAAGGTAATAAATGTATTCACTCAAAATCTTATACATACATACATATTGTTTATTTCGCAATAACTTTGCATTTCAACATGGTACATAATTACAAAACCCTCAAAATTAACTTTCAAAACCTTATTTACTCCGCAAGCACGAATCGGACCACCGTATAGTAGGCACCAAAAGGATCATCATGCGTATTTGCTTGAATGTATTAGTTTTGTCTCCCTTTCAGAGGATTTTTGTTACGGACACAACAGTGTGCTTAGTTTCTGTTGAGGAGGACAGGGTGTCTTGCAATCGGACACGTTGTGCTCCTATGTCGGGCAACAACACCAGTGTTGCAAATTTTAGTAGTTCTACTCTTACCCCCCCCCCCCCCCCTCAAAAAACATGACTTCCCCGAGACCATGTTCTATTGAAAAAAATTGTTTTCGTAATGTTATAATTATCTACAAATATTGTTGAAGGACTATTAAAGAATGATTCCAGCTCCTCACCTCTTCCTAAGGCCATTTAGGTAAGAGGTTTCAGGTGGGTATTATGCCAACAACACTACCCGCTTTGGGTGTGCGTAAAAGCATTTTTCCTCTCACCAAAACAAAAATTATCTAAAAATATATAGTGCTTATGCGTAGCACGTTACATTTGCCGCGAGTTGTAGACGATGGAACTTCCACATGCTCGGTGGAAGTTCCCAACAGATATCGCATCGCATGGCCGCCCTCTCGGCGCACTTTCATGTTTTTACAGCATATCTATCGGTACGTCACCTATCTGCCACTCGTCCGAGCACAAACTGTTTATAGGAGTGCTACAAGCAGCGGCGGCAGCGGTGTCAGCGGTGCCGCCAACCTTAACCTAAACTCCGTGCGCTCCAACGACTCCACTAACCTACACCTGCCTACCGAGCGCGAGCGAGCGAACGAATTTCCCATCGCCTACGTACGGGACACGTGCGTAGGCGATAGGAAATGAGGGCGCCGCAGATGGGCTGCAGCTGTAGACTTGCTGTAGCCTAAACTTCCCCCAAGTTTCCTTGCGGGGCGCCGCCCCCTTGATATCCATTACATGGGATTGTAGAGGGATGAAGACATTGTGGGTGCCGGCACACTAAGATGCCGTTCCGGGTCAGATACACCACGTTTATTTCATACGTATGCCCTTCGTGATATGAGGCAGAGGCGAGGAAGGAAAGGCGTCTATAAAGATGATGAATGTATACGAGCCTCTAGAGGGCTGTCTCGCTCTGCTGTTACTCTCTCCCTATGTTGCTGTTACTCTCTCTCTATACTTCCTCTTTGTCTCTGCGGGCGCTCTTCAGCTCATAGGTTTGGTCATGCAATAATGCATCCTGCTGGATAATGAAAAATATAGCTTGTCTCGTATAAGTTAAACGTATTAGTAGTCGTAGTAGTAGTAGACACTGCATTATCCCATATCATGGGTCCCAAAGTCCTCCAAAGAGCACCCTCTAACATTAGTGTTTGTGCAGCTCCCACTACATAAGCAGCTACACATCGTTGCGAATCAAACCACCTGTGTATGATTTTATTTAAATAAAGTTATTTTGCGTCATTCACTTACTTACACATGCCTCAGCAGAGATACCCACTTGTGTGGATCGTGATAAGTGTTAAACAAAACCACAATATGTTTGAATGCCAGGGACAATTGGGCCACAAGAATTATGGCCGAATGTTCATTTAAGCGCAATGGCAAAAATATTTTTCATTATCTGCCTATTGGTACACATAAGAATATATATATATATATATATATATATGCATATATATATATATATATATACTCATGAAACGCCTGCAAGACAGTCTGCAGTGACGGTCCAGATAACCCTTTGAGCCAACACGACTGGAATGCATTCTTACATGATGAAGTGTCTCGCGACCTACCATGGGGAGCTATACACGACTCCGCAAAAGCTTGCCTTCGGGCGGTCGCTGCTATCTGGGGCCTGATTGCATGCGCCTCCAAACGCGCTACTGGGCATCCTCTACGACAAAACGACCCGAATCGAGGCAAGTCTTTGTCTCAGCTGCGACTTTGTCTCCCTCCATCAATGCAAACACGACGTCCATTCGACGACACCTTCGGCCGAGCTATCCAGTCTTGCAGATTCTCCTGCATTCCAAAACCCCACAAAATCTTTCTTGAGGCGGCACCTCGATCTCGACGTACAACGCGGGGACGTGGTGTCCGCAATTAGAGGAGACAATTGTCGCTCCACTTATATCCTAGTTGAAAGCATATTATATACTTTACATATCTAGCCTATTGGCCCCGTCAACGGTCAGTGCGGGAACGGAACATGCTGGCCATGCGTCTATGTCGGCGGAGGCTAATAGAAACTGTAGAAACTATGTCAATATTAATTACCCCCATGACATTCGCCCATTAAATCTTAGACAATATCTAAAAAAAATAGAAAAAAATATATATAAGCTTGCACAATTTGTGGCGGTTACTGTCCGATGGCATAATTAAAATATCTCTGAAATATCGCTGCCCTGCATGTCTCCTATTGTTATGAGCCAGATGATAAAATAAAACAGTAGTTTTGTGTTGTCTATCGGACTGTATACGCCACTCTGTGACTTATGCCGAGATCGAAAAAAAACGCAAATACTCTGACTTGGAGAGAAAATGCCATTTTGCACCCGTAGCCATGAAAGGGATGAGCCCAATCAGTAAAAGTATCTTCCTCAAAGACCTACTTTCCAAATTAGTGCAAACTCGGGTGACCAGCGCAAGGGCGAGTTTCTACGTCAGCAAGTTTCGCTAGTAGTGTGTAGGGGAAACGCCGCCGCTATCATCGGCTCTGTGGATTGAGGAGTGGGGGTGAGCCTAGGCTGCTTCACATTTGGCTCCCACAATTGTAGGGAAATACTGAAAAATTCATATTTATTATTGTCTAAGTTGCTATTGTCGACAAATTCGTCGTCCAGTTACCTAGCAGACATGAAGTGCCGACGGCAAATGTATTCAACAATGCGATCTACTTACTTCTCTTTCACCTCCAATTTTAGAATGTATGTCGAATATGAAAATTAAAGTTTCCTGAAAATTGTTATGCAGATTGCTAGTTATAAGTCTATGTATTTATATACGTCGTAAGATGTTAATGCATCATCAACTATTGTCATAAGGTATAGATTCCTGAGATATGCAAGCATTGCAAACGTTGTTGTACATGATGTGACTGGCTGCTATAAATAATCGACATGAAGTTCATCTGTTTTAGTATTAAAGAATGTGTTTGTAGCTTTTGTGGAGAGTGTGATATTGAACGCTACCATATATATGTATGTGCAGCAATTTGCGGAACGTCCGTATTATCCAAATTTAAATGCATATTGTATATATATACGAGGTGTGTTCAAAAAGTATCGCGACTTTTGAATTTTCGCGGGTTACGTATATTCGAATTTCGATTTTTTGTGGCGTTATGTTGGTACTCATGTCTCTCACTTATGCCGACAAGCTCGGCCGTTTTGAATGTTCACTTAATTGTTGACAGCTGCTTTGCTTGCACGTGTTTTGGATCGTCTTCGATTTTTACCTATTCAAAAAAATGGATCAAAGAACCTGTATCAAATTTTGTGTGAAAAACGAAATTAAGTGCGCGGATGCATTCCGAATGTTGACTGTGGCATACGGAGAAGCTACCTTGGACCGAAGCAACGTTTATCGGTGGTACAAAATGTTCTCAGAAGGCCGAGAAGATGTGAACGACGAAGAGCGTGCCGGACGCCCGAGCACTTCAACAACAGACGAAAAAATTAATGAAGTGGAGAAAATGGTATTGGCCAATCGTCGAATCACCGTTAGAGAAGTTGCTGAGGACCTAAACATATCGATTGGCTCGTGCCATTCGATTTTTATCAATGATTTGGGCATGAGACGGGTCGCCGCGAAATTCGTACCAAAAATTGCTCAATTGCGACCAAAAACAGCATCGCATGAACATTGCTAATGAGATGTTGGACTCTGTCCGCGACGACCCAAATTTGCTCCAGAGGGTCATAACTGGTGACGAATCGTGGGTTTATGGTTATGACGTGGAAACCAAAGCTCAATCATCTCAATGGAAGCTGCCGCACGAACCAAGACCGAAAAAAGCGCGCCAAGTTCGGTCGAATGTGAAAGTTTTGCTGACAGTTTACTTCGATTGCAGGGGCGTGGTGCATCATGAGTTCTTGCCACAGGGTAGAACGGTCAATAAGGAATATTACCTGCAAGTTATGCGCAATTTGCGCGAAGCAATCCGCCAGAAACGCCCGGATTTGTGGAAGAACAAAAATTGGCTTTTGCACCACGATAACGCCCCTGCTCACACATCGTTGCTTGTGCGCGAGTTTTTGGCCAAAACAACACACTAATGATGCCGCAGCCACCGTATTCCCCAGATCTGGCCCCCTGTGACTTTTTCTTGTTCCCTAAACTGAAGAGGCCCATGAAAGGACGACGTTACGCTACGCTTGACGAGATAAAGACGGCATCGAAGGAGGAGCTGAACAAGATAAAAAAAAAATGGTTTTTTGAAGTGCTTCGAAGATTGGAAAAACCGTTGGCACAAGTGTATAATATCTCATGGGGATTACTTTGAAGGGGACAAAATAGATATTCATGAATAAATGAATAATTTTTGAAAAAACACAAAAGTCGCGATACTTTTTGAACACACCTCGTATATATATATATATATATATATATATAGACCAAAGTATCACATCGTAACGCCTTGTGAAACATGAATCAACTGCCTACCAATTTTGTGTTGAAATAAATACTGAATTGATAAATAATCGAGCCACTGTTGGTACCGTGCGGGTTAGTCGGCAGATTAATAGGCGCGACATAGTCGAACCACTTACGATCTTTTCGATTCAATGCATTAAGTTTTCAGTGTCGTCGGTTAGGCATTAAGGGAAGAAGCATGCAAGCAGGGCTGTTACAAAATATTTCTTACACGAATGTTTAGCTGATAGCCTGAACTATCTTAGTTATCCCGCCTATTGAATTTGTTTTTATCCTATTAGACTATATTTGCTATTGTCGATGCTGCAATGACTACTAATTGGAGATTAATTTAGTTTGTAAATTTCATTGCCATACTGCCAGATGGCTCAACATTTTATGTTTGAACGAAATTTCTATTCATCTTTATTCAACTATGATCAAGAAGAGCTATACTGCAAGTAAGAGATGTGAGAGTGCAAGTAAAAATGCAAGGAACAAACCACTATTTCTATGGAATTATCTACCTTCTCTAACATAGGCACTCATAGAGCCCATTGCAGAGCGGACAAGAATTGCAAAGTCATCACCAAACAAGTGGAATTTTGCATATTTATTATACCTGCGAGTTGAGTACTTGGCGATCGGAGCAGTATTTTTATGTGTATGGAGCAAATTCGTAGAATTTGGTAAGTGCAAAAACGTTTAGTTTGCGCGAAAAAGACCACTTGTGAACAAATTGTGTTTAGCCGGCCGTCTGACCAATAATCGTTATACCTTAATCAATAAAAGCAAGTAAAACCGAGAAATTGTGTTTTTAGATAAGCATCGCAAAAAAGGAACTTCCAAGAAGGTATGTTTTTGTTTTAGGAGATTCAGATATAATATACTTAGTACCGTGCGGGTTAGTCGGCAGATTCATATGCGAGACATAGTCGAACCACTTAAGATCTCTTCGATCCACTGCATCATGTTCTCAGTGTCGTCGGCTAGGCATTAAAGGAAGAAGCATGCAAGGAAGGTTGTTACAAATATGCATATATTATTATTTAAACAATCCGCAAAAAACATTCTCCTTTGAATAACGACAAAATTAGTTTATTGGCTTGTAAAGGTATCGACTACTGCAACATATCAAGATAACGAATACGACGACCCGCGGATTCTTAAACGAAAGGCACGATAACTACAATCTGTCTTATGGTGTTGATAATAAATAACGTTACTAACGATGAAAACTCTAATATAAACTATCTATAGTAACAATAGCACGACAAATATCTAGATAACGTTTCACATGGTATCAAACTACATCAACCATATCATAAGGTAAACGAATATAGCTGTACAAATGTAATATCTTCGGGAAATACCATTTACCATTCCGTTTGCTTTTTCGTGTTTGCTATATATATATATATATATATATATATATATATATATATATATATATATATATATATATATATATATATATATATATATATATTCAGGGTTTCTCAGAAGTCGTCCAACTAACTTCGGGGTTAGTACAAGTCGACCAAAAATATTTTAATCCAATGGAGCAAAGGAGCGGCAATGTCTTCTTTTGGAGTGAGAGCTAATTAACAAGAGTGGTTGTATCAAGCCGTTTATCCTAATTTATCTTCACTAAATCTGCGATTGCGAGAGCCCCAGTCATCCGATTAACAAACCAATCATACCTGCGTGTCTGGAGAAAATCAGCTGTTGAATTCCATTCTAGCTCAAAGCAGAACAAATGTTGTATTGAAAATAATTCTCAAGAAATGAAATTCTTTGCAATTCTTATATTTGGCTTTCACGCCTTTTTGCCCATTTTTAGTAGACATTTCTGCCATTTGTCACATCAGAAAGGGGTACATTAGAAATGGACCGTACTAGGTATTCACAGTGTTTGGGGACATTGTTCTATCACCATAAACAGTTCGTACCATTTTCACCACTTTAGAATAAACTCAAAGTCCCAAAAAAGTTCGAGCAAGATTTGAAGTAAATAAATATTTTTCTGAGCTCTTACAGGTTTGACGAGTGACTTGATTGACAAAGAAAGCGAACATACTAGCTGCATGTATGCACTCACACCCGATATGGGCCATAGGGAGATTGGAGTTACCTTGCAACCACAGAAGTCAACTCTACCAATTTGGTATCAAAATGATTCACTTAAGGTGTGCGTTCGTCTGGACGTATCGATTGTGCGTGCGTAATGGAATTTTTTGAAACCTGGGCGTGAAAGTTCAAACATGCAAAAGTAAAATTATAATCTTGCAAACTCTTCTTAATATCACAATAGTCATTGCGCTAGCTAAGGTCGGGTATAATTTTGAAAATGTAGAATTCTCCCGAATACGTCGGCATAGGTTTTTCAATCGAGGAATGCGTTCTCTCACAATCGTCCATTCTGTAAACGTATGTCGAGACAGCCGCCCCTAAACCCACACTTGAAAAAAATGCACTAAAAAAATATCTCACTCCTATGCGAAGCATTTCCGCTCCCCCTTTCCACTGGCAAAAATGATTTTCTCAACGAGCTTGACCATACCCTAGCGTTTCAGGCACAAAAATGCTGACACCCTGTATATATATATATATATATATATATATAAAACAAAGGCAAAGTAGTGCCATGGAACCTGCTGAAAGAAAGAGAAAAACTGTTCTAAGGCCAGACACTTGCTCGACTGAAGGCTAGACAAAAAGCTACCTAAAAAAAGCCAGTGGATCAGAATAAAGCTCCCGAGCAAGAAAGACGACTTGTGGCTACAATGTACTAAACAAGTTCTGAACCACCTGTGGGGCAGAGGAACAAGTGTTTTAGCAGGTAGGTCGGTAGGCCAACGTCGCGGGTCCTACACTGTTTAGCATCGTGACGACGCTCGGCGTGTGTACATGCATTTTACATCAAGCTCTCAACAACAAAGAATATGTATATACAAATATACATATGTCGCCATGCCATTTTTAATGGGTCAAGAGGCTCAACTGAAATGTGGGTCCTCGTTTCTCAAGGAATATTCACAGTCACAATGTTCGAGCTGCCAGAAAAAAACAGATTCCTATTCCGACAATAAATAAGCCGGCAGCCGGCGGGAAAACCGTTTTCCAACTGCAATTCCACTCTTTACGGTAGCGCCTTCTCCCCCACTTGCCCTTCCTTTGCAGCCCTCCCATTTTTACGAAATCTTTTGTGCTCAGTAGGGACAAGGCTAAGCGTGTAGCACTGCTCCAAGCTGACTAGAATCAGGGCAATGTGGCCAACACGATCGTGCACGACCTGTAGCCCGCCCTCCGTAATTGGTAATACTGACCCAAGACCATTCGCATGTGCGTATTAGTACCATACGTTACGTTACTTAGTGCAGCATTGGTTGTTGCACCTGGTTATCTCTCTCTCTCTCTATATATATATATATATATATATATATATATATATATATATGCTTCAGAGGGTAAAGTTCCCTCATCTGCAATTTTGTACATATAATTTGTTTCCATAAATTGGCTACGCTAGTATACAATAGCATCCAAACGCGCCGCACGCATTCAGCGTCATTTGTGCCTGCGTTCACATTCGAAACTTTGGTTGGGCTTCGGTTAAGTCGCCTTCAAACGAGACATTAGTTACTGCTGCTGCTGCTGTGCTTGTTGGGACTGCATCACCACCACCACCACCATACCTATATCGGTGCTCTATAACGTGTGCCCTGCGTCGCTCGCCGCATCGTGCGCAACGATTCGACAAGCAGACTGCTAGACATCACAGTTTAGCTGTAGGCTCTCATCATCATTGGTTACAGCAACGGAGGGGAAACAACGGGCCCTTCCGCTGTTGTTCCGCAGTGCAGTGTGTCCCGGATCTGGGCCCACGTAATGTCCATGTCTTTAAAGCCGCTGAGCAGAAAGATGGCGCAGATGACGGTGAGAAAGCCGGCCGCCAGCCCGAGCACGTCGCCGGCCGGCAGCGCGGCGAACTCGTTGAACAGGATGCCGGACGCGATCAGCACGAACGTCGTGAAGAACACGTAGTAGATGGGCGTCACAATCGACGTGTTGAAGATGTCGAGCGCCTTGTTGAGGTAGTTCATCTGGATGGACACGCATATCGTGACGGCCGTCAGACACAGCCACGTGACCCAGTGGAACAGCTGGCTGGTGCCGTCAGATACCGTCTCGCGTATGGCCAGGCCGAGGCCCTTGCACGACGTGACCGACAGGGCTGCCGATCAGCGAGCAGATCAGCACGTAGACGATCACGTTCTGCTGGCCGTAGCGCGGCGCGTATAGCCAAACGAGGACGGCCGTCGCGAACACGACGACGGCCACGTACATGACAAACGCCGGCTCGAGCAGCATGACGCCGAGCGAGGCGACATCGGCCACGTTGCCCTCCTTCGGGCTGTGCAGCACGATGGCCGTCGAACCCAGCACGCACAGCAGACAGCCCACCTTGCCGAGAAGGTTGAGCCGCTCGTTGAGGTAGCGCGACGAGAGAACGGCGCCGACCAGCACGCTGAGCGCGCCCAGCGGCGTGACCAGCGACGCCGGGGCGAACGCATACGCCGCGAAATTGGCCGCCTCTCCGACGCCCATCAGAATCAGCCCGCTCCACCAAACCTAGATCACAACCACAAGCAACAACAACAACCACAGCAACAAACACAACAACGGCAACAATAACAATAACAGCAACAACACATCACCACGCCGCAATAAGCCGTACAGGGAAAATATCCAATAATATCACGAATAAAGCTATGTGTTTCATTCATTCATTCATTTATTCAAAATAAAGTACAGAGGCTGTCTGCTTTCGAGTGCATTTGCAAGTACTCATGAATAAAGCTATGTGTGTCATTCATTCATCCACAGCTATACGTCAGGCTGTTGTTCGTGAAATCTGCTAAACACGTGATCGGTACTGCCTAATTGCTAATTTTGTTTAACCAAAATCTGACCATGTGCGCATATATGCGGGCATATACATGCATATATACACACAACAATTTGACTACGTTATACATATATATTATATATATACACTTATATATGCATACACTTTCACTTAGACAGCATTGTATTATATACTGACTAATAAATCATAGTTATTAAATTAAAAAAATAAAATAAATATATATGCATATATATATACAGGTGTTGCAGGAATATTTGAAGCGCGATATACAGAATTGTAGAGCTCGTTAAAGCAAATATTTTTTCCAATGGAACATGGTCTCTGAGAAGTCTGTTTCGGAGTGAGAGTGAAATTACTACAATTTGTGACACTAGTGTTTTTGCCCGACATAGGAGCACAACATGTGCTGTTTGCGAGACAACAGTCTTCCTAGACAGAAACTAAGCACATCATCCGCGATAAATTCTGCTCCATCTGAAGAATGTGCAAGGCCGGTCAGAAGACGCGACATGGTCGCTTAGAAGAGAATTCGCCAAAAAATAAAGTTCTTTAATAGCGTTCACGCCAAATACTTTAGAATCATAACCCTACAACCACTCACAGCGCTCAAAACGGACATACTCAGCCAATGCGCATTCATGGCGATCATTTTGGTACCAAACATATGTCCATGCGAGCTGTGGTTGCGGAGTAATTACGATTTTCCGGAGGGCATGTCCAGATTAAGTGCATGTAAAATGACTGTGTGGCGACGTCCACTACCGCCGACGTGTCGCGCGACAGCCGCAGCGCGTCATTTTTCATGCACTTAACCTGGACATGCCCTCCGAAAAATCGTAATTACTCCGCAACCACAGCTCGCATTGACATATGTTTGGTACCAAAATGATCGTCATGAAATGCGCATTTGCTGAATATGTTAGCTTTGAACACGTGGGTGGTCGTAGGGTTATGATTCTGAAGTATTGGCGTAAAAGTTAATAAAGAACTTTATTTTTGACGAATTCTCTTTTAAACGACCGTATCGCATCTTTGACCGGCCTTATATGCCCTTCGGAAGAAGCAGAAGAATTTTCTCACGAACACGACAGCGCGTTTAGTTTCTGTCTAGGAAGACTGGTTTGTCTCGCAACAGCACATGTTGTGCTCCTATGTCGGGCAAAAACACAGTGTCACCAAATTGTAGTAATTTCGCTCTCACTCCGAAACAAGACTTCTCAGAGACCATGTCCATGGAAAAAGATTTGCGTTAACGAGCTCTACAATTCTGTATATCGCGCTTCAAATATTCTGCAACACACTGTATATATATATATATATATAATATAATACCGGATCATTCATGATTTATTCACCATATAATTAGTAGTTACAAGTACTACAGAGCAGTGTAGTCTGACTCTACGTAATCAGCTCTCGGACGTTAGGCAAGCTCCAATAGTTTCCGTACAAACAGACAAGTATGTGGTAGCGCTTAACATCGCATTTCCACAAAACGATATGTATTCCCAATGTTAAAGCAAAATGGCTCATCCACGTATAATGGTGATAGCCGTGTCAGTGAACATTCAGCAGACAGTTGAGCGATATCATTGGGAAGCTTTTTCAATGTATTGAAGCAAGTGCCTGTTTATAAGTAGGCCCATATACGCGCCCATATACAACTGAATGTTTTAATGACGGTGTACACCATGTCCTGCTGTCTGCATACCCAATCTTTGAGGTATCCGAAAACCGCCCGCACCGGCTCGGGTCTTGCCGGGGGCATTTAGTCGAAGGAGACCCTTTTTCTTAACGATAAACGACGATCCTATGAAGACGCTGCTACTGACAGCCAAGAGCAGGCCAATGGTAAAACTGCTGTTGATCCCTGTCTGTAGTCGACCCATCGTAGGCAGCCATGTCAATGTCGGTGTGTTCAACTGAAATACACAGATATACAAATGCATAAATGATGCGTGGAGTACTCCTAATCAGGCGTGACTTAATCACACAACTATGCTCATGGATATGTGCATGCATATATAAATAAATATATGTAATATATATATATATATATATATATATATATATGTGTTTTTTCTATAAATCACATCTACAAATTTAGTAAATATCGCTTTGAAATGAGTACGTGCCGCACCGTGATCAAATTTGCGGCACCATCGTCAGCCTATACCTGACGCGGTATATACAATATATAACATACATATATAGAGATGGGTGTCAGGGTGCCACACAAGCTTTCATACTGAGACAGAAACTGACAATTGATACAACAGGTCCACCAATGCCGGTAATTCGTATCATGTTTTCGTCTAGTGATACGCCTTGCCTTCACTGCCTGTCATAAGCATGCCAGGAATCTATCGTTACCCTTATGTTTCTGCTATATAATGGTTACTGCGAGTCATGTAACGCCTGCGAAGCTTCAAACACACACACAATATTATATATATAATAAATATATATATATATGTTTCAATTTTTCGTGGGTCGTGGTTCAGGCGCGATTATAGAAGGTTACAGTTATGTTCACTTTGGACGAGCGTTACATAAAGGACATGAACGCACATGAATTACAATCGTTGTCGTCGTCGTGGTGATAGCGTTGTTCTTGTGTTGGCGAGAGACAGACGTTTTACTGTAAGTTCAGTCGTAGACCAAGTTCGACCGGGTCATTCGACCGAGTTTGGCTGGTGTTGCTTCACCCACTACCGTTTGGTCGCCGCCAAAACTGCGGCGGATTCGACGGATGCGATTCGAATCAGCGGAGAACAGAACGAAAACACCAACGAAATCATGGCGA
>QVRM01006150.1:5000-186640 GCA_003439945.1 Dermanyssus gallinae
ATTTATGAGGGTCCGTCTATGAAGCAATGTGAAAAACAGTTCCGTGGACGTTAAATCTTGGCTGAAGGTCGGCCCGAAAACTTTACTTTACACTACCCGCTTTGGGTGTGCGTAAAAACATTTTTCCCTCGCACCGAAAAGAAAAAAACTACCCCCTTTTTATGATCAATAAAATAGCGTTTCAATTACATAGTAAACGTATCCGTGTTTTCTACTATTGTGCCTAAATTGTTTTTATTAAAATGGAAGTTGTAGTAGGTTACGAAAAATCATGTACATCGTTTTGGGCTAGTAAGCATTGTCGCGTTACAGCTACTAGCGTTGAATGGCGGGGACTACTGATCTTCAAAGGCGCGTGCCTGGCAAACGCATTTGGCGTTCGCATCGCCAAAAGAGTTCTTTGTTGTCAGACGCATTTCAGATTTCCCGTCATGCTACGTACTCGCCCCGTTGTTGTTACTCGCTTCATTGGGCTTCACCAGTCGCGTCACCGTGTCACGCAATTGCTCACGAGGTGCCTTCTTTCACGGCTCGTGAGGGTGGCTCCGAAGCGCAGCTAAAAAGAGAAACCTAAAGGAAAATGCAAATTCGTCAGTTTCGAAAGGTTCACCGCCCTATACCGGAATCGCCTTTGTGGGCGACTGTCGCCTGTATACTTTTGACATGACATGGCATCGACGCTGCATCTTCAAGACATCATATGTTGTTCACGTCTACATACAACGGAGACTGGTCGTAACGTCAAAACACCGGATGTTCAATAAAGTGTAGCACGTAGTCTTTAAAAAGAAACATTTGCTATTCGCCGGTTGAGGCTCAGTCAGGTAAAGTGTCGGCAAAAGTCGAAACAATGTCGGGTCAACTAGGAGCAGGTAGGAAACAAAGCAACGACGAATTAACACATCAGTGTTGTGTTACTTCGTCATTGCATACAAATAATATAAAACTGTAATGCCACATTACACTGCACACAATTAGTATTGCATGGGTCGAGGACTATTGCTCGTTAATTGTTGCAGTATAGGCCAGAAAAATAGCAATATGTCGTAGACTTTTTTTCCCGGCGTGGTGTAAAAGAACTCGCGTCAGAAATCCACTGCCTCGATCCCTCAAGCGTCGTTCACTAAGCACGTCTCGATTGTGTGAGTCCAAACGATCCACAGGAGTTTTTTGCCACGTTACGAAGTGACTTACTTGTGCTGCAGCAGCACACGTGGGGGCTTCGATGTGGAGAGCACTAACCGCTGCTCCATTATTCTGTACGTAGGCAGGACGTTTCGGCATTCGCGATTAGCAGTTAGCGGCTCATTGTCTCTGTATACATCAGTAGACGGGACTATGTATTGTACTGCTATTAGCTAATAATCGACTGCTCAGGAATAGCCTAGACGCGGTGCGCCCGATCGTGACGGCTATTTGCATTGCATTACTAATAAACGGCTTTAACCAAATGCCGTAATCTCTCTATTAATTTATAGCTGCTAGCTTCACTGCTAGCATTACATCCATATGGAAGCTATGGCCATCACAGCCGCTCCCACCTACAGCTACTTACTCCAGTTTGATTTTAATGTAAGTGTAACTCAAAGGATCAAAAATTAAAAAAGTAAATCAAGGAGTTAAAATGTAATTTTGATACCTCCGCTATTCCCTTGGTATCTGGTGTGAATGTGCAATAGCTCTCGGAAAAAGTATTTAATAAAATGCCGCGCCGTTCTTTTATATTTAACTTGACTTTTTTTAAAGTTTTGTCGGGCTGACCCTCAGACAAGATGTAACGTTCATGGGACTGCTTTGGGAATTGCATCAAAGACGGACCCCCATAAATACAAATGTGGGGCAACGGCGGGGCTCGAACCCGCGCACCTATCTAGTGGTTCATCCGGTTGCGAAGCGCAGACGAATACTGCACCATGCCGCAGGGCTTGACTCTATTAATTTGACTACTACAACTACTATGACCGCTGTTATTATAACAATTAGCTAAATGGCTACGTCTAAGGCCAGCAGAACAGCTGCATGCGGTATTGGCCCTTGGACCAGCGCACACCTATAGAGTACAACCAACAGTAGCGGATCATCCACGTTACCAGGCTGACGACCTCCAGTAGCTAGGGTACATCTAAACAAAAAAACGTTAAATCTTGGCCCAGTAGCTAGGGTACATCTGGCAGAGCTACTACTACTACTACTTATATACAGTAAGACCGGACGACTGGACCTGTGCACAGTGCCGTGTCCGCCGGACCAGCCAGCAGTTTAATCACTGCAGCAAACAGCCTCTGTCAATAACTGCTGCTTCTCCGACGACCCTACGACAAGGCGAACAGCAAAACGTCAAGAACTTGGTCGTTATGGGCACGTCTAACTCTGGTCACGCTCACACGGTGAAGCAATGTTTCATTAGTATTATCAAAATACTATAATATAATACAGTCAACATGTAATAGAAACGAGTAAATATAACTCTATCTAAACTTGTATATATAAACGCGTATTGGTTACAACATTGCTTTATTGCTAAATGGTAGTTACGGTAGTTTAAATCTGCACTGATTCTGCGAATTCTGTATTTAAAGACGTGGCTGCAAAAAAATGAGAGCCTAACAACTTAAGATTAAAATACGCTTTCGGAAACCTGGGCAGCTGCTCGTTAACACGCCGTTTATGGCGATCTTGAATATAATAAAGCGACGCGAGATGGGACGGTTATGCGATGGGTTAAGGAAATACACTTTTTACACAGATCTCTAAATTTTTCTAAAAATGTTTTTAAACTACCACGGCTAAGTTGATAATAAAATAAAGGGCTCCTGTTTATTTTTTTTTATTAAAGACATGGATTAGAAATAAGAAGTCGAGCTTTAAAACTATGTCTTTGCCACAGACTTCAATACCAGTTGCAAGCGTCAAGGCATATCGTGTACTAAAGATGTAATAAATACATATGTTTGTTGAGAAAACCTGGTGTCTGCTAAGCGCTAACATGGCATAGTGAACTCTGGTGGAAAATGAGGAGATGTAGCAAAGGACGCTAAAAAAATGAGTGAAGCTAGTAAATTTATATACGCGTTTTTTAATAGCGCCCGGTAACGACAAGTCTGGCGTATAAGCGAAACAAGTTTAACCCTATCCTAGGCAGTGGTCACTGAGCAATCGTGGGTTAGTGACCATAGGATAGATGCTACAAATATTGCGATAAGTTGAATTGACGAGGTGAAAAAATGTCACGATATCAGTACTATGGCTACACCCGACAAGCGGCAAAGAGGACGACTGGATTTAAGTGGGTTTGTAAGCCCCACGCTACTGTGATGCCCGGTCGTACACATTTTAGGTAATCTCTCTAAAAAAAAACATATATATATATATATATATATACATATTAAAGTGTGGAACGACAAAACCTGTCGGCAAATTTATTTAGCTACTTAGTTTGTTACAATTGCGATTGAATAAGCGACATTTTCGCCATGAAACATCTAGGCCGCTGATGGAACATCCACGAACGCTACAATGTACATGTGCCACCTTCTTCCCCACTCTTCGAAACATTTTTAGACGACATTTTTTATTTATGGGAACGTGAAAAAGTCCCAAAAAGCCAGGCCCAGTAAACAGGGAGGCAACAAAAAAAACTGGATAAACCGACATGCAGCCTCGCGTTATTTTAATGGAAGATATCGGCCCTTTTTAGTCACGAGATCGCGTCTCTTCCTTTGGCAAACACTAGGTCGAGCAAATCACAGTAGACAACTTTGTGTCTATAGCTTGGCCACTAGGAAGAACATTGTGGTGGATGATGCCACGCCTATCCCACCAAACACAGAGCAAATTCTAGCGCGGAAGGATTAGTCTCTTTGACGTTTTCCGGGGAGGCTGGCCAAGGGCCACAAGAAACTTTTAGGTTTCCCGTTGTCGTGAAATACATATTTTTTGTTTCAGGTAACAGTTCGATCGAGGAACGGACACTCCGTGGGAAGCCGAGAAAAGCATTTTACTGAACGCTCTACTTTGTCGTGCTCACTCAAATCATTTGGCTCATTGGCCCAACTGTGACACAAAACCAGGGCGAGAAAACAAGCGACGATGGTTTTCCATGGATTCTCCGTCCCCTACGGGCTTGGAACTTAACCTGAGGTATATCTTCAATGCACCGAGGGCCGGACATGTCAAAATATCTAGCGTTTTACCAACAGTCCTTGTGGCAGCATGGTCGCGGACTCTCAGCGGTCTATGGTTTATCATCTATTCTCAATGAGCATCGCTCAAAGAAAATTCGATCAACGACAGGGATCGAACTGGGGGGACACCCCGGTAGATGACAACCATGACTAGCACTAGCAGTTCCCTAGACTACGCCGCCACTGTTTTTCATGGATAATTCACCCGTAGTCATTTGAGGATTCTGTTTCACTGTTTCGTGCAAGCGGTCTTCCTCGAGCGTACTTATGGGACCTCTAGAATTAGATTCATCCAGAAGGCTTAAGTTGCCTGAATAGAACTTAGCAAACTAGTTGTAGCACAGAGTCTTTGAAATGTTGTTGTTCTCGCCAAATACGCCCCAAAATGTTGTACACTTTCCCCAGCTTTAGATCCTTCTTTCAACTCATAAAGAATTACCGCGCGTAATTAGAATTGTTGTCGCTATTTGCTTCAACAAAATGCATATGAAAAAAAAACAGCAAATGGAATCATTTTACCAAGCGTTCGGAAATTCGACTTCAATCAGTTTGTTTGCGCTCACAAAGCTATATGTTTTATAGACAAACTTCTCAGAGACGTGACGGGCATTTCAAGAACAAATAATAATAATAAAACACCGGCCGAGGCCGCGCCAGCACTGACAATTAAATGGTATAAGGAGTCAATGACTGTCGGGTCCTAAACCACTATGTAACCGCCATTAAGCGGAGACAAGGTCAGCCCGTCAAGTCGCTTCTCACCCTCCCTGTCGAATCCGACGGATTTCAGGACGCACAGTAGGCCACTGGATTGTAAAGCTCTCTTGAAGATGTCGTTCAAACCCTGGTGCTTTGTCTGCCTGCACTGACGATACATGATAGCTTGTAGCAGCCTGGCCTTATCAGGTTCGAGGCGCGCCCAGATATAAGGTTCTCAATGCGTTTATCACATAGAGTCGAGAATAACTACTCTACCTGGAAGAGGCAAAGGGCAACTGCTCTACGGTGGCTGGATTTTAGTCGAACTTCTAAGTCTGTGAGGGCGACGGCATCGATAATAGTTGTAGCATATTGCATAGACTTTTAGAACCAGGCTTTTATATATATATATATATATATATATATATATATATATATATATATAATCTTTTTTAGATAACTGCATTTGTCGTAGCACATACGCACCACTTTAGTCGTATATCCTAGGCAGCCCACATCAACACAGTACGGCAGTAAACCACCCCCAGTGTAGGTGCGCGGAATGTTGGCGAAGTCTGCCTGCTCCTTTCAGTGCGGCTGGTATCCAGTGAGGTCAGAGGATGTTACGTAACAATGAGTTACGGTTACAGCTTATTACGTCTGGCCAACCTCGGGCGACAGGAGAACGCCGTCGTCGTCGACAAGGACCCCGAGGAGCAGTCGTGATATAGAAGGAAACGGTAGTAGTAGTAGCCGTAGTAGAAGTCGGTAGTAGCTGCGGGCAGGGACCTTGATGGAACATGGTCTCCCTTTCTCTCGAGTTCAGGTACCCGTCGTGCAACCGTTCGGGCTGTGTCCCAACGCGGTCCAGAGCCGTACCTGCTTTGTGTGCCTGTTCTATGTGCCGTTCGTCCACAGGGATGAAGGGGCAGTTGACACTAAGAAGAAGGGCGACTGTTTTTATACCGTCGTATTTTTGTCGTCGCGCCTTCCACCTACGTACGGACGCAGGCTACCAAACGCTTAGATTTAGGCGGATAACACACTCTCAAGGGCGCCAAGTGGCGCAGCATGACGACGCTGAGAAGACGGAGGGCGAGAAAACGGAGAAAAAACCCTGAAAGTACGCAGAAGGAGCACGTGTCTCTGGAACTCTAGGTGTATACATTCACTTGTATTTGTATTGGGCTATATAATACTTATATATGCATATACTTACTTATAAGCCTACAAAGTAGCTGGGTTATATACTTAGATGTGTATATGTATATACCTTCTTTTTGTGTATCTACTTTTGAAAAAATGTTGTACTAAATACAATACTTATGCATATATACTTACACTCTTGCCGCTAACACGGTTGCAATCCGTTTGATCTAGAAACATACATGATCCTGCATCTTCTTTGCGATACCTCGGTAGGATGATTAAGAAGCTTCCCTTTTCCTTTAGGTATAATGCTAATTCCCTTTTCCCTTGGTCTTTCATTCATCACCTCGTTGAAAAGAGAGCGAAGCAGTGTCCAAGGATAATGGCTTGTCTGGGATGTTCATTTGTGACCAAATCGCGCCCCGGGGCCTTCCTGGGCGGTGCTTTCATTTTCGCGTCGACTACTTCGAAATCGCTAAAAGGCCGCGACGGCTAGACAGACGGGCTTCGGTGACGGTCTCGTCTTACATTGATATCACCACAGTGCACAGCCGGCAGACAATGAAGGTCTAGCGGGCGTAATTTACTAATTATAATAATACTAATAATCAGAATAATGATAGCAGTATACTGCACATAGAACTACATTGCCACGAAAAAAAAAATCGCGCTGTAAATAAGACCTATTAAATGAGCTCCTTCGCAATGGAATATGTATTCAGAGATGCAGTAGATAAAATGCAATACAAATATGATTGGGTAGCAACAGAGCGAGAGACGCAATGCGAATATAGATACAAATATATATACATTGAACCAAAATGCAATATGAATAAGCTAATTGTGCGGCTGGTTAATAGCAACTCAATATTATATATATATATATATATATACAGGATGACCGGATTTGACTGCCTGAAACTTCTGGGTATTGTCAAGCTTGGTGAGAAAATAATTTTTGCCAATGGAAAGGGAGAGCGGCAATGCGTCGTATAGGATTGATATTTGAATGGATTTTTCTAAGTTATGATTTAAGGGGTGGCTGTCCCGACATTTTACAAAATGAAGAAGTTTAAAAAAATGCACGATTGTGTGAGGGCGCATTCTTTTATTAAAAACTGAGCATCCGGGAGAATCCTCTACATTATCTGCATTATACGTAAGCTTAGCTATAGCAGAGACTATTGTGATATTAACAAGAGTTCGCAAATATATAATTTTAGTTTTGCATGTTCGAGCTTTCATGCCCAGGTTCTTGAAAATTTTCTATTATGCGTGCACAATTAATGAGTTTAGACGAATGTGAATCGTAAGTCATTTCGGTACCAATTTTGTAGAGCTGACATCTGTGGTTGCAAAGTAACTCAAATCTCCCGATGGCCATATTGGATGTGAGTGCGTGCATGCAGCTACTACGTTTGCTTCCCTTGTCACTCGTCAAACTTGTAGAAACTCAGAAAAAACATTTCTTGTAGTTTAAATCTTGCTCGAACAAATGCCCGTCAGCCAATAAGCACAATCAATAGCGATGGCAAAGCTGTTGTTGCATGCACTTAAAGACACGCGTGATGGTTCCAGCAGCAGTAAGCATTCTCTCGATCAGATCAATAGTAGACTCAACAGAAGTTGCATAGACTATATTACTTAGGTGACCCCCAAAGGAAAAGTTCAGACTGAATAGATCTTGCGACCGCGGTGACCAAGCTTGTGGACCGCCTCGGCCAATTCAGCGATTGGCGAAGGTCTTATCCAGATAATTCCGTACCTGAAGGGCGTTGTATATATATATATATATATATATAATTTAACGTATATATATATCTATATATATAATTTAACGTATAGATCGCCGGTCGAGCAACATGTTGTGTTGGCTATAAACGCAGAATAGCAGCAAATATGCCTCGCTCCGCATACCGAAACTCACTCAAACTGCACTTGCGCCAAGACGGACGGGGAGGCGGCACGTTCTGACATACGTAAACAACTGACCCAAATGAGATCCGTCGTTCCGTTCTCTTTCGCAGTGGCGGGAGGTATCGGACGCGCGCTAGACGTGTAAGCACTAAGGGTTAGGCTAGGTTTTCATTGCAATTGCAGATTTGGCTTAGCCCGACACAGCGACACAGCGAAGGAAGAAGCAAAAGTGAGACTTATATCGAGAGAGATAGAGAAACAGAGATATGGGAGAGGATAGAGTGCAAGATAACGCAAACGGAACATACATGTAGGCCGAGCTACAAGTGGCCGGCAAGTGGCCACAACAGAAAAACGGGCAAAAATCACTCAGAAACGAGTCTTATCTTCTCGGCATGCAGCCAAGGATGGGCCTCCGCGCACCCTATCATATCCAAGATACAACAATAAGCATAACAACAAAATCTACTCCAAAAGCACGCTTTCCCTCCCTTCGAGTCGTAGCGTACGAAGTAGTCTAGATGGCATTGCCACTACAGTAGTAATCGTATACCGATGCAGCGTTGGCATTTGGCCGCCAACAAGTTTCAAAGTCGAGCGGCATTCTTGAACCAATGCTGTTGGAAGAAATATATACAATTACGAAGACGACATGGTGGAGTAGCGATGCTACCGTGCATGCTGATGTCCAGCACGCTGAGGACGCTCGTGACGATGACTGGTATCGTGATAATGATTACGTTGGAGATGGTGATGAAGGAGATCGCTGCAGTGGGCGCTGATGTGATGTATGATGAAGGAGATCGCAGTAACACCGACGACACTTCAACCTCGACCTGGGCGATCACCTTGACCTTCCGTCGTGGGCCGTCGTCGGAACTTCCTTCCGCCGCGCAGACGTTCACTAAGTACTAGGGTTGTCCATGGCAGAATCCTTCTGCAGCGCTGAAGTTACGCTGCTAAGAGATACAAGGCAGACTGCTGGTGACCTAATTGGATGCTTCTTGGTGACCTGTGGGCGCGTCGTCGAGTGTGAGGAGCGTCATACCGTTGTTGCTGCTGCTGCTGATATATGGAGATACAACTTTGTGTGAAATCTTCGGCCAAGTCGGGATGTCGGTGGAGACGGCGATAGACTGTGGAGTGCTCACAAAGACGTACAAAGACCAAAATGTCGTCGCCGGCGGATACCGTGGAATATCCACTTTTTAGGGTTTAGACCTTTAGCCAACATTGAACGTCCACGAGGCTGTTTTTCGCATTGTTTTTTTTGTAAGACGAACCCCATAAACACAAATGTGCAACGGTGGGACTCAAACCCGCGCACCTATGTGTCTCATCCGATCGCGAGACGACGCACGCAAATGCATCACGCCACCGCGCTCGACGCCTTGGAGTCTTAGGTATATGCAATATCAAACTTACGACAAGACTACAGTGCTACATGCTCATAGAGTAACAGCGAATATTCTCAACGACATTTGGGGTCTCGGATTACTTTGAATCGGAACAAAGCAAGCTGTAAATCTGAAGAAAGCGTCGAACTGCTCTGCGCCTTTGGCCAGAGCAGTTGCGGCGGCGGATGACGTGCAAACGAACGTGCGAAATGTGCAAAACTTCCTTAGGAAAACACATTGGCTTACGAAAAAAAAACACAAGAAAAAAGTTTTGTTTTTTTCTCGTGTTTTTTTCTATATATAATTGACCGCTGACCGATGAAAGCTCGTCTTGACTTCGCCAACGATACGTTGTTATGGACCGCTGAGTGATTCGATACGATGTCATGGACCACTGAATGACACAATGTGCTCTTTTCGGATAAAAAAAGGGTAACTTTGATGAACCGGATCAATTTAACTATTATTTGCACGATGCCCGCAAGGAAGAACGAATTTTGTCAAAACGTCACTCAGGTGGCGGTTCAGTTGAGGTCCTACGCTGGCCTGCAGTCTCGCCTAATCTTAATATCCCCCAGAATGTGTGGAGCTGGCTCGAACGATAAGTTTATACCGACGAAAAAAAATTTCGCGGCTTGGGACGAGCTTTTGCAGGAGTCATCTAAAATGTTTGTTTAACACTATACCAAACCGCATTTTTGAGGTTATCCGAATTAAAGGGAAATTCACTGAGTATTAAGTATAGCTGCTGGGTGCCGTGAAATGAGCCCAAACGCAGTTAATCCGCTTAATTCACTCGTTAAGACATGTATCTTACTAGTGACTTTAGAATTATTTCGCGGAGTATCTGTGCCAAATGTGGAAATCTCGTGGTTCAAAATAATCCGAGACCCCCAAATGTCGATGGAAGTCTCCGGTGTTATACTGTGAGCATGTATCACTGTTATCTTTACACGACTGGTAATAATAAATGCGTGAAATGTGACAAAAATGGGTGGCTTTATATTTTTTCAGGGACTGTATATATATACGTGCGTCCTATGAACACGTTTGCATAAAAATTTATCGCCCGTGTCTGGTAATATATATATATATAGTGACGGCGTAGTTTAGGGCTAGTATGCTTGTCATGACCATCATCTACCGAGGTGTCGCCGGTTCAATTAAAATAATAAACCATGCAAAAAATTTAAGCGCCCCTAATATAATAAGGTGACTTGCGTCAGGCTGGCGGTCAGGTTTTCCTGCCCAGCGAATTTTAAATTTAACCTTATATGCTATTAAAACATCTATGCATATATATTTGCACCTCATGTTATAACATGCTTAAAACATTCCTTAAAACGGATATATATATACATATATATATATATATATATATATATATATATACAAACCTACAGTGAAACACATATATCGTAAAGAAAGGACCGTCCTAACTAACTGATGTATTTAGCAAAGTTTGAAATAGATGATGTTCCTGATATCTCATCAAAAACACGTAATCTTTTTTGAGTACATGTCTCGCTTTGGTTAACTGTAGCAACTGCTAGAAACTCCAGCCAGCGTTCTTCTTGCTGTGCGAAGAAGCCGTATTTAATTGTAGATGACCATCCGTCAGATTTAGCGACACATTCTCGATCAGCAAAACAACCAGTTTTTCTTTATTATAGATAATCATACGACTGAAGGAAAGGGCGTGCCATGCTCTGCCCGTATGTGTACACATAAACGTGAATCAAGTTCTTATTATAAACATATATATATATATATATATATATATATATATATAGAGCTTGTCAAGCGATCCAGCCAAAATGACGAAACTATATAAACGTGAATTAAGTTCTTATTCTGAACAAAAACAGCAACAACAACAACAACAACAACAACAGCAGCAGCAGCAACAATAGTCGACGCAGCAGTAGTAGTAAGAATAACAATAACAACAACAACAACAACAATGAGCCGGGTTCTACTTCGTTCGTACAGTTTAGGCTTTCAAGCAAATCAACCTCTGCCGCAACCAGTTCTTGTGAAGATTCAACTCTGAAAAGTTCAACTTGCTCCATCGTATTTTGACGGTGACAAACAACGGACGGCCGAACACACTTCGGTCGCCTTTCGTGTCTTGAATTGGCCGAGTCGTAGTAGAAGCTGCAGGAGCAGCAGCAGCAGCACAAGTAGTCGTTGTAGACGAAGTCAGGGCAATCATCGTCGCGGTCTCTAGAGTTAGCGCGTCAGGGTAGGAGTGTTACAGGACACAGTCGCGTGTCCCGGCGACTCGGGAGACGGCAGGACTTGAGCTCCTTCTCTCATGTATTGGCCGTCAGACGGCGATAACATTTGCCATCGCCGCCAACGTCCCCGGTCCGAGTCGAGATTCCTTACGTCCGCCCCCGCGCGTTCAGGCAGCACACTCGTGGGTCGTCTGCACACTCTGCGTTGTCCCCACTCGAAAGCAAATCGAATCGACATTCAATAGTCGTAGTAGTAGTAGTAGTTGTAGTAGGCGGTCGAGTACGCGAAGTCGAGTACGCGAGGTTGAGGTGAACACACTGGCCTCGCCCGCTCTTTTTCTTGACGGTACCGGCACGGAACCGCATGACACCACTGGCACGCTGGTCGTAGTAGTGCTGTGTTGAAACGTATGTCAACACTAGCAACAAATGGAGTTTGTCAACTTGAGGCTGAGGTTAAAGTTCAAGTCGACTGTTGTTGTTGTTGTTGTTGCTGCTGCTGCCGCCGTCATGGCAAATGGATGGAACGACACCAATCGACAGGCGAATGGTGAATTGTTTGGCAGCGGGCACACGCGACGAAAACGAGGCATTCTGGGTGCATGTGTCATTTTATGTGTGTCTGTGTTTGTATATGAGCGTTTGTAGGTGTATTATTTGTACATGGACGCATGTAGATGGGTGTAGCCTGTTTGTGTACATGTACGTCACAGGCTTCACAAGGCTACAGAAGCCGTCGCCGCCAATAGCAATAGGCCGCATTTCTCAGGTGTGATGGCGCACAAACAGCTTTGACAACAACAACGGCGACAACGGCGACGAGTATGGCAAAGGCAGCCGATCTCAGTCGGGATCCTTCAGCCAACTGAGACTTTTGACCTCGTCTGCAGTCACCATAACGCCGAGACAGAAAGAAAGAAAGACATAGTTCAAAGCGCACCTCGTTGACCTGTAAATGCGATGTCGAACGCACAACATTGTGCATGAAGCCCACGAAACTCAATGCAGCGTTGACTGACGTATCTGTCTAAGGTGGGAGGGTAGCAGTAGCGAGCGAAGCGTTGTAGCCAATGTAAAGACAAACAATGTGTTCATCCTTCATCCGCATGACGGAGTATGTGAAAGCGCGCCAAGGTTTCACATGTAAAGCAACGGTGCAAACGTTATTATAACCCAGGGGGTCAACAATCGTAGTAGTTATAATTAGGGAAGTCCTATATGGACGTTCAGAATCCTGACGAAAGACCATACGAACATGATAATGTGTACATCATCATGTTCGTATGGTCTTGTGTGCTCCCTAAACTTACACAAGTCACTCCATTAATAAATTGCAGTATATGACTCACCAGAAAAAAAACTCTCTTCGAGCTAGCACTCACTGAGTTTCAGTCAACAGCTACTCTTAGGTTACGGTTGTTTAAAGGAAAAAGTATTTCACACCAGTAATGCACCCAACGTTTGGCGCCAAACTAGTAAGTGCGTCAAAGAAATCGTGATGGTAATGGACACTGTGATTTGGTTTGCTTCCCGACCATCGTCATTAGCTGTTCGCATTTTTACAGTAATTTTTTAAATAAATTTACCTATTTAGGAGTCACTATAACGTCAAATGGTAGCAGCTTTCGAAAACATATTGAAAGCAGAGTAGGAAAAGCCATTCGAGCGGCAGCAGCAATTAAAAACCCGCAAATGTTGTCAATACATACGGCGTCCGCCCTTTTCAAGATTAAAATAGAACCAATAGCAACATTTGGTGTATCACTTATATGGGAAAAATTAGGAGAGGCAGATCTACAGCTACTAGATAGAGTTCGATTTTTCTTCATGAAGCGGGTTTTGGGGTTAACTAACTCTTGTAGGAATAGAATAGTTCATATATTAGAAGGGGGGGCTCTAATGACACAGGAATTACAAGTAAAACGGGGTTTACCTAAGACGACGGCCTTCGTGGCCTACACTATGAAGTGGGGGGAAAAATGAAAGGATATAGACATAGGAATATACACGACAATAGCAATGAGGAGTACAACCTGGCGAGCAGCCGGATATAAGAATAGGCATCTAACTACGGCATTTGCAGCCCATGGGTTCCATCACGTGTTATGCAGCACCAAAGAATTCCACAATCCTCAGGAGTGTTGTAGGTGCGCGAGATGCTTAGGCCATTGTGATAGATACCATGCCGCAGCATGTCCAGCAGTGCAGTCAATAGCTGAACTCGCAAGATGAGGGAAGATCCGGTGATGCAGAAAAACCACTGATTGAGACTGATGTACTTATTTAAAATTTACCCAACCTGGGTGTTAATAAACCATAATAATTAGCTGTTCGCATTTTTCCAAGATGGAACCGCCTGAACGGCCACGGTTTTTGTGCGCCTTTATTGTAGCGTGTTTATTAAATAAAAAAAACTTGAAAATAAAGTGCCCAGCGGGCAATGACAGTCAAGCATGTTCGTCAATAACCAGTGCGTCTGGGATAGATACAATAGGCAAATCCATACGCACTGTTCGCTATAAATACTCGAAACGTCTAGATGCGCGGATAGACTAGATAAGCTAGCTAATGAGCAAGTTTACCGCAATCACCATCTCCGAGACGAAACCATCTAATAACCAATCAATCAACCGACCTCTGATGGGCGAAAACGACAGTCCTGATGGGCAAAACGTGGACGCCAGTTAAAAAGAGCCATCGTGAATTTGCGCCACGTTGCACTTCAGTGGTTACTTTTTGTCGTCGCTTCCGCTTAACCATCACGACAAATTGCGGACACACCAAGCAGTCGACGTACTCAAGACAGCAGGACAATGAGTCGAGTCCGGTGGTGTGGAGGATGCATTCGTCTGCGCCTCGCAACCGGAGGAGACACATAGGCGCGCGGGCTCGAGTTGCAGGACCGTTGCACATTTGTATTTATAGGGATCCGTCTATGAACAGCAATGCGAAAAGCAGTCCCGTAGACGATAAGTCTTGACTGGGAGTCAGCCCGAAAGGTATATATAGCAAGACAATGCACTGTGTCGGCACACCGTCAGAAGGAGGCGATACATGTAACATATGACACAGCCGGCGGCACGAACGAGATAACAGCTCTAAACGCCGTATTGTGAACCATGGCGTGGCGGAGCGTCCACAGGGCAGTGTTCGGGCATTCGTGTACGACTGTCCCACTCAACTGATAAGCCCACAAGTTATTGCAAGGAGTTGCCAGATCCAGCAGTTAGCGGCCAGCAGGCATTCGCTTCTGTACTGAGTATCGCGGACAGCTCAAAACATTCGCGGGTTTTTTGGCGACCAACGTGACATAGCGTGCAAGACATAGTGCAAGGCAAAAGCGAAGCAGGTCAAACAAGCACAACCCGATGCAGCAAAACGCGCCTAATTGACGCCATTCCTGTTTCAATAGATCACCACTTATTGTATGGGACAAGAAATAATTGTAATATTTTCAAAATTACCTCAATGGGAAGACTTTTAAAGATCTGGATAAACGCATTTCACCGAAGACATTTTCAACTGACGCAAATTAAACTTGCGTTTGCACCACAAATAGGACCTTAACTGGCTGTTAAGGCCCGCCCAGAAAGAGAGCGCCCAAAGATGGGTGTAACAATAGCTGCCCATTCTGCGCGGACGGATGGACGCGCATAACATCCTAATAAAGCATTACGTTGACAAATACGTTTAGAACTTGTAGATTATTACACGATCTGTATTACATCATATATAGCTCGCCAAACTACTATCGGAATTATGAGCATGTATGAAAAGTTTTACAAACAACTGGAAAAGGATATATTAATAAACCTAACTAATTCTAAAAAAAAAACAACTGAAATAACCACATATTTGCTAGAGGCTTAAATTGCGATCCCATTAGCCGCTTTTGTACCTGTGTTAGAAGAAAAAAGGCTAACCACTGAAAGCCATCACAACACGGAACCAGGGCGTGCGACATTATCGTGTCAAGCTTCGCACACTCAAGGCAGTAAGGCCAGAACACTGGAACACAGAAATATCCACGTATTGTAACCAATGTCCTTTAAGCTGCACAGAGAGCAAAAGAAAACAACAGACAAGCCACTCACGCTAACTTGCTCGTTAAAGCCACATACTATCCAGGAAGCGCTTCACCTTATACGCGAAAATGACGACGGAAAGAGCAATTCCGGAGGCAGCAGCTGAAACTAGGTGGGCCATCAGACAACAACACTATGAGTCATGGTTTGGCCGCGAATGCCGAAACCTGAAATGCCGCGTCTGCAATCACGTACACCTGAGCTCGGCAGGGCTTCCGCATTTAGCAGAACAAAGGAGAATCTTCGGTGAACGAATGGGAATGATTAGGAAGGAAAAAAACGACTTTATTAAGGAAGCGACGCTCGCCTCCAGATTGCACTGAACAGCCAGCAACGACCGTGGCTACCTCAACCAAAGAAATCAAACACTGACAACTTAACTAATCAACGATGAATAAAGAGACAGACCGTTTTTGGCTAGACACTTTACAGTATGTAAAGTAAAAAAATTGCATTATATGAAGAGCATAAAGACATAACAGAACAATTCAATACGGAGGCCAAGGTAGCCGAGAAAGCAATATTGGCAAAGGCATAAGAAATAGTATCGGCTGGACCAGATCGGAACAGAAAAAATCATATTGTTGCATCATTTCAACTCCAAGAACAGCGTTTCGAAGTGAGGTTGTCTCCGTACGCAACAACCACTTATCTATATATGTATTTTGAGCTCATCGCCATAGAGTTTATATTACAAAATATTATATATACATAGTATAAGTTTTGCAATAACTTTACATTTTCATATGGTACAAAAATTACAATACAGTCGTCATTATATAAAATTTGAACACATCAGCGACCTTCCCACCGAGCGAAAAGACGCAAAGACCGCCGATGCGTCTGGTAGCTCGCTGCGTGGTATTTAGCGCACATCTGCGAGCAGAACCGGCAATGACATTGATTGTCCACAATATGATGAATGACATTGATTGATTAGTGAAATCCTTGGGTAGAACATATCGAGCAAGATGGTTTAGTGGCAAACGCCTTTGCCTTGCATTCGGGAGGCCTGGGTTCGAGACCTAGACCAGCCACTCCTAAATTGGATTCATGGTTCCCAATTTAACAAGGTGAATGCTGGATTGGATTAAAAATCGACCCTGATCGAAAAAAAACGGGGAGCCCAATAAAAAGAGATGGTGCATTACCATCGAACCCCCCTTAAAAAATACCAAATGGTGATTATAGCCATGCACAGTGTACTTTGTCTACATGCGCCGACCAGTGCGTGCCATTCCATGGCAAAGCTCCCTGGCGAGGTACGCATCTAGATGCGCTATCTCTACCGAGGCCTCGGTCACTTTTCCCTGTCACTCCAACAAAAATTGCTGAGAGGGGCCTGTAATAGGTGACCTAAACCTGACTCTGATTGTTTCCATTGCCGGTCCACAACCCGTTAAGAGATACACGAAGCGGTTTCTTGCCGTCCGTGGCAATCAATAAACAAGCGTCATATTTATTGTGAAGCATCTTTCTGCTTGCGCAATTTGCTGTTTATTAAAGTTTATTTTAAATATTGCTAAGAATATACTTTTTTTTATCTTCTAAAAGGAAGGTGCGAAATAGCGGACCGATGGTTGAGTCCTGGGGTACGCCAGAGAGGCAGTATAATTCAGATAAATTATTGACCTTAGCAAATAACTACGTATCCAGGAATCTTAATATTAATGTTAAGCGAATGTTAGAGTTATGTTCTAAAGTAGTTTATGATTAAGTCTATCAAATGCTTTACGTAAATCAAAGTGTATGCAGTAAAAAAAAAATTATTATAATGTTTAAAGTCCATTCCTACAGCATTTGCATTAATTAAGTTGAGTGATCTTGCTCGCTGTAAAGCCATACTGCTCGTCTAAGGGTTCTATCATATTAAGATTATTGCAAGTTGCTCGACTAAGACTTTTTTAAATGACATGCGAATAACTAATTAAGCTACGGGTCGGCAATTATTTATCTGAGAGCGTTTCGAAAACGAAGGAGATTACGAATTATCCAAAGTCTTCAGCAACTAAACCTAAGGAACGGCATTCACATTTATGTGAATACATAGGTATGATAGAAATTGTGCAAAAAAAGATTTTTAAAAAGGCTCCTTAAACCCAACGACATTTTTTTATCCCACTTAACGGACGCACTAAGATATAATGACCAACGTGTTCGAGCACAACACGAACAATATATATTAAGGTATTAGTACAAAACAAGTAGGTATTGTACTAATACTCTGAAACATATGAGGCCAGCATATGAGGCCACCCAGGCGATGCGTTCACATCGGTCGTGTGGCGATTTGCTGGCGCGGACCGGATATCTTGTAAGTAACGTATTTCCCAGCAAGCTTGGGCGACTTTAGTGGAAGAAGACATACACGCGACGCTCATGACCGGTGACATCAATAAGACTAGTGCAGTCTGCAAGCGTCCACGTGCACGGCGGCAACCGATGCCGTAAGCATGTAAAGGCAAGAAAGGGTACTGACCCGAGGTGGCACCATGACAATCACTAGCACGTTTGCACGGATAATTTTAAGGGCCAGTACTGGTCGCGACATTTTACTACAGCGGCTATTCCAAGATGCTTATAGCAGGAGCAGTAATGCAGTCCTACTACGCTGACTTATTAAAATATATATATATATTATGGTTTATTAACACCCAGGCTTGGTAAATTATAAACATGCACATCAGTCAGTATTTATAAATATATATATTTGAGCGGTAATGGCTGAAGCAATTTCGCAATGCTGCGCAGCCGGTACAAGAATACATTTTCACTGGACAACTCGCATCAAATAAATGCCGCTTTGCCAAAGCGTTTGCTGCAGCAAGCAGCACCCTTCGGAACGAGAGCAGTTTTCCTTAAACAAAAGTGCAGGTTCTAATTATCTGCCTTTGGAACGGCGAGGAATCCTGCTTTGATAGGACTCGCTCCTGTTACCGACAGTTTGCCCGCTTCGACATCGTACTTTACAACACTTCGCAAAGGAGCTCTGTAACGTGAACGGCTTCTCTACTTATGACTGTAGTCGACCCAAAAACATCCCCGATTTTCAGGGATTCTGAGTTGGTCACAATCTAGTTTTTCTCTCCTTAAACAACGTTCTTGTCTTTGTGGGAGTAATCGGTATTCGACTTCGCACTAGCGGAAATTTGGGGTCAGTGGGAAATTACAATTACATTTTAAGAGACAGGGTTACGCAGTCTTTATACGTTCAACCTTATGTCTGTCTTCCTCGTGGGCGATGTACATTGACGGCTAGACCCCCCACCAGGGCGTACAAGAGCGCTAAATCTTCAGAGAAATATATACGCTCTGATGTGTCATTACAAATATTTTCTACAGACTGCAAGAGGCCGTCGGGTGACGCAAAAAAAACGCGCCAGTTTGCCTAAAGTTGCTGGGTCAGCTCTTTTTTTCAAAAGTTAGTCATGATAAGGTGTCGCAAGCCCATGGTGACCAACACGGCAACGGGAAAAGTACATTTTTGTTTCTCGTTTTTTTGTTGTTGGTAGTGGCTTTAGGAATGGTTTGTGCAAATACGTCACAAGCAGCTAGTGCAACTTGTGTGGGACAAACGAGCCCATTAAACCCGTGTTCCTTTCCTTCCCTCAGGCTCGGCATTACTTGGGAGACGTTTACTATCCTGGGTCGATGGAGAATGCGCCAGGGTGTGACGGACCGTTACACAACTGCTCTTTTTATTGATAATAATTTTCACGAACGTCAAATGCTCGAGGTCCGGCTGACCTGCATGCTGAAGGTTATTCTGAAATGAAAGAGCGGCTCCATTCAACCGTTCTTGTTCTTCCCAAGTTGAGCGGCACTTTATCTTCTATACGTTAATCGTTAAACCATTGTGCGTGCTGTATGTCTCCAGCATCCTCAGAGACCTTTTTAGATCCACGAACACTTTACTATATACCACAAGGTCGTCGGCCTAGAGATTTATGCGGACACAGGGGTAGTGGTCATTGATAAGGCCTAGAAGCTCATTGATTAAGACTGAGAATAGAAGCGGGCTGAGATTATCGCCCTGGGAATAGCCGGTAATTTGTAGAAAAGGCTGATTTTCCTGAATGCCGTTGTCTAGAATGACCGGGTTTGCTTTCAGGATAGCAGCATTATTCCCAAAACTTGTAGGCCCACGCCCGCGGCGGCTAGCTTCTCCATGACAATACCCCTGGGGGCAGTGTCAAACGCCGCCTTGTAGTCTACAAACACAGTGCTCCTTAAGAGAGTTTTGTGTCTTTTTAGAAACGCACAAAACAGGCTAACTTATAGTCTGCCGAGGACTACGCCGTTTATCGAGGATCTGATAAACCGCTTCCAACTTCCGACTACCGCGTCACTGCAAGAGTTCCGTAGGTACTTTGAGCTGAAGATGAGGGAAGTGCCAGAAGCGTTTTACAAAACACCGGCAATGTTGGACAAGACATGGATGGAACCCGTCTTTGAGCAGCGTCACGTGCTCACCCGCTACTCCGTCCATGGGTTCCACTACAAACTGTGCCATCGCACTGGGTTCCATAATCCTTCTGATGAGTGTTGCTGCACATTTTGCGGCCTCGTCTGCACCAAATATCATCATGAAACATGTCGGTCAGTGCCAGCTATCTGGGCGTTAGGTTGCTGATATTTTCCAGAGATGCATATACACCATATTCTATATATGTCCAAGATTAACGGAAACAAATGTCGTTTCCAAGATTTAATAAATACGGGTAATGTAATGTTGTCAACAATACCGAAAGGTGATGTAATAATTAAAAAAAGAAATGAAGCGGCATTTGCAGCTATTCTTAACCCTGCTGTCATAATGCATATCTTTTGTCCTAGAAACTCAGTAGGCGATACTTTCTAAACAGTACAGCCTCCAAAATGCTCGCCAAACATTGCAGCTCGCAAAACACGCCTCAGTGAAGCACAAGTATTCCCTGTTAAAGGAGAGATTTCCCTACATGCTGCTTTTGACGTTAAACCAAGATTCGACAGCACCAACGCATCTCGTAGTCTAGAAGCCCAGGAGCGCTCGCTATCCGGTTAAAAAGGTTAAATCGAATTCGAGTATTGCCGAGGTATATTAAATAAGTGTAGACGGTAATATGCGCAAGCAAGATCATTTTATGCAGGCAACGGATTCCCTTTGAGAGCTAATAGAAGTACGCTGGTATTTGCTTAGCAAGCCGCCGAGTTTCCTAAGTTTTCAACAAAAAACGTCACTAGGTGGTTGCGCAGACATTCTAGTTCTTCTCGACAGAATTCAATTCAGGCAGCTCTTTGACGTCTCGGTGCGTTTTAATCATAGATCTGCGATCAATAATCTCTGATCAACACAGTAAAAAGGTATAGAAAATGACTTTTGACAGTGTAGAGAAAATCATTGCTAAGGTTGACGCTAGTTTCCATCACACAGACACAACTATGACAATGCGTAGTTGAAAAACACACATCAAACACGGCATTGCATGCTGTAACATATTATCTGCACAAATTCCACTAAAGCGTATGCAGGCGTTCGAGTTGTAATGGCCCCAAAGGGGCTTTTCGGTGTGGGTTCAGCAGCAAGGTATTTATTTTATATCATTTAGATGCACGTTACACGTTGAGCACCCTCACATTGCATCACACCGTCTCACCCACTATTGTACAATGTATGACTGCGCTTACGTCATTGACCCTCCGTAGCAAAATATATACAGGTAGTTCAATAAGTTCTTAGAATGAGCTTTTTAGAATTCGATTTTTTGCACGCTTTCACCGCTAATAGGAACTGCAACTTTTCGACTGCTAGCACTCAATATATTATGGTGATTGGCCGTTGCGATTTCGTTTGATAGCTTTTCCCGTGCAACGTATCGGCGTAATTTTTAAAAATGGAGAAAAAAGAGTTTCGAGTGGTTCCCAAGCATTTTTATTTCAAAGGTTGGAATGCGACCCAAGTGAAAACTGGGTTAGACGATGTGTACGGTGACTCTGCGCCATGTTTTGCCACTGTTTCCAACTGAATTAATGTGTTAAAAAGAGGTCGCAGGAGCACCGAGGATGAACTACGTCCAGGAGGCCAAAAAACGGCAACTGATGAGGAAAACGTAGAGAAAGTGCGAAAAATTCTTGGCACAGATAAGCGAATGAACATTAAGGAAATAGCGGAGGCATTAGGGATTAGTTTAGGCAGTGTGCATTTTATCCTACACGAAAACTTGAAGATGAAAGAGCTTAGAGCAAAATGGCTGCCGCATTTGCTCAACCAAGGCCAAAAAGACGGGCCTGTTTTGGCTTTATAGCGAAATTTGGCCAAGATGTCGAACAATCTGTCGGATTTTTGGTGCAGATTTATGACCGTCGATGAAAGCCGGGTTCATCACTACACTCCCGAGACCCAAGAAGCATCTTGCCAATGATGTGCACCTGATGAAGGACCTCCGAAGAGGGTGCGGACAACGGCATTGACCGGAAAGGTGATGGCTACAGTTTTTTAAGACCAACGTAGAATAATGCTGGTCGACTACCTTGAGAGCTGTAAAACGATCACAGGAGAATATTATGCAAGACTGTTGGACTGCCGTTAGCAAGAACTCATCGTGAAACGGCCCGCTTTGCAGAAGAAGGTTGTCCCGTTTCACCAGGGCAATGCTCCTGCACACAAGTCCCGGCAAGCATCGGCAAAACTGGCCCAACTGAGGTTCGAACTTATTGAACAACCCTCCTATTCTCCAGATCTGGCCCCCTCTACTTATTTCCTCTTCGGACATTTGAAGAATAGTCTCGGTGGAAAGCGTTTTTCCTAGCAATGAAGAGGTTAAGGCTGCTGTCAATGCCTATTTTCAGTCTAACGACGCGGAATTCTACTCAAGAGGTATGAAAGCTCTGAAATCTCGGTGGGAAAAGTGTATTGAGCTTCTCGGGGAGTATATCGAATAAGAAAAATTTAAAAACATGATTTGGAAAATTCTCGGTTTTCATTCTAAGAACTTATTAAACTACCTGTATATATATAGATATATATATATATATATATATATATATATATATATATATATATATATATATATATTAGACACACTCGGCCCCATTAGGTACAGCGAACATTCTGAAGGATATTGGAAAACGTCTAGAGAACGATACGGGCGATCGATGCGAGGCCATGTTTCTGAGACAGATTATGTCTTTGTCCGTCTGTAGGGGGAACTACCATAGGCGCCATGAATTGACAGAAAGCGAGCAGATCATGATGCACCCGGCTTAAACATATATATATATATATCATAAATTTTGGCAGTGCACATTTACGTAAGCCCCGGTTGCATATCTGCCTTTTTTCATTTGCACTCTATGTGGTGTATCGTATGCGCATATATGTTTGTCTGTGTGTATGTATGTAAACACTGCAAATGCCGGGGAAATAGTGAAGTTACTCGCAGAGTGCCGCCGACATCACCCACAGTTGCCAGCCCTGTCGCTAATGTCCCTTTCCGGTCGAATATGCAATAATACTTCTCATATGTAATATAAATCCTTTTCCATTTGGAAGCAGCCCTTTGCGTATTGGTTGTTGTTGTTATTGTTGTTGTTCTTGTTGTTATCATCACTGGTTGCTGCTACAGCAGTGTTTATGCTGTTGTTGTTATTGCTGCTGCTGTCGCTGTTGGGGTTGTTGTCGTCGTCGTCGTTCTCCTTGCAGCGGGTGCAACACCTGAGCCTGCGTGTCAGGACGCACCCTGGATGTCCCGCTGAGGCGACCCTGCCGCTAAGAAGTCGGCCTGCTCGTTACCGCTCAGCTAGGACCAAGTGCATGCACCTTCCGTATGCGTGTACAAGTTGGCGCGCACACGCGGGCCCCGCGTCGTCTGTTGGACGACTGACTCCGCCCTGTCCTGTGACGTCTTGTCGTGGATGTCCTGCTGTCGCGACTATTGCAGGCTAGTTGTGCCCGTCCTCACCGGGCCGCTGCCGTAGCTAGAGTGGCACTCCTGGGGTGACGTCCATCGAGCAGACGCAATTATCCGGAAAAGACATCCGGAAGTTCTCCTGTCGCAATACCGAGCGAAAGCAAGAGAAGCCTGGCTGTGCGCGCTTTTATGCACTTCACAGGGCCTGTGCCCTTTTCGACGTCAACAGCTGTCGAAGTAATGAATACCCCAGGCTCTCCAGGAGTTCCCTGCGACGTCCTACGACGGGAAAAGGGCGAGGAAGGGGCTCTCTGTACTCTCTCGACGACCAAGGACGAACAGGCCGAGATTTCGGCGGCAGGTCCGCACCCACTGGCGGTCGCCTCTGCCTCAGCTTGTCTTGCCGCTGGAACTCGCTGCCCTAACGCAACGCCGTACAGCCGTACAGGACTGACCCAAAAATCGATCTATCTCTCCACTCGCTCTCGTCCTTGAAAGTGTACTTTGTTCGCGTACCTTATCTTGCACTACTTGACACTCGTTCGTTGCTAATTAGGCAAATTGAAGACGACGCGACAAAGAGAATGCTGCATTTATTGCTGTCCGTTACGAGTAGAATGCTCTTCGTCGTTCCTTTAACGCGAAAACTTTATATGTATGTATATGTGGAGTAGTATATGCGTGAGCTTCTTAAATAGTATATGCGTCTTGCGATGGTAAATCAGAAACTGCTCGTTAGATGTCTTAATAGAAACGACATAAATTGATAAATATATAAATAAATATGCCTACGCAGTGCACTGCCGCTACTTGAAATGCTTGCTAGGCGTAACGGCCAGCCAAAAACAGTACAATTATCAACTTAAATTTCTTCGATTACTGAACATATTTTATGATTTCCCTTCGTACGACAGCGGTGGCCGATACTTCATGGTTTATAACGGGGGGTATTCTATTTATATTTGCACCCACTTCTTGTACTACTTACGTACTAGCCAGGCTAATCAGTGGCTAGTATATGCTATAACTTCATCAATTTTTTAAAAATGGAGAAGATGATCCCTAACTGAGACGGTCTCACTTAGTAATGGCTTCGTAAGTATGGTCGCAGCGGGTATATATATATATATATATATATCAAAATTCCTATACACTACGATAATATATCTGCTAAATGTGCTTGGACTATATATATATATATATATATATACATACTCAACTTATTCATCTAGCATAGGTAGGTAGGTAAACGTAAGTCGGTTTGCAAATTACTTACCTGATTCACTACTCGAACTTCTAAGTGCCTTCTCTAAGCAAATTGCGAATTAATGCGATAATCAGGGGCGCATAAATTAGAAAGGCACACACCGACACGCTTTATTAGTCGTTGTAATTGTGTTAATTTTTTGAAGCTCGGGGGGATTTTAATGGTTGTGGTGGAGGTAGCACCTTATTTTGTTAGAAACATTTGATAACAGCTAATGTCAGTAAATATGGCGACTGAGACTTTGTTAAAACAATTATTACAGATAGACCCCCTCATCAAACCCTATCGCACCGATATCGTCTATAATTTGTGAAATATCAAATACGACTCGTTAAAAGAAAGACGTTGCAGTGCAGCCTGAAGCTGTCGCGCTTATAAATCGGATTAACGGCGGTCTGGGCCGCACAGCCTGTGCCACCATCCAGCGAGCTTTATCACGACCACCACGTATATCTTGTAGCTAGTTTCTGACGTTTCTACTTATCGCTTCTTCCTCTTCTTCCATTCCTTTCGCTTTTGTCTTATTTGTCTTTGACAGGGGGGGCATGCCAGAAGCCAATGCGTTGTTCGCGTTGTAACTCTGTGGGGACTCCCGAAGTTCTCGTCTCTCTACCCCTATAACGAAGCTCATATGAAACGAGTTTGAGACTTTAGTGATTTTAGTAGATAATTGGCAGCGGTGCCGCGTGACCCTTTGTAGAATAGCACACACGTTGTGATGTCCAGTTGAGAGGCTGGTACCATGTGGCTCAATAAAATGTTGCACCTAATATTCTTAATTAAGCAGTTTTAAAATGTGTCGTCAAAATCGCGCTTCTCCGACCATGCTCGCCAAATAATGCAGTATTACTTTGCCGTGTTTATCTATTGCGCATCGGTACGGAGACATGAACCGATTACGGTGGAAGAACCCTGAAGTAACTCTCGTGTAGCAACGAAGGCAATTACATAATAAAAGTAACTATCGCAGACGACCACAAACATATACTAGAGATCAGACACATACGATTCTGATGCAAAAACACAAGGTATCGATAGGCAGCAGATATAAGGAGAAGTGAAGGCAAATATCGGTACACGCTGAGGATGGCCAAGACAATGGTAAACATCCTAGGCAAATTACATATGCCTTGACAGAACTACGTGAGTCTAAACGTAGCAGCTCTACGGGCCAAGCAACGGTACAAAAGATAATTGTCATTGCGTACGGACCGATCCTTACTTTCTGGGCTGACTCTCAGCCAAGATGTAACGTTCATGGGACTGCTCTTCGCCTTGCTTCATAGACGGACCCCCATAAATACAAATGTTGGGCAACGGTGGGGCTCGAACCCCCGCACCTATGTGTCTCCTCCGTTCGCGAGGCGCAGGCGAATGCACCACGCCACCGGGCTCGACAAACCCGGGTATTCGTACCCACTATTGTGGAGTGTGGATGATTGAACCGAAAATGGCAAAGCTGGCTGTTTTGGCGTGCAACACGGCCCTACTGAGTAAGAATATGTCTAAGGATGATTAAGCCCCACGGACAACTGTAACAATAACACCGTCTGTGAGATAACGAAACGGCATCGCGTCGACGGCAATGGGGATTCCCAGAAGCGCGGAGGTCAGGGTGAACTCATACATAATTATACTAGAGGTGCATCTTGTTTAATTCTAATTAATATGAATGTAGTGAACGAAGGATACAAAGTACAAAGGCACGCATGTAGTAGCTGAAGAGAAGTATCATACGGCTGACTTTAGGTCGTATGATACTTCAAAAAATATAACATTTTCTAGCGTAGATTGATAGACCTGGGTAATTTGCGTTGGCAATTTATGTGTTTAATCAGAAATGATTGGAAGACATAGGACATATATTGTCGCTCTTTTTTCATTATGTCTTGTGTAGGCTGTTTACAGCACCAGTGTCACAGATCAGCGTTAGTGATTAAAGTAACGTTAGTCTAACATAAACAACCAGTCTCTACTCCTGTTCGCGTCGGTTTAGTTTTAGATTTTAAAATGCGACTTGTGTAATGAACGTATCGTTCACAGTAGCGGACAATATTTAACCATATGTTACTGCACCAGCATATTTTATATATATATATATATGTATATATATGCGTACCGGTATACCAATGTCCCTGTAATATATAAGCGTGTAATATGTTTAAAAAAGAGGCGACCACTTCCGACCTGTATGACTGGATCGGGGCGTTTCTTAAAAATCGGGTATCATCGGATAAGAGGTTAGAGACATAAGTGCAGATATACGCACAAGCTGTTAACGGTGTTGCTGTAGTTACTTATTGTTTTGTCAAGTTTCAAATCATGAGATGAAAACGTACGCGCAAGAGAGAGTCTGCAAAGAGAGAGAGAGAGATAGTAAGCGTCGTGAGTTTAGTCATGCTGTCAGTAGATCAAATACGAAGGAACTACGCTTGTCCACGCTCGTCCCCATCGCTCGGCTTTCTGCACTGGGCTCCACGAGTGAAAGTCATCGTGCACATACGGTAGATTCAGGCGCCCACCAATAGATCCAGCTTAGTGCTTTCCTTTGGAGTCCGCTGTCGACAGCGCAGTCCGCCTGCCTGGCCGTCTTTCGCCACAGTTCGCCATTGATTAAATGTAAGTCGACCTTTTGAAATTAAGTTTGTTTCCTAGCTAAATCACATATCCGTAATAACTTCAAAGGCGTTACTACAACCACAGCCATCGGTGGCACGCCGTCGCTGCGCTACGGGCCGCATACCAACGAGTTGGAGCGCGTGGGGCGGGGGGCCGGGATCCGGGAGAGACGGAATTTAGTTCCGAGAACCGAGGACGCGAGAGAGAGTTCCGTCGACTGCTACCACTGTCACCGCTCCCTGCCGGAGCGCAGCAGTACAAGCAGCAGCAGCTGGTCTAGATGGATAGATCACTAGGAGAGCGCCACCGAGACGAATCGTGCAGGTAGTGTCTTCAGTGCCTGCTGCTAGAGAGAAAGCTGTTTTCAAGATGATGTTTAGTCCTCTGTTAAGTGACGGAATCGGCGCAAAGGAAGGGATCATAAGCTTCATACGGAAGCAGCAGCAGCAGAGCAGGAGCCGCAGGCGCGACGCCAGCAGACGCGCCAACGATGGCACGGCTTGACCTGCGAACACAAACTTCTCGTAGGTCTCGAGTCCGGATTGATTCGAATTTGCATAGCAAAGGAACTGCGGACCGACCGGGCGTCTAGGCAGACGCGGAGCCAACAGCATTATCTACTACCGGAACTGGCAGCCGGCGACGCGAATCGTGCCTCCTCCCCTTCTCCTTTTTCTTCCCCCTGCCGCTGCCGCTGTTTCAGCTAGCGTCACCGTCACGCAACGTATGGCGTTAGTCGTCGTACGTATGGTACAGTCCGTTGTGGCAATTTTCTTTCTGTTCTACCTAGGGAGATATATATATATATATATATATATATATATATATATATATTATATATATGTATATACGTATATATACTATGTATGCGAGTCTATATATAGTTCCCTATATCGCCACCGTTCTTCTTTTGCTTTGTTCGCCTACTTTGTGTGCTTTCTTCCTTTGACCCTCTTTCTCCATTTAAGCCCAGAAAGCAGGCTGGCTTTGCTCACCAGACCGATACTACTACTACTGCTACTACCACCACCACCACCACTACTACTACTACTACCGCTAGTACTCGACTACAATCCGTACTGTCATTCCATTCAATGGACGACAAAAGCAAGACAAGGTACAAGACGGCGCGACGTATAAACAAACAAATACAGCACGGATGATACAAGACACACGTACTCTTCGTCGTCGTCGTCATGCTATCGGGCTGGCTTGGCTCTTGGGCCCCCTTCACCCAACCTCTATCATATACACCGCCTATGTACCTACTACTATATACTACACCGCCTTACCCCCCGACCCGCTGTCTTCCGCCATATTCAACCCCGACGCATCCTCAGCCGACGTCGGAAATAACCTCGTTAATCAAGCTCGCCCCGACAGGAAACCGTTGGCGTGACGGGATGGTGTCGTTCCGTGCCCGCTTCCTACTCCTGCCGATGATGATGATGATGCTGCGTCGCCTTTGATGCAGATGCCGGTTGGCCGACAGACTGGACAATTCCGCTATCCTGCCCTCTTCACCGCTAGAAGGGCAGCTGCACAGCGCAATCGGTTGTAGGCGCCTACAGTGGGGCGCCTACAACGTGCCGGTGCCGTCTACAGGAGGAAGACACCTGCCCCGCCGCTCTGCTTGTCGCCAAGCGTTGCGTCATATGCTGAACACACACATATATATATATATATATATATATATCAAAATAGGTGGAAAGGAAGAAGGTATGCAAATGTTGAGAGAATATGAGAGAGAAAGAGAGACAGAGAAACCCAAGGCAGACCGATTCAACAGACTCATTGGCTGAACCGGTAATACCGGAACAACATATAACAACGACGATGACGACGACGTTGTCACAACACAACCGCAACTGCCCTTGTTGCTGCTGCTGCTGGTCTCACTGTCATGGCCGACGTTACCACTATCTCAGAGAACGAGAGAAAAGAAGAAAATGTAAAAAATAGCTGTCTCTGTCCCGAACGCACGGTCACGATCTTCCAGCGTCCCATGACCTAGGGACGTTACTCGTGTCCAGGTGGCCCCATTAGAAGAAGAAGCAGGAGAAGCAGCAGCGGAAGAAGATGAAGAAAAGCAGCAACAACAACAACGACGGAGAAGAAACGAGATCGACTTCATGAGTCTGAACAGCTCACACGGTCACCAGGCAACCTTTGTGCGATGACCCAGACGACAACGAGCCCATTGCCGTCGACGACAACAACAAAAACAACGACAACAACAACAACAACACAAGGAGAGCGGCAGCAGATACGATTGGACAACCTCTCCCCCCCCCCCCCCTACGTACAGGATGATTTACGCAGTGTCCCCAGCAGCGGGGTAGACTCTGCATTGGCAAGCACATACGTCAAGATCTAACTGTGCAGATATTTCGTGTGTGTAGCGGCCGCCACATACATCCGACCATACGTACATCAGCCGCCAACGTCTTTCCGCTCGGCTAACGTGGGACCCCATGGGAGTCCGACATCGGCGGGCGTGGCAACAAGGCTGAGGGTGATCATATCTCAAATCAAACGACTACTATCATCAACCGCTTGGTACGAAGATGATGAACAACCAATGAAATGCGCATCATTCTGAGTGTGTTTGTTTTGTGGGCGTAGAGGCAAAATAAGTGGTGAAATAAAGGTAAAATATAAAAAACAACGCATTACAGGATCTCAATTTTCGCAAACTATCCTCAACACGCCTACTGTTTTTTGCTAGTCAGCGTTAAGTGACTTTCTAGTTCTCCTGAAATGTTTTTATGGAGCTAATTGGTAGGTTCAGCTTTTCCGTTGAAGAACTCCTTCTGTTGCATGCGCACATGTTTTAAAACTATGTTCGGACAGCCGCATCTGAAACATGATTTTTGGTAATTATATTCGTACTCCTAAAAAGACATTTCTGCACCCGCACTCTATTAAATGTAGCCCATTCACTCAAACATATGTTGTATGTATTCACATACACATTGCACACATATAAAATTGGATAATAAATATGACTGTAATGCACCCATATGCACATCGGCTGCACCGCTTTTCAGCAAGTACCTACTTCTTTTTGCTGTGAATAGAACAGTATGTTCCCGTATTTAAACTCTCTGTACTAAGCGCGTCAGATTTCGCTGCTTACACAAAGGTATATCCCGAGTATCCTAACCACAATTTTGAAATTATGCGCTGTGTCCAGCAATGATAGCCTTGTAGGAGGTCGGACTATTTGTAATACTATCATATGGCATTGACACTGCTTCACATCTGTGACTGCGGGACCAAAACGTGGTACTAGGCGTTATCCTCGGCACATGAGGCTAATTAGTAGCGGATCCACTAACAGGTGGATGTTTGGCACGACTACATGAAAATTTTAGATGAGATAATACGCGTTCACGGGAAAAAAGCGCGTCGCTTAGTTCGCCGGTAGTTTTTTGTTTGCTATATATGCAGCCGCTTTAACGGCGATAGAAGCAAGACATCTTTTTATCTTATTATGACGATACGGACAACGACCACTTCACCAGTAGCAATATGGTGAAACAGCGGATTCTAGGTTGCTCACAATTATGCCGTATCACATTGTCATCCAGGCGCACATTTACCGATCTGCTTTACAAATCAGCACAATGGTTGACACGGATTAAATTGTCACTAGGCGATTAGTGTCCGGCTTGTTATTCTATATCGCGCATTTAATCAGATCTCGCGGCCGTTTTTTGGGCAGTGGAACCAGTTTTACACGCAGTTTCGACGCAGTTTTCCTTGCATTCCCTCTCGGGCTCCCTAATGCCTGTCCACTGTTTCTAAAGCCAAGTGACCTTCCAAGTGTTTTGTAGAGAAGTAACTGGAAAATGCGGTTTGCACACGCGGACAGCACTGCAAGAAACTCGTCTGCAAGCGTGGGCCGGTAGTATGAGACTCCAACCTACTAAAAACCAATCATCTCTCCATCCTCCCAACCGACCGGGAATTGCCTGTGCAAGTAGTTTAAATAATCGGGGGTAAGTCTACTCGTGACCAGCTTCTTTCTTGGAGGCCTGAGGGGTGCGTGTCGTGCGGCAGGTATTTGCTGTAGATTCCACCTCTGTGGAAATTGGGAGCACCAGTGTTAAAAACGATCAGACCCTCCGCCGCCATCCATTCAAGAACTGCGTGTTTAGAAGGACTAGCAAGACACACGTATTGCATGTTTAGAAGGATTAGCAAGACACACTCTTTCACCCTGAGCATTATGGTGGTTTTCTCTTCTGTGCGGTCAAGAACTCTCTTGAGGGCGTCCATTGTCTAAATGAACTGTCTATCAGAACGCTCCCGTTAATCCTCGGTATCTTTATTCATCCGTTGAGCAATTTTCTTCATACGTTTGCTCATTTAATCCAAAACCAAATTGGCTGAGGGCTTGGCAGCGACTCCTAACGTTAAGATAGGAGCCGCTGTCGTATAAGTGGATAGCGCCCCTCTCTAGCCAGACTACTCACTATACCCGGGTGCCGCCTTAGGAGGAACCTAGGAACTTCATTGATGTATCGGTCGGACCTGGAGCGTTGTCTTCTGGGAGTCTGCTGCCCCAGCCTGCGTTAGCTCGTCTAGTTTAACTAGTACAATGTCATCTGCATTATGCATCGACCGTTGAGAGCGCAAAGCGGTCACCGCAGCGTTCAGGTCCTCCGGAGATATGCGAAAAACCCCGGTCGTTCCCTTGATTGGGTAACTCGTCTTTGCCGCCCGTGTGACGTATTGCTGATAAATATTTAAGCTAATGAGCTAAGTCTCGTCCTGTCAGTATTCCGTCAAGGTAGAAACGCTTGAGTATCCGCCCATAAATAGTAGAGTTTTCGCCGTAATCCCTTTGTACACGGCCGGGAATTTGAGCCTTCGATGGAGCCAAAACAGCGTTATATACATGCACCGCTGTATCCTGGCGAAAAGCCGATATTGGTTCCAATAACAGGCACCAATAATCCCTATACGAATCTAATCGTAGCCGCATGATAAGGAGTTTAACGTATATGTAAACCCTGACAATAGTACACATCTTGCCCCTCGAGCATTACGAGTTCCCATTTCAGTGTTTGCCCAGGTACGGTAGTCTCTTAAGTTTCATCCCTCCACTTTTCTTTTTGCCCCGTAATATCCCTCGTATTTTTCCGCCCTTGTTGATGCGCGTGCGGGTTTGGGTTTCAGAACACAATTCTACTATGACACAAAAAAAATAATATAGCCTGGATTTCTGAGAATCTGTTTTTAAATGTTAGCGATACAACTTCTTTACACTATAGACACTAAATATGTAGTATATATTACACTAAATATGTCATAGCCGTCAGAGCCTCGCCAAGAAACTAAACTTTTGCTAACCCCTGTGATGGGTGATTGCTTAACCAGCTTAATTGGCCCCCACTTCATAGCCATGGCGTCTTGCAGCTGGGGCTTTCGAGGCCCTGACAAGGCTGTTTCGGGTCTCTGCACTTATGGCAAACCCTGGCAGCCTCTTTTTTTCTTGGCAGCTCGTAGCTGTCTGACAAGGCTTATGGCACACCACAATCTGTACCACTTCTCGAGCTCAAGACCGTGGCATGCCACGAGTTAGGTCGACGTAATCTCCTCCCGGTAACCCAGATCGTCGCAGCCGACAGCAGCCAAATGGTGTCTCTTAATGCCTGCTCAATTTTTGCCTCGTCTGTTAAAAGACTGTCTCCCAAACGCGATCCGCGTTTCGACAGTCCGTCTGCAGCCCCGTCACCTCGGTGAACGCTCCAGCCACATGCTGGCTGGCTCTGATCTTGTTCGCTTGAAGTGCGAGCTTCCCTTATTTGTTGGAAACTTCCCCTCTGTAACTTTCTGCAAAACATCTAAATGACCCGCCCTATATACTGTAACTTTCACTTAACCTCACACGTTAAACAAAGAGGAAACACAACGGTACAGTGATTCCACTAATACCAAGGCAAGTCGCACCAAATCACCACCAAGTTAAATTCCTTGGTTATCGCACAACCTTAACACTGACTTCTTTGTGTTAGCCATCATCGTAAATCTGCGTTTACTGTTAGAGCGGCAGAACACAGTGTACCTCTCACATGTTGATAGGCTACGCCGCTTTGGGATAAACATAAAAGCAACTGACACATTAGCGTTACATACGACTAAGACATGCATACTTGCTGCTAAAAAAAAATCCTGGAATGCCTGGAACGGTTTCAATATACAACAAATGCATTCAGTAAGCCTAGCCACTTAAAAAAACACAGTGCATAAAACCGTTTGACATCAGGCAGACTAAAAGGCAGAAGCAGCACGCTATGTCTTAAGTCATACGCTAGAACGTATCGAATTATCAGGCAGACTCGTCCTGCAGAATTAAATCTAGCTCTCACTGGCAGGTTCTACCCTGCTATAATATGGCTTTCCAATGATACCAGTACGCAGCAGCGTTTTTATTCATACCAAACAGTAAGCCGAATGAGCTAAATAGCAAGGAAGAGCTAAGGACGATACTTTTATTGGCGTGTCAGGCCTACCTGCTATTTCGACGGTTAGAGGCAAGTCTTTGTCTTACTCAATGCGAGGGCTCTGCTTTCCCATTGTCGCAGCCATGTAACAAGTAATACACGTCCACAACTAAAGCGTGTATCCTAAGCTGCTTAAAATGGGTTTGCCAGAACTGCATCCGGACACAGCCCTTATATGATAAAAATAACTATGGTAATATGTCGGCTTGGATTTCTAAGAATCTGTTTTTACGTGTCAGCGATACAATCTTTGTACACTATAGGTACTATATATCATAGGCGTCAGAGCCTCGCCAGGAAGCAAACTCCTCTCTGGCGTGGTTACTAAGCCGGTTTAATTGGCTTACACACTCAATCCAGGACAATATACCAACCAATGGAATATATTAAAACACACACAATTCGGTTGCTATTGTGCCGCCTAACATATATATATATATATATATATATATATATCTTTTAAGGGACGGCTTGCCTGAAATAGCATAATTACCTATAAGCAAAAGTGTACACTACACCGCCTGAAAGGTTTTTGATAAACGTTCGCAATTGGTCACAGAGATGTGGCCAATATTAGCTGCTAAAAAACTGACTGACGACATTATCGAAAAAAACGCTAAAATATTTGTATCTTCTTGATAATAATACTGACATTTGAATCCTTCCGTTACAATACATCGCGGAGTCCAACTTCCAGGACGAATATTTAAATGAAGAAATTGCTAAAATAGAAACCAACAATAAGCCCATCAAAGCCAGCCTTCCTTACATACGCTTAAACTACCTGAACAGAGCTATCTTTATGACTTCATGTTGCCGAGAAAAAGATACTGCAGTCAACGCGTACATAAATGTTTACGCAAGCCGGATAGCTAACACTAAACCCCTATATACTTTAACTGGAGTGTGAAATGCCATGACCGCTATGATTTGCCTTTTTAACGATGTTTCACTTGCTAGCACTGCGTCGAACTCAGGGCCTCAGGGACTAACCTGCTGCATCTCGAAGTAATGGAGGCTATTTCACTAGCGCCAGCACAGAATGTCGGAGAGCACTGAGACGATATCGATTGGCAATGTGCTCTCGACGTAGGTTAACCTAAAAGCTGTAACAAACATTTTGGAGGAGTACGCCTTCACCAGCAGGTCACGTCGGCACCGAAGTCTGATGAGAATGAATGAGTCGATTGTCTGTAGAAAATTGCTGCAGCGACGCGAGGAATAGAAGTCTCCACACTTCTTTTCTGTGAAGTAGATTATACCTCGTTCGTTCCTGTACACTTAGCGCCGTAATGTAACCGGGATGTGTCGTCGTTAAAGTTTGCTCGTCTTGCAATGACTCGGCTTAATGATGAATGACAGCCGTGGTGACAATAATATGAATACTACACGCGCGTTTCAATGTACAAACTATATGTAAATAAAAAGTGTTGTTGTACGGTCAACAGTCTATGCCGAAAATGGCCACTGCCGCTTGAGCCCGTAAATAGACGCGACTCATATGTGAACGTGTGCCGGACCTCATTTATCAACGGCCGGCCATTTGAGCGGCTAGTAGACGTTGCGTAGGGGGGGGGGGAGCTGCGGCTGCGGCGGGCCAAGGTCTTGCGTCGACCAGTGCAGTTGGTCTTAGCAGCTGGCGTGTTTCTAGCGTTGCGCAAGCGACATTATCCCGAGCCGCCGGCGGGTTCCCAAACTTTCGAAGCCTACTTCGCTTCGTGTTGCTGGTGTCTGTCTAACTGAGACGTGAGTATGTCCACTAGAGCCGTTCAGCAATAAGGCCGACAGCCGTGCGCAGCTATTCGCGTGCGGTTACCCCCTTGCCGGGCCCATAGCTAGCGTCGTTTGCATCGGCGGCAGCCCGTAAGGCTCTACCCGAGGCTCTACCCGAAACCAAATCACGACCGTCGGCTTTCCTCTCTGGGCCATGTCGGGAACGCCGATGATCGTCGCGCAGCAGCGTCTTCCCGCCAATTGCTGGAAGGATGGCCAGCTGTTGGACTGGCGGCAGCGACGACGGCAACGACAGATTGCGTCATGATTTAATTGGTAGGTACGTCAGTTCGGTGAGCGCTTATTGAGTTTCTAAAACTGCAGCCTGTCGAGACGAGGTTGCGCCAAGAGATTATACATATATATATATATATATATATATATATATATATATATATATATATATATATATATATATATATATGTATATACATATATATATATATATATATATATATATATATATATATATATATATATATATATATATGTATATATATATATATATATATATATATACATATACAGAAAGGGAGAGAAATATGGACAACGGAAGTGGCGGCAGCAGGAGCCCCCTGGCGGGGCTTAGGTCACCTTAACAGTGTAAGTCGACCGAACGTATCAATTATTCACCAATCAAATCAAATGAGGTCCCATAAGGTTGTCGTGTCATTAAAGCAGCACAAATGTGATTAATGTTCGAGGAACACCTGTGTGTCGGCAGGGAGGAAATAAGTGGCCCGCGCTGTCTGGCCAGCAAGTTCAAGCCACGCAAAGACACCAACCACCACGGTTAACACGCGAAAGCTATTTCGGCTAATACGGAGAGTTACTTTACTCTCCGTATAGATTGAATTATTACGAATTAATTTTCAGCCAAGTCCATAAGCGGCGTATATATATATATATATATATATATATATATATATAAGCCTGCCGTTGCGTGCTGATCTGTATGACCGATATCAGCCAACAGTCGGGCGAGGGCGGAAGAAGCGGGCCGAGGTTTGGGGGAGAAAGGGATTTGTGCCATAAAATGAGTCTGATGATATTGTTTCACTCAGCCCGGGGTTGCGGAGGGTTTCACCCGCAAAATTCGCCCAGGAGATTAGCAGTCGTGTCCGTCTTCTGGGCGGCAGTCAACGTTAACACCCCGCCCAGCCTCGCGCCTGCTCCAACAAACCATTTGCTGGCGATATGGCAAATTGTGTATGTAGTGATGTGTGGATGTGTAACTGGGTGTGCGCACACGCGCCTCTGTGCGTATTGTTTTTTTGCTGAAGCCCTAGGTCAAGCCCTGGCTAGCTTGACCCCCCGAGACTTTAGCTTGAATCTGGCCGCATGGACCCAGTCCGCTCTAAAACCGGCTCTCCAGACATGCCCCCCTCCGCCCGTGCAGCCTGCCATAAAGTACGCTAGTTTCGGCGGTATCCCGTTTTCGATACAGTCTCATCATTGCGGCCACTCGCAGTAAAACGGCCGTCGACCATCATGGGAAAAACAGCACGAGACCCTTTCAGCACGACGATGCATTCGATTGTTTTGAGCGCGTTCACGATGGCTTTTATGTGCCGCGCCTTTACCTGACTATATCCGCTCTGTGTGATATATCCGAATATGTCTGCATAAATGTGGGTGTTGATTTGTGTGCGTGTGTGTATATGTATGTAATTGCCCCTATTGCAGCAACCGTAGAATACTGTAACGCTTGTTCGGTTACGTACGAAAGCAACTATGCACCCCTTTGTCTCGTAACGCTGAATTGGGAACGTATGGCGCCGATGCCTGCAAAGTAGGTCATTTAACGTAAAAATTATTCTTGCTCGCAGAACTTTAACGAGTAGAGTTGTTTATTTTAACATTGGCAAAACATTTAAATCCCTTAAAATGTCTTTAGAATATTACTTATCCCATATATGTATATATATATATATATATATATATACATATAAATGGACGTGTTTAGCATTGCCGCGAGCAGCAATTCGAACGTCGCCACGCGCGACAACTGGAATGCGCACTCGCCGTAAAAAACTACAACGCTGCAAAATGGCTCCCTAATTGACAGAATTAGCTAATTAAAGAACTGCAATATTCAAGTGCAGACCTAGATTGAGTCTTGTGCCATATCGGTGACCCGCTTCCTATCCTTCCCCACCCCCTCTAAGACTGCTGCAGCCCTGTTCACACACTGCGGGATGGCGAGCCTTCAATTGAAATAGCCGCCTCTACCAGCAGCAAAGTCCAAAGAAGCACGGCTCCAAGATGAAGCTAGGGACACTTAAAACAAGGCAAGACCTGCCTCAATTTGCCCTTGAAACCAAGAAGAAACCTTGCGCGCTAACTAGTTCTGAGCGAGAGGAATTTCTTCCGTCTTACTTGGTAGATGAGAGGGACCTACAGTTTTACTGATGACAGCGTACATAGAAAAACTAGCCAGCAAGCTCTAAACCAGTACGAACTATGGACCTAAGTATACGTACAGTTTGCCGTAGAGCGCTTAAAGTAGGCTTCGCCCCCCACTGGAACAAAGGGATAATCTGTCGAGATAAATACCGACCTATCCCTAAAGTTTTTGTCTCTCCAACCACTAGAATAATTTATAGTTCTAAAGGCCTCTTCCTCAAAGAGAACCTAACAGAGAAACAATACGCAGACCTCATGCAAAGGGAACGCCCTGCGCCCACCTATACTGCAACGAACTGAAGTAAAGCAAGTCTTCTTTAGTCACAAGGTTTCAATAAGGGCTTTATTGCTGTCACAAAGTTACGACAAGGTCGACCGCTTCAATGACCGACAATCGCCGCAATTCTTTAGACTACAAGATGCATTGCCGCATTTCAATGAAGGGAATGCTGTCTTACTGTAGAATCAGGACATCCTGACTATCGAATGAATTGCAAATACTCCAGCTCCAACGCGGGCCCTCCATGCAAGGGCAATCTCTCGCGTCGGAGAGAATGAAAACAAATTCTCCACTTGGGTTTTAAGAGAGGCAGCCACCAGTCTACGAAGCTCCCAACAAGAGGCATCCAGGGAGCGGCAGTGACCACCCCGACAGCCGCCGAGGGCACTCTCAAAAGGAAAACCTTGCAAACTTTGGTGCAATATTCGGATATAACCCTCGAAATACGAGTCAAAGGTCGGAGAACAGAAGAGACTCATGACAAAAGGAAGAGAAAAAACGTGACTCTAGTTTTGCAGTTGTCGTGAAATCATTCAATGCGTCCTATCGTAACGGCTCTGATCTCTTAGAAACAACATTGACCTAGCGACGGCTGAAATAGACACCAAAAGAGTTTTAAAAACAGCTACAGGCGGAATCCGCGTGATTGTGGGAGGTACCAATCCCTTACTATTCCAAAGATACCACATACCCAAAGGCAAATATGCCATAGCCCAAAACCTAGATGAGTCCATTGAGTAGAAGGACATTTGCAGAGGGCTCGCAAAGGCTGACCCGGTACCGCATAGAAAAATGGTCTCGGCATCACAGCTTTACTGTGTCTGATCAATGCTAGCCTTATGACTAGGAATTGTACCGCAGCTCGACCACCCCAATCTCGCTGCTTAGATGCGTAGGACAAGGACACGTCGCAATGTCCATCTATGTTACATACATAGCACACAGGTACTATGTATTTAACATAGATGGACACTACGCTATTATGATGTATTGCCCAGCGTACAGACAAAAGACCACAAACTGCCGAGAAAACCGCAAACAAAATGACTAGTAACATAAAAATACTGCACACAAGCCTCCGCGTTTAATCAAGGTATTCCCTACAAAGCCATCCCCGACCCCAGTGGGTTACGGCACGCACTTCTCTTTGATTACCACTGCCGACCTTGCGATCTGCTCAGTGCATATTTCACCAAACTCCACCTTACAGGAATACAAGAAGTTCCTAGAAGAACTAGAACTTAACATCAGCGTACCCGGTCACCGAAAGAAGACTGTAGGAGGGGACTTTAATGCTACACTTATTAGGGAATTAGCTCCTCATCAAGAAAATAAAAGATTCTCCTTGAACAGACAACCCGGGCAGATCTATAGCCCATGAATGCCCCAGGGTACATCTCTGACAGCGACAAACACAGATTAGTGTTAGATTTGATTTTTGTATCAAAATTATTAAATAATAAAGTACGAAATTATACCCGCCCACAGAAAGCGTTTCTCCTTCTTCATTTCCGTATTTCGTCGACTGTTACTAGTGGAATAGCCAGATTGCCAAAAAACTATCTTCGACCGCTTGCGAGAAGTATGCACGTGCCGCAAAGTAAGACACCGGCCAGAACTTTCCTATTATAAATATACAGAGAAGCACAAAGAGCAGCTGATCACATTATCAACGGGCGACAACTAACACAACTAGAAAACAAGAAGGCGCTGTCGGAAAACCTGCACGGTTTCTAATTAGCTATCTACTTAGATGTCAGAAACACATTTAGTACGCTGTCATGGGAAGCCATAGACAAAGCATTTGCAAACAAAGGCGTGTACCCCTACTTACGACGTATCCTAGCATCATTTCTAAAATGTTGAGCATCTACCTACAACGGCGTGCACTGCGCAGTCGCAGAGAGGTCCAGACGGGTCCCTAAGGGGTCCGTACCGTATCCTACGTATACGTATCCTGTGGAATATAACCTACGATGGAGCACTCCGACACCCACATCTCCCGGGAGTTTATTCAGTCGCCAGCTCAGATGATCTGGCACTCATCATTACCGCCCGTGATGAGCATTTGCTTGAAGAAATAGCCAACGGAGCCCTGGCGAATGTTCTACAATATCTCTACTTGCTAGGTCTTAAACTGGCTTCACAAAAAATAAATACAATTATTTTAAAGAAACTGAAGCGCTCTCTACAGAAGCTAAACGTACGCCTGGAGAGGTACCCAGTAACATTCACACCCATGCTTAAGTACCTAGGTGTAATCCTGGATAGGGCTCTCATAGGAAAACCTGATGTGTGCTATGCAGCAAAAAGGCTGCCAAAGTCTCAGCAGTGCTAGGAAAAACCCTCCCGCGGTCCAGAGGAGCAACCGACCCTTGGCGCCGTCTTTTTTGGGAACCAGTAGTAGATAACATCAGACTATGCACGACTACCAGAGCTACAATACCCCGCCTCCTCAACAACCGATGACGCTCAGATTCCCTGGGACCCTAAGGTAAAAGAACTAACTTCAAGATGCCTCTCAATTATTGCCCGAACGGAGAAGCTAATAACAGCATAACAGATACCCTGAGCAAATAGAGCCAGCACTGAACAAAATCAATATTATCTGATCACAACAAATAGTACAGTCTTAGACACGGCTCGCCTAGTTGCGCACTCGCGCAATTGCTAACAGGCCACGGAAGATGATTTCAAACCTGGCACCCCCTCATGCCGTTTGTAAAGAACTCAGAATAAGCCGTTGCAATAAGGTATTGCTACGTGCGTAGTGCATTTTTCAATACTGAGCGAGAGCTACAGTCTCGGAACCCAAGACTGGGTAGTCCCCTTACATGCTAGATTATTATAAAGGCGCAAAGAGCATGCACTCTAGTTTATGGTAAGAACATTTTGTCTTCGAGGCGAAAATAACCGCTACACAAAGCCAAGCAGCCTTAATGGCAAAGGGGCTGAAGCTTGGTTACAGGCCCTACCCTGTCCGCGAATTGGGACTCTGTTAGACGACGAGACGACGCGTATTAGCGCAGGGCTGCGGCTGAATGTTGACCTAGTCGTGCCCCACCAATGTCGTTGTGGTGACCTCGTGGAACGCGTTGGCCCATCATGGCCTGTCATGCGCGTTGAGTGCAGGCCGACGAGCACGTCACTCCGCTTTGAATGACACCTTTAGTCGCGTACTTTAGATCTACCGGCTTCTTGTGCGTTCTAGAGCCCCCGGCTCTTTCGAGGTATGATGGAAAAAGACCTGACGGTCTGACTTTGACGCCCTTTGAGCATGGCCGCATGCTTGTTTGGGGCGCAACTGTAACCTACTCATTAGCCCCCTCGATGGCCGGTGCAGGTACGGACCGAGCAGGTCATGCCAAATTCCAAGGTTAGCTGAGGCTAATAAATGCAGAAAATACTTAAGCGTCGATTATCCGCACGAATTTTGTTGTCCGTTGGCGTTCGAGACTATGGGAGCTGCAGGCCCCCTTACGCTCAAGCTGATTCAGCGGGTCGGTAAAGCCTTAATCTATCGACAGGAGACTCGAGGGCATCCGAATTCTTGCGTCAGAGGCTGTCGCTCGACATTCAACGAGAAAATGCAGCGTCTGTTCGGGGCACATTGTTGAACTGGGCTAACTCTGGGTTAGAGAACCCGTGATCACACGTTCGCGCGGAGACAATTGTCCACTCCAAAGTGCTAACATAGTGAAATAATAAAAATAAAAAATCACAGACCAGATAAGTTCAATGTCCTTTATAGCTCGAGAAAACTGCAATACAACCGTAGTGAAGGAGCACAGAGAGTACCAGGCGCGGAAGCCCTTTTCCTTGGCAACGTTTAAAAAGGCCTTTGTAAGCTTCTCCGCACCAGTAGATCACACAGGTTTATCTGAAATACGTAACAGTTTGGCATGGGCCATGTTTGTCTGGATCTCAACAAGTTAAATGTTAACATCTTATTCGGTCACGGTCATATAGACGACCTATTGGCGGCATTAGCGTGCCTCACGAAAATATTTCTGGCAATACCCCGTCGTAAGGAAACTTTCCAGAATAGAATAGAAAATCCCCGTATACGTGCAATAAAAGGTAAGGTATGACTGGTCGCAGGCGGAACCTACGGCGGATGTGGCCCGCTCTTGCAACGCATCTGGGGTCATATATTATTTGGCTTTTGCGATTGTTTGGCCGCTTTAAAGAAATTATCAATAACACTTGCGCCCAAAAGTTGAGCTATACCCGTCCGTCATTCTTCCTGAGTGTGTCCATTAACGGCGATAAAACAATGCTGTTTACCTTGACTTCCCTTGCTTTCTCACCCTAGTGGCAGGCCTTAAAGCGAGTGCAGGCCATTTCCGGTAGCATTTTCCCGTTCTGGAGTGAAGTGGTGGAAAATCGTTTTTCATAAATTATAATATATCATTAAAATATCTTACAGTAAAACAACGTAAGAATCGAAGGCACCCTAACAGACCCCCTACTTTCCGTGCGGGACTGGGCGTAAATCTTGTGAAAACATTAGTGATAAGGCTCAGATTCGCATTTGTGTCCTCTTAAGGCACCCAATACATGTATCGTCGTGCCCTATACCGCGGAACGATGTGGAAAAGCATTAAAGCGCAATGTGTCCGTTCTAGGATGGTATGTAGGGAATTATGTGTGCAAGGGAAGTAATGTAGACGGGCTAGCTACACATCTAAATAGTCGCCTTCAATAATCACGTCGTATTTTCAATAAACTTTTGTTGGCACAAAGCACATACTTCCTACGAAGGAACGTTCTTTTGCGTTTGCAGATTTCGAGCTAAAAAATAGTATAACAAACACGTTAAAAAGCATTCGTAGCTTAACCCGTACCTGCGCACGATTCCCCAGAGGTCGCACTAGATTCGAAGGGCTTCCGCCACAAAACAGTCACCATCGACGACATCAGAGCTTAACGCATTATAACGAGTCGCCTCGACGAGTACGGTGATGGCGGAGCTTCATTTAAGGCGATTAACGTGCTTAGTCCAACGAAAAAGCCGAGGCAGAGGTCTGTGTGCAGCCTCCCTGTGCAGCCTCGTCAAAGAGAGATCTGCTGACGGAGAAGAAATAAAATAATTGTAATTATTATTATTATTATTATTATTATTATATTATTATTATTATTATTAATATTTTATTTTATTATTATCGCGACCGTGCTGTTTATCACTAGCATTGGCGTTCGGATGTCGCTGATCCCGTTAGCGGTCGACTTAGCGACGGCAGTGGCGACGGTACCGGCGCTGGCCGATCGGTGCGCTGACATTGCTTGTGACAACAGCAAGGCCGCGTGTCATCACGTTACCGGCCACCTCATCCGCAATGAGATTGACACGACATTGCGCGACGCGCTTATGCTGCTTTTAGGTGTCTACCTAAGCAACCCCTGGCCGCCACGGATGAGCGGCAAACCTGCGGGTCGAACTTTGCCGCCAACCGAGGAGGCGCCCCCTCAACGGTCTCCTTCACTCACTCAGTCAGTTACTCACTCACGCGTTCGCTTTCGAGCGAATTAAGCTTACCGTTCCCGCACAAACCGCATTTTGGTTGCCTTTTTATGCGAATGTGGGCCACTCTGGCATATATATATATATATATATATATATATATATATATATATATATATATATATATATATACATATATGTATGTATATATATATATATATATATATACATATACAGGGTGTTTCTATTTGTGTGTCCAAAACGCTAGGGTATGGACAAACTCGGTGAGAAAATCATTTTTGCCAATGGGTGGAAGCCGGGAAAACTTTTGTTTAGGAGTGAGGATGAAATTTATAAAAGCAGTTATTCTGTCTTTTTTTCTCCTACAAAGTTGTGCAAAATCTACGTTTGCGGGAGAACCAGTCAACGCACAAAGGAACCGATCATGTTTGGCGGAAATTTCTGCACAATAATAAGTATACATTACAAGCATTAAAAGCAAATAGCCAGGTTAAGGAAAGTCATAAAAAGTCAAAATGTTACGTTAACGCTTTTTTGTGCAACATCGTAATTTTTTCCATTACGACCGAAAATGTACGTTCAAAAGACTACTCTCAGGCAATAGCAAATTGAATGCTTACTACATTCGTACCAAAGTGATAATGCTGCGTTACGTAGTTGCCAAGTAACTAAGCTTTTTCGACAGTCATATCGAAAGCGAAGGCATGCATACTTGCATAGGGTGTATGAGAAAGTTAGGTACATATTTTGAGGTTTGGTAGAACTCACCAAGAGAATAATTTTTTCTAATGGAAAGAGGGGGCGGAAACGTCTTGGCAAAATGCTACGGTTCTGAACGTGAAAACTTCAACGTGAAACATAACAACTATGACTGTCAAAAAAGCTTAGTCACTTGGCAAATACGTAACGCAGCACCATCACTTTGGTACGAATGTAGTGGGCATTGAATCTGCTATTGCCTGAGAGTAGTCTTTTGGACGTGCATTTTTGGTCGTAATAGAAAAAATTACGATGTTGCACAAAAAAGCGTTAACGTAACATTTCGACTTTTTATGACTTTCCTTAATCTGGCTCTTCGCTTTTTGCTACGCAAGCTAGTAATGTATACTTTATTTTGCAGAATTTTCCGCCAAACACGCCGGTATGATCGGTTTGTGCGATGACTGGTTCTCCCGCAAACGTAGATTTTGCACAACTATGTAGGAGAAAAAAGACAGAATAACTGCTTTTATAATTTCATCCTCACTCCTAAACAAAACGTTTTCCCGGCTTCCACCCATTGGCAAAAATGATTTTCTCACCGAGTTTGACCATACCCTAGCGTTTTGGACACACAAGTAGGAACACCCGGTGAGAGAGAGAGACAGAGGGGAGAGAGAGAGAGAGAGAGAGAGAGAGAGAGAGACAGAGAGGGAGAGAGAGGGGAGAGAGAGAGAGAGAGAGAGAGGAGAGAGAGAGAGAGAGAGAGAGAGAGAGCGAGAGAGAGAGAGAGGAGAAGGGAGAGAAGAGATAGGATAGAGATAGAGATATAGAGAGAGAGATATATATATATACATATATATATATACATATATCTATATATATATATATATATATATATATATATATATATATATATATCTGCATCGTCTACAAAAGTTCTGTGCGCCACGTGTGTGTGGCAGAAAACACCACCAACAACAACAACCATCACAACAACAGCAACAACGACGACGACGACAACAACAACCATAACAACGTGTCCTCGTCCTGCAAAGCCTATACGTCCGCTCTAAATATCAAACGTGTGGCCCCTCAAAACGGAAAAAAACTGACATGTATACATATATTATATGGTCCTTATAAAAGTACGATACTCTTGACAGATAGACCCATTTAACTCTGGCTTCAATATTGTCAGTACCGTCTTTACCCGCATTTTAAGCAAAGTAGTGTACAGGGGTATATTTTAAGGCGTTGTGCGTTTGGAAGCAGGATTTTTAAACGCCCTCTTTAGCCGTACAATGTTTGTCTAAGCATTTATAAGTTTTGCCTTTATATATTATAAGCTTTGACTCATTAGCCCCTTCGATGGTCGGTGCAGAGGCGGACCAGGCAGGTCATGCGTCCAGGTTAGCAGAGGCTAACAAATGTAGAAAATACTCTGGCGTTGGCTATCCGCACCAATTTTGTCCGTTGGCTTTTGAAACAATGGGAGGCCCAGGACCGCTTACACTGAAGTTGAATCAGCGCGTGGGCAGAAGTCTTTACCTTTCCACGGGAGACTCGAGAGCATCGGAGTTTTTTCGTCAGAGACTGTCTCTCGACATTCAACGAGGAAACGCAGCATCTGTTCGGGGCACATTGTCGAACTGGGCTAACCCTGGGTTAGAGAACCCGTGACTACACGTTCACGCGGAGACAATTGTTCACTTCAAAGTGCTAACATAAAAAGTTATATACTAGATCAATACAAATAAATCAGCTTTGCCTGATCAAGCGTCGTATCTAGCATTGACCGGTGATGTCATGTAGTTGTAGCCTCCAGCGTGTTTTCACAACAACACACAATTTTATTTCAACGATCCTGTAAGCCATGATGCACTGCGAAGCGGCGATATCCGCATTAGTGTTTTACCTATTTTATGAACCAGTTATATCTTTTTTTTTTGGATTTACTTATCCATGTGGATAGAGGTCGAGCAGGTGGACGCAACCTTTACGCTCTAAAACTTGGCACAGAAATCACTTGCGGCTTACGCTCGATAATAAGTATGGTTTAGTATTGAGCTAACGGAGCGACCTTCAGGGCATGTTGGGCACCGAAGGAGGGAGCATTAAAGGAGCAGATCGAACGACCAAGATCGAAAAACTCGACGAGGTTATACTGTTAGCCACAACGACGGAAGTGATGATTTTCTTTATCGACACGAACTGTCCCGAGGAGGCGCTCACCCTTCCCCTTACAAGAGCGCTGACCAGGGATTCACGGAGCACAATGAGGTGCTGGTTATTTAGGTTACTGTGGGCTCGAGATCAGACCGAGTCAGAAGGGGGGGGCGGGGATAAACCGGGTTTAGTGAGTTTATAAGCACCACACTAGTCACTGTGAGCTCAAAATAGATTTTCCGTCGTGGATCGCGGGTTTAGAGCCGCCAAGGGGCGCATGTTCAACGTCCGAGGGCCGGACATGTTAAGACGTCTAGGGTCTTCTCAACAGTTTTTGCGGCAGTGTGGTTGTTGACTCTTAGCGGTATGATTTATCATATACTCTCCGTTGGCATGGCTCAAAAGAAATTAGATTAACGACAGGGATTTAACCGACGACACACCGGTAGACGAGCTCATCTAGGCCTCTCCGCCACCACGCTAACTGTTATCTGCCAGTGATGTATGTGCACTACGCGTTCGAGAAATCTCCCATATATATATATATATATATATATATATATATATTCAGCGTAAGCATTTATATCACGTATCGGCACATATGCATCTAGCAATATGGTTGAAAAACCTTAGTACAAAAAAGAATCTCTTTTCAACTCGGTAACTTATTGGCATATCTCTCTAAGTGTCGACGCTTTATGCCGATTGAGCGTGTTGGTATTTGTGGTCATGGAATACCAGATAAGTCGGTCGAAGACGTTCAGCCCCCTATCTTCTGTACTGGGGAGTCAAGCGACGTGTCGTGACCGTCAGTGGGTGTTTAGTAGATACTGGCTCTTCATCATCATTGAGAAGCGAGGCCGACGGGAGCGTCGCCACTGCCGAAATTGCTTGCCAGCACGCCACATCGAACAGCCTCAACGGCACTAAGTTACGACGTGAAGCTCGAGTCGGGACCACGAGTAGACATTCACTTGTACACCCATGCTGTCATTCATGGGCTCGCTTCATAAGCGAGATTCATTTGAGTTCGCCGATCAGCAAATGATCAGCCAGTTCATTTTCTCATTCAATCTCGATCACTCTCTCTCTCTTCACTCGTTCTCTCTGTTTGCCTCTAACCGACTATGGTAGGCTTCCTACTTCCTCTCCAGAGTTAGACGAGCTCATCGCCGAACGCACCTCATCGTCATTGCTATCATCAGAGTCATCGACACTTCGACGCATATCAGAGAGCTGCCGCGCGTGCCGAATTGTTAACTGGGTACAGGTCGATGAGGGACCACCAGCAGCAGACGCGCCGTGACGCGAACCTCTAATCCTTGGTGGTCGGGTCCGGTACCGACACGATGACTTATTATAGTCCTGAAGTAGTCCCGACGAACGAACTGGCAACATGTGGGGTTCTGCGAGTCGTCATCCGGCAATCATCCGCCGACTGGTAAATCCGCGTCCCATAGCCGCTCTGCCCGTCTCTCGATAGAACCATCTCTCTCTCTCTCTCTCTCTTCTTTATTTATTCCTTCACCCAACTACTTACCCCACGCGGACGACGAGTATCCACACTTTTTCGACCGAACGGGTGGTCTCTTGTCGAGCTGATTGGCACCAAAATTAATGCAAATCTCGTATAATTAGAAGCGCCTCGTCTGTTCGTTTCGTCTGCGTTCCGGGCACACTTTCTTCCTGTCGTCGTCTGCGCAGCGATAGCGTAGCACTGGTTACCTATCTTAGCTTGCTGCATAAGAATTAAGTAATACACTATTTTAGCACTAGTAGCGCTGCACAACAACAACAAACAACAACACAACTAGCTGTCGGTGCAGCAACGGTCGTATGCAGCAGGGAATGAGTAATGCAACATAGGCCAGTGGACAGAAGTCTATGCATGAACTAATTGACCTATACTTGCGGCTTTATTCCAGACTAACCTAAACAAGTAACAAAGGTAAGTTAAGCAATGTCGTTTCAGAGTCTCCTGTTTGGAACTGTCCTCAATTTCAAAAGTGGCGCCAATCGTGTTGTCGGAAACGACAAAACTTGTGCAGAAAAAGCTGCATAGGTATCGTTTGGTACGTACTTCGCATAAAAAAACAAATTAAATTCACTGAAAGCGCTGTTTAGTTGCCGCGCATTGATCATAATGGTTTGGCTGTTTTAATATATGGTATCTCGGAACGTGTCTATCATCTAAAGATAATCTCATATTGAGAGACCGTATTGTCACGTTGTGACACATTGGAAAAACATGTATCATCTGTCTATCAATTTTATGGTGAAATAAAGACTGAATTAACTAATATTTTAGATTTTATTGATAAGACTTCGCTATGTTAGCACTTTGAAGTGAATTCAATTTAATATATGGTACCTTAAAAGAAGTAAAGTAGACGTTCTGCGCTACGGTAGGTACATGAACATAAGCACATTTTTTAACACACTTCTGGTTCGACAGAGAAGACTTGAACTTGCTGTCGTAACTGTAAGACTGATTATTATGTGAGAAACATTAGTATTTCTGTGCGGTCAAACTCATAGCGTTCATTTCGAAGCTAAGAGTTCAGTTCATTAGACTTCGGGCAGGCTTCTGTCCTCATGTTCGGACCTCGGTGCTCTTATGATGTGCCTTATGACGATTTTAATCCGTAGGAATGAAGAGTGGTCTGGAATAAAAAACAACCTATTTAATAAAAGTTTTTGACGTAAGGCTTCTGTCCGCACCTCTAACGAAGTGCCTACCGTGCTGCAATTTCTCATACGGCGTTGTATAATAGTATATTGAGCCGCCTGTCATACTATACGATATTTACAAAGTTTTACCGTATTCATTCAGGCGCATGTACGCGCTGATCTGCTGTTATTTGTATTGTTTGTGTGTGGAATTTACATGCAAGCGGACTTTATTATTAGCTTCCTTGTACCCATAGACGCAACTAACATTGCTCTTGCATTCCTCACCCGTAGCTGCCGATTACCGTACAAGCTTGATCTTATTCATCCGTGCTAAACTTTCATTAGACTTAAACGTAAAGCGTCGAACAGTTTCAACGAAAATTCACCCTATAAATTCAGTTGAGGCATTTACATTCGATCACTTTAGGTTATTTCATCTGCATCGCTATTGGCGCCAATACTCTGCTTGGATAGAAGGGTATTGACCAGGGGAGCCATTGTTTCTGGGTTAAGGTAGAGAAAAAGTGAATGACACAAAATAAAGAGCTTCATGTTAAACCAATATTCCATTTTACTACTTGATGAACACATAAGTCGTATAAATGTTTTTATCAATAAGTCTACAAATAAGTATATACATTTCAAAAGGAAATTTTAAGATATGTATATATATTTTTTATAAGAAATAGCTGGGAAGTTGTTGCATTGACTTAAACTGAATTCCAGTAAGGAACGTGGATTGCTCGTTAAATGCATACTTATCTGCTCAAAAACGAACTGCCTTTGACAACATTTGCCGCTTCCCCGTGTAGTTAGGTAATAACGTAGTATCATGAATGCTTTGTATGCAAATAACATTTAAACGGCATGCAAAGAAGTTTATCCGAGCGAGGTGGCTTAGCTGCAAAGCCATTGCCTTGCTTGATGAATACTTTTGACAACAACCATGTATCGTGACAGACATTCTTATCTAATTGCCCAATTTGAGGATTTTACGTCGCGCTTAAAGCGACATACAAACATCCGGAAACGGAGTTTACTCGACAAAGTTTATCCTATTATAATTGAGCGTGACAACATCAGACTAAATAAGCCGTGCCTAAGATCATTGACGAAACATCGCCTGCCAGCTCGTGTTTAAATTGAATGGTGGAGAGTTGAAAAAAACAGAATAATTTAGGGTACACCCTAGCTGACTGCATTATTACGACGAATCAAGGCCGGGGAACTCTCAAAACGAAACAAAGAGTAGAAAAAAGAAAGGTTTTGGAAACTAAACCCTTGTAAAGAGAAATTTACGAGTGACCAAGACACAAGTAAAGCATTCCGGTAATGTTCCTAAACAAGAGCGGTTCCGGCTAGCGCAGAGGGACCGCTTCTGCGTTTGATTGTCCCCGCTGGAGGGTTGTCAGGCAGATGATAAGAACGTTGCGCCTTAGTTAATATAGCCTAGTACGATATAGCCTGAACTATATTCTGTGCCTAAAATGTCTTATGGGCAATACGTGGCTAATGCAGGGTTTATTTGGCTTAGACTGGATTTTTCTAGGGCACTCACCGTTTGTCAAATTCGCTCGAACGCGACAGTATCCAGCCCAGTGCGGAGCCGTGTTGCATTTCAACTATATATACTTGTCTCATACGGCGCCCCGAGTTATACACAGTACTTGAGGCGTTTCCATCTATTGTACATATAAATCGCGTCACCATCGTTTGCATCATAAGTAATGTTTGAGGTTTGTAGGCAAATATCGTTTAACGTTATGAAGAGCCTTCTAAATTAGTGGATGCCACTATTTGTGCTTCAACATAAACAAAAAAAGCCTCTCTCATGTAGACGGTTGGTAAATTTCAATGACAAAGAATTGAGGCCTAAATCAAGATTTATTTAATTGGCTTTCAACAGGCAACCAGCTTTGGAGGTAACAATCCTATTTTTGTTATGAACAGAATACCGTTTACAATATTACTACATGCTTATCCTGTATCGTGTGTTACACAGTCGCATGCAGTGCTGAAATCGCAGTAAAACAATACATTTGATAGCATTTTTTCAAAAGCTGGTTCTATCTATTTGCAGTGCACGTCAGAGAGACGTACTATAAATTGGAGAGAAGTATTACTTAACCAATTAAAAAACAATATGATGTTAGCCTCTTGCATATGGTAGCTTCTTAAGGTCTCTATTGCAGAACGCTTGAGAGTTACTCGCATAGCAGAGCGGCGCGCGCTTGCCAATTTGATGAGCTCTGGCGTAATTCGTGTTCAATTCGTGTTTCTGATTACAAATAATTTACTTTTTATATTTTTTATTAAAGATTTGGCCATTCTATGTTGTTGCCGTATAGTTTTATACCTCAGCATGCGGCTTGTGGCCGAAATTAAGAGGGATGACTTTCTTTACGTCTAAGGTATAAATGAATGTCTAAAGTCTAACTGAAATGCAATTAGCTCGAGAGGACTGGCTTGGATACAACCGACGTGCGGGCACTATATCTGCTAAAACTGTTGTTTGGTCTAACACAATAAAAGCAGTTAATAATATAATTATCAATCTAACTGATGGCACGGTAAATCAGGTTTAAATAACCACGTTTTAAGAAAGACATCGAGTGATTAACTCTGACAAATCATTAGACCGTACACGGGCATTAACCCTACGGAAAAATTAATTTATGTTTACCGTACAAGAAAGATATGCATGTTTTCAAATGCTGCGGAACAATCCAGTTATCCACAATCGAAAGTTGATTATTATTTGTTATTAATATTTTTTGCCAAGTCTTGTGTCATGTCGACGAGTTGAGTAGCTGTAGACATTCTCTTTGTAAAGCCGTGCTATTCCTCATCCAATAATTTCGACGATGATAAATACCTGAATATATGGCCAACAATGATTGTCTCCAGTATTATATAGGCAACTGAAGATTAAGGAGCAACCGACCTCTCGTTTTTTCAGCAGACGGCCTATAGTTTTCTCTACTGGCCTTACTGCTAACTTACAAGATACTTCGGGCCGTCGTCAAATGACAGGGCACATATGAGACCAAGAGGCTCGACGAAGACGGATGCAATATTCCTATAAAATATTGCGGCAATAAGATGTTGCGTTTTTGTTTGGTAGGTTGCTTTTAGTTGGTCATTCCTAAGTTTCGGTGAAAATCTCTAGTTCCGATGTAGGTTGGGGTTTCCTAATGTGGATTCTAGACCGTCACATCGCAGTAATTTATGTAGTTTTGTTTGCTAGTGTTTAGTAAATTATTTATCAATAACAACATCCTAGGCACGTTCATGAACTTATGAACAAACCTCGCTACCTCTTGTATCACGTCTGTCACAACGTCAAGAACTATCCAACTTAGTATTGCTTAGTTAGCCCTCTCTGGCTCGAACCGAGGTTCGTCAGAGTATCTGCGTATAGTTGTTGTTGTGGCGCCGAATCTATGCCCAAGATATGAGTCAATACAATACCACACTGGGGGGTCAAAAACCTTAAAAATATACGCCGATCACTTTAATGTTTACAGCTTAGTTTAGTTTGATTTTGTTTCCGTCTGAGGTACTGCGGGGCGCAGATCATATCAGGCTCTTCATTTATGATTGATTGATTGGTTTATTCGCTTGATAAGTGTATGTACACATATCACCCTTTTATATCAGGAGCGCATAACGCTGCAGCTATATTTATATCCGTCATTCACATACATTGCTCAGTTGTATATATACGATTATACGGTTTGTAGGCGTTTTGTTGTAAAATATAGAATTGTAGATTTCAAATTGTACGAAGCGTTGCCACTCAGCAAGCGGTTTTAGCGCTTTTGCAATTTGCGCAATATGCCAAAAAGGTTTATGAGACATGACTATCCAATCAAATACATAGTTATATTTAGGTGATTCTCAGAACTGTCGTTTGCACTCCGCAGATTAACGACCTGCTTGCATGAGAAATATCAACAGCTATACATCTAAATTATGATATATACTGTTTTTACGTGTAATACTATAATGTTGTAGGTACATGACTGTGTTCCGGTGAATTTCGAAACACGCGACTTCGGTTCCATGCATCGCCGCATCCCTTTTGTGAGCAGATATAATGCAAACGTCCCATATATTCTGTATCTCTTGTTCATACTGATTATTATTATTAAAGTAAATAACCATTAGTGCTGAGATCTTTCTATATTAATCATTAGTGCTGAGATCTTTATATTTTAAGGCGTGTAACTGGTTTTCAATTTCGACATGCAAAGTCGTTTTAAATAATTATTCCAATTATCCTTTTTGAAGCTCACAATCCAGGTAGAATAATAACAGCGTATTCAATATGAACAAGGATACCAAGTATATTAATATTTATATCATTGGTATATACGGGTGACGTATGTATTTAGGTACACAAGGCAGCGAATATAAAAAATCAAAATATATATCTCTTTCGCTCTCTCTCTCTCTCTCTATATATATATATATATATATATATATATATATACAGTCACTGAAAAAATATAGGGCCACCCATGTTTGCCACATTTCACGCATTTATTATAACCGATTGTGTAAAGATCATAATGATACATGCTCACAGAGTAACAGCGGATACTTTTATCGACATTTGGAGTATCGGATTATCTTAAAAACACGAGATTTCGACATTTGGCACAGCTACGCTGCAAAAAAATTATAAAGTCACCACCAAGATGCATGTCTTAGCGAGTGAATTAAGTGGAATAACAACGTTTGGGCTCATTTAACGGCACCTAACAACTATACTTAATATTTAGTGAACTTCCCATTACGTCGGATAACTTCAAAAATGCGGGTGGTATAGTGTTGAACAAATTTTGGATGACGTCCTGCGAGACCTCGTCCCAAGCCTTCACAATTGCTTTTTTTAGTTCTACCTGGTTCGAAAATTGTTTTTCGTCGGTGTAAACCTTTCGGGCGAGCCAGCCCCATACATTCTTGATCATATTAAGATCAGGTGAGACTGCAGGCCAGCGTAGGACCTCAATGTGGCGTTGTTCGAACCAGCTTTCGATCAACTTAGCAGTGTGAATCGGGGCATTATCGTGTTGAAAAACAAAGTCGGGTCCTCCCATCAGCTCAAAATGTGCGGATTGCTCTTCTAGTAGATCCCTGTAGCGCGTCGAATTAACACAACCGTCTAAAAACACAATCGGCGACATTGTATAATACCCGACAGCGGCCCAGATCATCACCGAACCGCCACCTGAGTGCCGTTTTGACAAAAATCGTTCTTCCTTGCGCACATCGTGGAAATAATAGTTAAATCCATCCGGTCCATCACAATTGAACTTTTTTTCATCCGAAAAGAGCACTCGGTGCCATTCAGTGGTCCATGACATCGTAACCTGGGCAAAGTCGAGACGAGCTTTCTGATGCTCAGCGGTCAATCGTAGTTTTCTCTTAAGTTTTTTTTTCGTGAGCCAAAGTGTCTTCCTGAGGAGGTTTTGCACATTTTGCACGTTCGTTTGCACACCGGCCGCCGCCGCAAATGCCTTTGCCGAGAGCGCAGAGGTCGAGGCTATCTTCAAAATTGCGCGCTTGTTCCGTTCCGAAATGGCATTTGGACGCCCCAGACTCTTTTTTACGTCGTATTTTTCATCCAAATTTACGAAGTTGTTCACTACTTGGCGAGAACGCCCCAATCGACGGGAAATTTCCCGATTAGAGAGGCCGACATCCTTATAAGCCTTGAATTGGGTCTTTTCGTAACTCGTGAGACGCCGACCCAAATCCATCGTTTCAGCACAGAAAAATTTCTGGTAGGAGGTCTGCTTTCGTTTCCGTCGAGCCGTGAAATGAGCCCAAACGTTGTTATTCCACTCAATTCACTCGCTAAGACATGCATCTTGGTGGTGACTTTATTATTTTTTCGCAGCGTAGCTGTGCTAAATGTCGAAATCTCGTGTTTTAAGGTAACCCGATACTCCAAATGTCGATAAAAGTATCCACTGTTACTCTGTGAGCATGTATCATTATGATCTTTACACAATCGGTTATAATAAATGCGTGAAATTTGGCAAACATGGGTGGCCCTATATTTTTTTCAGTGACTGTATATTCGTTCTTGATCTGTTAAATACTTTAGGCTTCTTAATAATAACTGGTAACATGAATAATAATAATAATAATAATCATGAAGGTAGCCCACGTTGATGCTGTGGCGTCAGAATATTACACGATAATATATTCTGCATTATAATTACCGCATTATAATAAGTACAGAACATAAGGTCGATTGGAAATCCTGTATTTACACCGCTCTTGGTGTACAAAACGCTGTTCGCTCATCTGGGACAGTGGCTATGAAGGCATTTGAAGAAGATTAAAATCATTCAGAATAGTGTGCTCAGGGCTAGCTTTGAGACGGCCTATTTGATTTATAGTCCATTTTGTTTGTAAGAGTTCTAGTAGCTATGCTCTGGTTTGACACACCTGTCGGCTACGTAGAGCGCGTTCTCTCTCTACAAAGATTCAAAGCACTAAAAAATATTTATTTACGAGGAGGTAAAAACACACTTAATAAACTTGTAGTTTTTAAACCCAATTCGACCTGTCACAAGCAGTGTGCCACTTGTGTAAATATTTGTGTGATGGTTTCTGACTTAAAGGTCGCACAGTAATGTTGATTAGAATGGAATAACCGTGTCAATTGGTATTGTAAAGTGTAGTTCCGTTAATAAACCATGTTTGAATAGAATTGTAATTCTTAAGATACAATCTGTTGATCTGTCTGTTCAAGTATTTATTCAAGGTTTAGTAATAATTTTGAAAAAAAAAACGATAGCGTTGCAGTAAATTGACCGAGCGGCAATTTAACACATCTTAGCCTAATGCGATTGTGTGACTGAATACCTGATTAAAAAGGCACTAAAAACACGTGCAGCACGCTGATGCAAAGAATTAGCACGTGACTACTGTTACGACGAAAAACACATTTTACCATATTTGATGCCTGTGATAACAATGGTTGACGTTGTAACATTGCTACTATTATCATCATCACTGATCGTACTATTCGTTTCGTACGCTTCCACGAATCCAACGTAGAGTAACGGATATCTGAGCCACGTCATTGTCCAAACCGATATCCTGAGGGTAACCTTCTACTTGCGAGCGGTGGAGTACAGAGATCAGAACGGCAAGTGCACGCGCACGTTGTATGTGACTCAAGGAAATAATGTCGTAGAAAATATGTACAGCTACAAACGTCTCTGCTTTCTCTCGAGATCCGTCGCCACAAATCTGCTAGCAACAAGCTGTCCGTTGTCTTAGCCACGCGGCCATGTGTTTTAAATGCGAAAGGTATCATTTCGAAACTTACGTCAATCGATTGAGTTGGCTGCAAGAAGTGTGCTGTACCAATTATATATATATATATATATATATTGAGGCAATAATAAATGTATCGTGCTACGCTGGGTTAAAGCTATATAGTCAGTCCGCTCTTCTGAGCGTAATTCGAATCGACACTGTTGTTCTTTTCATGAGCAAAACAAATGGCGTTAACAAGAGCTTATTGGTCGACGGGCCGATATACATATAGGTGCCGCGTACCAAAAACGACACGACAAACCGCCTGAATATCTGTCCCTCAGTTGCCAAGGAGGACAAATCGCATGCGTTTCCGAGACGTTTAGTTACCGCCGATGCGACGTGGATCCTCTACACAAGGGCGTCTTACTTAACTCGCGCAAGGTCGTGATCCAAGGGAAGCAACGCAACGGGGGCAGCGCCGTTGCGAACGCAAGTCTTTATGCTGGTAGTGCAGAATACAGAAACGTTTTCTATGTATGTTTATCCTAGTTCAGGGCTACTTGCGAGCCAAGTGTAAGTCGCCTAAGATATAAGGATTATGTTGGTAACAAGATTTGCGATATAACTACCCTATCGGTTGCCTTTCTCCGCCCCAGTGTCTGATTCCTGCAGGGTTCGATGTTAGCAGAGGCGGGGACTTTTGTGGCAGGCGTGAAGTTTGTCTCTGAAGACCACTAAAGTTCCCTCTTGCGGGCGAACAATCACAATTTCCCCCAAACACCCCAGTATTTATAGTATTTGCATCAAACATTTTGGCTTCTTGCAATCGCACGTAGGAGAGGCCGAGGCACCCGTGATGCAATCCACGTTCTCCAGTCAGAAATCGAGCGAGCTGTGGCACAACCCAGAGGTCATCTGTATGCAGTCTTTATTGACTGCGTCAAGGCCTTTGACAAAGCCCCTCGCTATCTGCTGGTTGAAGCATTCCAACGAGCAGGAGTGGGTGGCTCTCTCCTGAGTGTAATAGCAAGTTTCTTTGAGGAGGACACCTTGTTGGTAGAAGGTGAGCAGGGTGTATTGGAGATTAAGCAAAATGTGGGAACTCCGCAAGGAGACCTGCTGAGCTGCGTCTCGTTTACACTTCTCCTTGCTGACCTCGTCGGTTACGTCCGACAGGAGTACCAAAAAGCCGTGGTGGTGATGTATGCAGATGATATCGTGGTCGCTCATCGCGACCTAGGTGCCATCAAGCGCATTACCTCTATGATAGAGGCGTTCCTTGTCTCGAAGGGACTTGAGATAAACACCAGGAAGACCAAAGCCATGAAATTCAGGCGTGGAGGTCGATTGGCTGCCAGAGACGTTATACGTTGCTGCGGCCAACCATTGGAGTTTGTTAACTCTTTCCAGTATCTTGGCCTTCGGGTTCATTATACGGGAACGACGTTCACAGCGCATATAAACGAAGCAGTACGGAAGGCACTTGTCTCTATTTACGGGCAAGTAGGCAATGTCCGAAGACTGTCCGTTTTCTCAGCAGTGAGGCTCTTCATGCTTAAGATTGTTCCGGGGTTGATGTATGGCCTTGACAGGGTGTGGAACCACCTCACACTGGCGAATTTTAACCAGCTTGAGAGGTGTTTCTCATTATATATGAAGCGAGTGCTTTGCTTGTCTATTCGAGCAAGGAGCCGCTTTGTGTATCTCATGTCAGGTTGTCCACCGGCTACTGAAACAATCCGACTAAGGCTGAAGATGCCGCGTACAGTACCATACGAATGTTTCATTTCTGAATGGAAAGCTAAAGTCGAACAGGCCAGACGGGAGGTCGGTGGTTTGGACGTTTTCAATGCCGTGCACCTTTGGTCTGGTCCTGCATGTGACAGTCGCCACGTATACACCAGGTACATAGTGCATGGTTATCACTACCTGGTATATTCAAACGCAGCCTTTCACGAGGAGTACGAGTTGTGCACCTGCTGGTTCTGCCTGCAGAGGTGTGCCAAGTACCATGCAGTGGGATGCACAGCGCTGAACAAAACATCGTTAGACTACTTCTCTCGCCGAAAGCGTGAAAAAGATAGAGTATTATGAAGAAACATCGTGAACTGTATATTATACTCAATCTGAGTGAAATAAATCTAATTGGAATATATATATATATATATATATATACCTAGCCTAGATATCATAGTGACCTGCTCGATTACTCGCTCACTCGCAGCTTAGCCAATTTTTTTTTGTTTTTCCGTAAAACTTTTGCTCATGTACTGTTTTTTTCATGTCATGGCTGATGTTTAATCCACTCCGGCATTTACCTTGTCTAAATTGGAAACCATGCAAACCAATTTAAGAGTGGCCGGACCCAGGCCTCTCGAATGCAAGGCAAAGACTTTGCCACTGAGCCAGCTTGCTCGGTTAGTTAGTAAAAGTTAGTTAGTAGAAGTTCAGTACGATTCACTAGCAGCTATTTCAATTGATGAGCAACGCTCTGTCCGTGTGTCTGTTAAGTGAGAATCTTTCTTCACAGGGGCAGGCAGGCAACGAATTTCACTTAGCACGGTACACAAATATACGCTGATAAAAGGAAACAGAAAATATACAAATTGCAAAAATATGTTGTTTTTTTTTGCAAAAAATGGTCGGTTTTTTTGCAAAACTACCAGGCGCCCAGGCGAATTCGGCGCAATCGCGCCGTGTTGTCTATGTGGGAGAACATAACTAACCGCCAAACAGGTAAGCACAGTTTTTATTTCAGCACACTAATTTGGCCATCCGGCAAACAAGCCGTTTGTGGACTCGAAACGAGCTATGTATGGCAAGCAATTCGAGTAATGGATCGCTGGCTTCATAGGTTATTGCAGCGCACACTAAAAACAGAGGCTAATTTTAGAGGCACTCGTTATAGGTGTACATATACCCGGCACACGAAAGCGTCTTAAGTACTCAAGGAGTTGCAATACCTGCGGCAGCCACTGGCTGTTTTTTGCAGTTGCCAGAAAACGCTCTGTTTCGAGCCAAGTGTAAGTCGCCTAAGATATGAACGCTACGAAAAATTGAAAAACAATATATTTTTATATTGAAACTTTTATATTTATTTATTTAAACTTTTTAAAGAAAGGCTTCTGTTGAAAAAGTGTTGTCAATGTTGCCAAACGTAGGAAAATGATTGTCGATCATTGTCGCGTCAGGGGTCTGTCTGCATGTTGTACGTGGCCAAATATGCCTCGCATACAGTGTTGCATTGTGTTGCGAGCCGGCGAACATGGACAGAAAGTCGTTGTTCACCGGCAATACGAGCGCGCGGGCACACGCGGATGTCGCCATTCGGGCTATCCAGTGTTCCCGATCCCGGTCCCGCGCCTGCTAATATATTCCATTCCTCTATCTATTAAGCTCCAAACACATTAAAACATAAAGCATAAGGTAACTCCCGGTGGCATTGCAAGCCTTTCAGTGCGAGACGCCGGCAAGCTTTCGGTCGGAAGTGATGCGCAGTTTGAGTCGCGAGCTCCAACAGTGGAAGCCGCTGTGGTACCACGAAATGACACCTGTATTAACGTAGCAAGCCGCCGCTGCCACTTGCCCGCTGTCAACACGCGATAGGCGGAATTGCTCCGAAGCAACAGTGACGTTACTCACTACTAACTCGATCTGACTGACTGGCCGGCCAGCACATTTCGCACAATGTGCGGTTAAAGATTCTGGCTAATGTTCGAAAGACCAGTAGGGCTAGCAAAATACGACGAATCGTCATATAATATAGATGTAGAACTGCTTCAGCCAGTGCAGGATACATTATCTATAACTAATCCGTAGTAATACCTTTTAGTACATTTTTCACATTACGTCCAAATAATCTTCGTAGTGGTGTGTCAGTTACTCTACCGGAAATTGCTGACGTCGAAGTGGTGAATAAAGCGTTCGCATGGAGAGTTTTGCGACGTGCCCATGAGTGTAAAGACTACAATGTGATTTTAACACCCCTTTTTCAATAAAGGAGACTTTGTATTGTATTGTTGTATTGAGAAAATATAATATCACTTTTATTGAAAAAATAAGGTAATACAATAGAAGCAAGGTTGTTTTGAATCTGTAAACGACGTGCAATCTTCCAGGCAAATGAGTGGTTTACAACGTTCACACAAGCAACCTCGTAAAAGTGGACGGAGACGCCGCTCCGAAGATTATTTAGTCTTAGAACAAAATACTTAGCAATAAGATTTTAATGCGCCAGCTGTTTAAACATGCGGAAATAGGCCTGACATTGGCATTCGCTAACACTAGATGAAAGTCCACTTTGATACCAGTAAGGTTTGATACAGCCTTAAGTACATATTATGACCCTGTATAATGAAGGAACGTATTATGAGATTCACATTCGAGACGCGCCTTTGACAACCTCGGCCTCTAAACTGTATTTAACGGTCGAAAATTACTCCAAGGTCTTTGTAGAGTGAGACTTAAGGAATGGGTTGGCCATTTAGCATATGCTGAACAGTATTTAGAATTGTTTTAAGAACGTGTAGTTGAACTTTGACGTAGGTATGCACTAGTTACGACCGTCCCATCTTCGTCACCACTTATATGTACGTGAACTGTACACACTGCTCTAATGACTTAGTATATTGAAATTAGACTAGCCGAGTACGTAGGAATTAAAACACGATTGCCTGCGGTCAACTGTAGAGTGTCACTACATTATCTGTAGTGATTGTTTCTGCACCCTGTGTCAGCTGTATTTATTGCGTCACAGATTGTTCTCGAATGCGGTAGATTCGACTCGGTACGAGTAGACATCTCTATCGAATCATCGGGACGTTTCTCGAACCTACTCGTTTTTACCCTCTCCACTGCACGTTTGCCAGCACGTGGCGCCTAGCCCCGAAAAGTCGTGTGTTCACCTAAACTTGATCAGACACAACAGAACGGTCGACTTAGAAACAAATAACTGCATGTAGTTTTCTTCTGCGCATAAAGATACAGCATTATTCACTTTTGTAGAATGCTGCGTTGTTGTCATTATTTGCCTCAACATAGATTTTAAGACCGTCTGCATATGGCTTATATGTAAAACCAATATTCCGACGCATAGCGACAAGATCCTGTACAAATAGAGTATAAATTGGGAGCCTAGGCCCTGCAGAACATCGGATACACACATACCGACGGTGGAATAGCTATCTTCAATTTTGGGGACAACTGTACGGTCTTACAGTTGCTGTACGCCAGTTTGTAATTCTGGGGCCGGTACCAAATGCTGACATTTTTGTCAGAAGCAGATAATGGTCAACACGATCGAACGCACGTGAAAAATCAAAGTAAAAGTGTAACGGAACGTTTCGGGCCAGCGCCCAAATCGTAAGCTACTTCCAGTAACAAGGTACCCGTTGATCGACCCTTTGTGAAACCATGTTGTGATGAGTCCAGCAGGTCTTTCGAATGAAGAATTGTGTAAAGCTGAGTCACAATTATTTTCTCCATTATCAGACAGGGGATTGATCACTGAGCAACCGGTCTGTAATTTTCACGGCACTGGGTAATTGGGCTATAGTCCGTACTAATCTAGGGAAAATTTTTAGTGCGGTTTTTTTAGGTGCGTCAATGAGTATTTTAAAAATACACAGCAAGGTAATATCACTTTAAGCGTGGCTCGTCTACTGATAACTCTGTTATAATATCCTCGTTGTCAGTTAATACAGGATTTAAGATGGTGCCACTGCGTGGTATAGTAGGTGTAATCACAAATTGTGACAATCCACTAAGGCAACAAAAAGAGCTAAGTATATACTTATTCGTGGTTTCACATGTCAGTACTGCTCCAGTTAAGGTCAGGCTGGGTAAGTCTCCCGCCAGAATGACCGGAAAGTCTACTTGTAAGAGTTCGCTATGCAAAACACAAAGTGTAGTCATTCTCTTAGCAAGTTGTGTCGTGGAACCCGTAGGTGAAAAATAACTACAAATTACTCAGTACTTTTGGTCTGTTTCACGTAGTATGTCAACAGCAATGGTCTCTGAGGATTCATCCGTATTAGACACTTTTATAGCTCGCAATTCACAGATGAACAGTTTACAACAATCCGGATGTCGTGATGCCGCACAATTATCTGTACTTAATAAAATTTTGTCTTTACTCTCATAAAGCGAACACATTCTGAAAACCTCACCTTTCACAATCACAAATTGCAATCTCACGTTTTGTAACGTAATGTCCGGCGGGTCACATTAGAAAAATAAATATTTGTAATTTTACTACCACCGTAAACAAAACATCCCTCACCACTTGATCTTTTCAATATTTGGATAAACTGGGAGGTGGACACACTGTACAAAAAAAAACTAAACACGACAAAACACACAGAAGCACAGAGGAGCCGACCGATATACAGAGAAAGCATTATTGAAGAGATGGCGGAGGATCGATATGCATGATTTACTAGCTCAGACGGGAGCTCACGTTTGAGGGATTTTGTGGGCCGGCGCACCAGCCCAGGTGTCTACTTACGACAGAGGAGCTTTCCTGCACTGCAGTGTGTCTGCATGCGAGGCCCGGTTGCGGCGTATATTGTCGGCGTGGTGTGGCGAGGCGTTATGCGGACGAAGGCAGGAGGACTGAGGCTTTAAAAAGTACCCCCCCCCCCCTCAGCTGAATCAATGCATCGCATTGAATCCCTTCAGTAGTCGACGGCGATGACGACGAACGAGAAGCCCACAAAGGCCCACCACATCAGGGACAACGGCGAAGAGGCAAACGCGACAATAGCGATGCATGTTTCACGATCAGCGAACGTTGAATAGGAAAAATGGGCCTGCGCCCAGCGGTTTAGGGTTATTGGCCGTCTCGGAGACTCGTAGCGTAGGTAGCTAGGTAGATGAGTAGAGTCAGCAGGAGAACGAAAAATGAGGGAACGGGGTCGAATGCGAATGCGAAGAAGGTAGAGAGAATAGGAAGCCAAGGGTGTCGTCTGTCAGAACGCCTCCCCCATCTCGCGACAGCCTGCCTGGCTCGCAGCGAGCCATATATCTATAGCGCCACCGCAACCATTGGTGTACGACTCGGCAGAGTGACGCCATTGCGATGATCGGGCAAGATGGGAATGACTTCTGATCATGACGAGAGAGAGAGAGAGAGTCCGCACACACGGAGTACTATGACCGCCCCCGAAAGCCTCTCTTCCGTCTGCCATACGGATCAACATATGGACAAACCGATCCCCCCGCACAGCTCAGACCGGATGAGGGGACTACTCCATATGCACCGCGCCTGCCTACAGATACAGATACATAGATGCGCGGATGCCCCTTTAAGGCGTTTTGTGCCACCTCCCGTCTTACTTCTGCAGACTACCCCTTCCAATGATGCATGCATGTATGCATACTAACATTAATGCAGGTGGTTGCGTTCTGGCGGTGCTTTTACATATGAACGTACAAGACGAAAATAATAGACACAACATCGGTAAAAACGTTTATTTTTGTTGGAGGCCGATTTGCCGATTGCTTTTCGCTCACATCAGGCGTCCCCAGTCATGTCGTCGCCAGCCCTTTCTGGTGCAAACCTTAATAGCCCGTACGTATGACTTGCCCTTCTTCGTTCGTATAAAACATGTGGTAACCACTTGTAACTACCAATGATATGGTGAATAAACTGAATTGATATATATAAAACATGTGCAAGATGTACGTGATCTTGGTGAGCCTAATAATCAGGAAACAAGAAAGTGAAACGATGCAGACACGTAGATTGCAGCTAGGTCTTGATGACAATTAGACAAAGATAGATTGTAAGTGCAATGGCATATTTACAGCGCTATCATGAAGCAAATTAATATTTGACCTGCAAGCGTATATATATATATATATATATATATATATATATATATATATATATATATATATATATATATATAATATTTTTTTTATGATTTAAATGTGTTACGTAGGATTCTGGTTTGAAAAACTTGAATCAGTATAATTTGTAAAATTAAAGACACATTCAGCCTAGTTATTTTTGGTTATTTTTAATTGAGCATTGGTCGTTGCAATCTATTGTTCTGCTGGTTTGGTTCTTCACGCAGACGTGCGCTAAATACTGTGCAGCGAGCTGCCAGACGCATCGGCGGTTTCTGCGCTCTTTCGCCCGTAGGGAGGGTCGTTGAAGTGTGTGCTACCTTGAAACGCTATATATATATATATATATATATATATATATATATATATATATATATATTATTACTAATGTGACATACAAGTTAGACCTCGCCTAGTTTCAGACTACACTTATGAAAAATAAAAATTGGAGTGAGCTCAAGAGGCATTTTTAGAGACCCAAATTATATCAAATTTGTCTTAACAAACACCGGTCGTAGCAATATATTTATGAGCCTTATTCATCAGGTTCTTTCTTGAAGAAATATTCCTCGATTTCACAATTTTCAACATTGTTCTCTATATGGACAAACGATAGACTGGCGCAGTTTTGCCCTGTTTTGTACACTACCAAGCAGAGTTATGTTCTCGATTGCCTGGTGCCTGCGTGACATCTTCGAACCTCCATGGCTTGCCTCTGGGCAACATGATTGTAGTTCTCTTATGTCTTTATAGATTATCTATTATCTTTCACTTAACGAGTTTTTTTCTTGATAGCCGTATTCGTGTTAGAGTCTACAAACTATCATGTTTGCTTATAGACAGCTCTACTGTGAACGAGACTGTATCCGCACTTGTCCCTAGATGACAGACATCGTACTAATTACAGTGCCAGAAAGCAGGTGGAGTCGTAGTGGGAACAGCAGAACCAGCTAAACTCCCGTCTAGAGAGTCTTTGTTCTCTTCGTGCAACGGCTTGCAGGAAATGAGCTTGTGCAAAATTACAGACGGGCCTTTGCCAGCGACGCTTTAAGCCGGAGGGCGAACAAATAAAACGCTTAATCGGTCTACTGTAGACAGCAATCTGAAGATGGAAGCTGGTCATGACAACAAACCTGTTGCTCTATTGGGTAGGTTGCAGTCAACAACAGCGGCAGTGCCATTTGCCTGTCGCCATCAAAAATGGATGCCAATCGCAGGATATTGCAGCGGACTCTACTGCAATATTTGCAGATGACCGGAGTTGATCCGAGTGCATGTGTACATCATGTGCAAATATGCGCACTTAAATCTCAGCAGCTAAATATCTAAGGTCAATGGATATATAGCAAGTGCAATCCGAAATAGAATGTGAGTGACTGCTTACGGCGTGACCGGCCAGATATTGTGCAGGTTGTAGCTGGACACGTAGCTATATATCTTTAGTTACATCGTATGGTTGGCTTAACAAGGTAGCCTAATGTGGATTCCGAGCCTACGCAAAGGTAGTTTTATTTACGCGTATTATCATTCGTGTCGATTGTGTGCAAAAAAATCATTGTCTGGCGTGAACAATTTAATGAAGAGCTGCCGGAGTTGCATTGCCCGTCGGCCGTCACGTCCCAGCTCCTGGCCGATACAAAGGAAGCAGCATTTTTCTTCCAGACAGCCAAAGACAGCATCTTAAAGCTGCGTTTCGCTCCTGTAATTTTCTTTACATATCTCGCGATGCGCGTTAGCAACTTAGCGGAACTAACGCTACTAGCACATAATGTCTGCAGTGACACAGACGTTTGCTGGTGGGGAACATCATTTTAGAGGTATGAACTAGGTAGAGTGAGAGTATGAAATTGCTTTTTATTTGTATAGAGGACACCTGGAAAATGCAGTTCGCACACACAGTTACAACTGCCGGAAACTCATCTGCCAGTGTGGGCAGATAATGTGGGGCTCCAACCTACTAAAAAACAATCGTCGCCATCGCCGCAGTGGATGCACGCGGGCTGGGAGCCTTCTCGATGACCCGTTGATACCTGGGTGGTGCGAAAAGTTAGTTCTCCCCCGGGCCTATTTAGCCAATCATTTTAATGTTTGGTACAAGTTTCCGGGAACTGGCACCTGGAGCACCACCACCCTCTAGGCCGTCCCACTCCTGCCGTAGGTGATGTTACGCTGTTGCTCGTCTTCCTTCCTGGGTGTAAGGTTCTCACTGTCAAGGAATACTCCGAGGTACTCTGACGTATTAATGATGTGGAACATTTCGTAGTGAGTCGGGCAGTGGCGTGTCTCTCCGACAGCTCCGCTGTCCGGACCCGAACGAGGACGAGGCCCTCACCGTAGACATGAAGGGGGGTTATCTAGCCGCAGCACGTCGTCGCAATCGATTTTCCATAGCAAGGGCCAAACATCGAGCCAGGTGGCACGTCTGCAATCAAATTAAAAGTCCTTCAGGTCATACAAGTAGTCAAATAGTTTGTTCTGTGGAGACTCTCGGGTTTGACTATCCACGGAAGCCTGTTAAATGCGTTCTTGGCATGAAGTAAAACAGCCAGAAGAAGATCACGTTTCTAGGCGAAGAACTGTTGAGGTACTTGGTCTTCGGCTGAACTTGCTAAATGGCGCCTGATTGCCCAGCGCTTTGCCAAACTAGTTATTGGGATCGGGTAGGGGCGGATTTTCTCCGCAAAGTCTCGGATGCGTGCCTCCATGATGAACTCAACGCCATGAAGCCAAGCAAGCAGATTAGGCTACATGAGGTAGGGCCCGTAGGAACGTATTCAGTAGGGAGTAAGCCCAGACGAAAAATCTCCGTCGACGCAGCGGCCAGCGCTTCCAGATATTCCTTCATTAGTAGCTTGACTGCGGAAACAAGGACACCGCCCGGGCCCGGCGCCTTTTGCTGCTTGAGACGTTCTCTGTACTGGAAATCTTCCTCAAACTCTTCAAGAAAGGCCCTTCAGGAGCAAGGAATTTCTCTGTGAGGAAGAACGCAGATCTTCTGTATTTAGCGTTTTATGTAATGCAAAGCTGCTCTTTCCCTGGCACAAGTAAAGAAGCGTCGCGCCTATATGCTGCGTCTCCTGAGGCCGCCAATCTTGACAGTTTACCAATATGCAGGTGTGATGGCACGAAAGCGTTTTTGGTATATTGCGTAGCCCAAGGACTGCTGAAGTCGAGCTCTAGTTGGTTAAAGAAGTAATCAAGAGCCACCGTTGTCTCAATTTCGCTCGATACGCTTGCGCATTCCTAGCTCCAGCTAGGAGATAGGGGTAAGCAATCGACATGGAACAAAATTTATCTAGGTTCCCTAGCTGCAAGCCTGATCACATCAAGATTAAAGAGCAAGCTTTGGCTGAACGTCCGACCGATTGATAATCTTGGCGCCGTTAGGTCAAACCCTCAGCCCCCGTCTAGGACTATTATGATATATTTTTATATATTCGCTCATCCATGCTCCTGCGGCGCGGACATGGCTGATGCAAATTGTCACCATGACCTGAACTGCAAGGAGGCAGCACCTATGAAGCAGGCACGCTACAATGCCACAAATAATGTGCTCGTCAGAGTCTTCACGATGTATCTGTGTAAAGATAAAAACATTAGACAAGACGGTATGTCGCTGACCTTCTGTACCATGCGGTAACTGTTTAAACGGAGAGGTACATAGCTAGTCATTGAGAAGTCTCGATGAACGAGCGCACCATCTGTCCCTTCATCATGGAGCTATTAGGCGTGTGGGGAGGGGAGGCTATGGCCATAACGCGGACCATCGGTCGAATTATCGAGAAGTCAAACGGAGACGAATGATCTACAGCGTTCCCAAGGTAGCGCATTATTTTAGAAGCTTTAGTTGAACAAATGTGTTTATGTATAACTTGGACTTATCACCCAAAATCAGTAGCTCTTTTCAGTTTGCATTTTTTTAATTAACGTTTACGTTTTATGGGGTGTTTGTAACTTCATCAGACTCCAGGTCGAAGCGTATTTTGGCCTCATTTAACTTTAGCTAGCTTGTAATGTCTTTAGTAAGCCCTCAGCTCAAAATATCTACCACCAGCATTTTGTACCAAACGACAATTTTATCCGTTTTTAAATGTATTGATGAACTCTATATTAAAGGCGGGCACTTTTACTTTACCCCCGCTTTGGGCACGGACGCTCTTGTTGTGGGAGGTTATTTTCTCATTTTCATCAGGTCCAGGTCGGGGGTTGGAGATTATTTGTCCTAGCGTTTCTATGATAATTGACTCACATTATATGTGCAGAGAAGCCTAAATATTTCTCCACTGACGAGCCCTCTCAATTACCGCTCCCTTATACTGGTCTGTAGCCTAGGGTACACCTGCACACTTTACGCAATCTCCCCTACGTCTATGCATAAGACAGGCATTTACCGAAACTCACGTTATTAGCCCCGGCCTCCCGAAGACTCTGAAAAAAGGGTCGGCGTTCTGTGATCTCTATTTTGTGCCGTCTTAGTTGTAAAAGCGCAGACAATTCTCAGCACGAAGTATACCTTGGTAATTTAGTTATACAAAATACTGGTTCTTTGTCTGTCTACTGTGGCACTTAGAGCCCGGGTCTTAGTCTAGAGAAGTTTCTAAGTCAGCAGCTATTGGTTAAAATCGTTATCCGTCAACTTCCAGAGTTGTTCTGAACCGTCGTTTTACCTTTGGTTGAAAGGTGGCAGAACTATCACTTTACAACACGAGCTTAAAACAAACCTGTATCTTCTTCCATATTCGGTTGCAATTCTTCTAGAGTTAATGATGACACGCAAAGCTAATGTTTTTATAGTACTGACTTTGTACCATGGTATTTGTTATGAAATGTTCACAAAATGTGTTTCAGTTTAAGTATGTTTAGACATAGAGCGTAACGGAAAGGCTAGCCAATCGCTAGTAGTCACACCGAACAAAACTAGTACTGCTTTTGTTAAACTACTATTGGATTGGTGGCGGGTGGGACGTTTATCAAGTTTAACTTCAAAGACTGACCGACGAATTGTCGTAGTTATTCGATTCTTCTCCTAATTATAGGGTTAACCAAGATCGCCAACGTTTCCTTGGACAGCCCCCTGCAAGAAAAGCGACTAGCGAGCCCGACTAATAGAGCACCTTCTGTTGCTGATAGAGCCAGGCTTCAAGCCGTTAGTAGTCAAAGGACTGGAGCTTGGCTACATGCATTACCTGGTCAGCGGATTGGAACTCCTTTGGACTACGAGGCGACGCGCATAAGCGCAGGACTGCGGTTTGGTGTTGACCTAGTCGTGTCCCACTGATGTCGTTGCTCGTGTTATCTCAAACGCCCCTTTGATGGACAATACAGGTGCTAACCAAGCAGATCATGCAAGCAGAGGCTAACAAATGCATGAAATGCTCCATCGTTGATTATCCGCACAAAGTTTGTCCGTTGGCGTTCGAGACTATGGGAGTTGCAGGCCCCTTTACACTCAAGCTGAATCAGCCCCGCCTTAACCTTTTGACGGAAGACTTGAGAGCACCCGAATTCTTGCGTCAGAGGCTGTCGTTCGGCATTCAAAGAGGAAATGCAGTATCTCTCTGGGGCAAACACTTGAACTGCGCTACCTCGGGTTAGAGACTGCGTGACCGCATTAGCTGACATGGACTACTGACTAGACAAAATGTGGCTCAACCGTTTGCGTTCGTAAACCATCGAATCATCTGACGACAAGAATCTTCCACAGAAGCGGTATCATCTTGCATACAAGTATCGACTGAATACATAGTACGTATGGGAGGATGAGATCCTGTCACTAAGCCGCACTCCTCCGGCTCTTCGTCAAAGCAATGACATCTATTTATTGCGCCGAAGGCCTCACCGTTTCGTAATGACGTCGTCGTTCGAACAGACTGCAAAATTACAACAAGCTGCTTCTGGGTTGGCTGCTTCTGAATGCCTTTAACTAAATCGGATGTAATAGTACATTTGGGTTCAAAAAGAAAATAACGTTTGATATTTATATATCTATAAAAACATAATTGAACTTCCATAAACGTTAGAGTGAGTTTTGCGTCACGATTGTGTAGAGGGACAACCTTCATGAACTTTAAATGTCGCAAGAACGAATGTTTAGTTCTGCTTACGCATATTGCAGATGTTACGTGCAGATCAAACCTTATTATGCAAGATTGTGGCAACATTGACATTATACTCCTAGGTAAGCCTGTGAACGTATCCATAAAAGTGCGAATAAATCATGTGTCGATGGGAGTTACGTAAGGGTAGACTGTCTCTCGTTTAGAGTAAGTATCTCTTAGACTATAAGGCTGTGCCCCTCAATTGTTTTGTCACGTGTACGTAAACGTTGCTTGACATCTAGTGACACACGCTAGATTCGTACAAACCGTATGCATTGTCGTGGAGATAGCCAACGGCGAACAACGGGATCGGTCATCTATTATTCACCACTATTGAAACATCTGATAATCGCTAACATGGTAACGCTAAAGGAGGCAATCCGCAAGCACAGCGGGAAGTGGCAGTTACATAGCTTGCAGTGCACTCCTCCCTCCCACCCATGCGCTGGAACTGAATAGAGGTGCTTTTGCTGGGGATACGTAATAATGTATATATATATATATATATATATATATATATATATATATATATATATATATATATATATATATATATATATAAATATATATATATATATATATATATATATATATATAATAAACGGGGCAGGAGTGTCTTATTTAGGAGTGGGAGTGAAATTATTAGTTTTTCTAATTTTGTAATACGGATGTGGCTGGCTGTGCATGACTCCACAAAATGTGCTATTGCATGAGAACGAAGTGGTGGATTAAATACGCTAATAAACCGATAAAAAATAAATGCAGACGCTCTAAGACCATGGGGAAGATCATGAAGCTCTCAAAGTGGGTCCTGCATGAACTGAATGAAAGACAGCAACAGAACCGACAAACCACTTGTGAGATTCTGCTCGCCAGGTTCAAACAGAAGTCATTTCTGCATCGGAACGTGACCGGTGATAAAAAGTGGATATTCCTTGACAATCCCAAACAGCAAAGTCATGGTTAGATCCTGGTACAGCAGTGTCGTCAATGAAAAAGTTCTTATCTATTATGAGCTGCTAACATCTGGTGAAACCGTTAGATAGGCACAATGCATACCTAGCAAACCGAAAGATGGGCACAGTGTATACCCAGCGAGGGCCCTTACTTTGGATGAAATATCTTTACTCGCTACAGAATGAAAGATTTTTTTTGCTTAAAAAATCGGTTTTATATATATATATATATATATATATATATATATTCTTCTTTTTTTTATGGGACCGTCTTCTCCGGACGGCAAATTTATTTAAGTTCAATAAGCTTTCATTGAGCTTGAAAGTTCCATTATTACATACATTCAAACAATTATAATCTGGTAATTTTGCAGAAAAGGCTATTGCCCGTGTCTGATGATATATATATATATATATCTATATATATATATATATATATATATATATATATATATATATATATATATATATATATATATATATATATATTAAAAGCTTATTATTTGTATTATTATATTTTTTAAATATGTTTATTTATACAACCGTCCTGAGTAGTTTAGAATGCAACCGTTACCGATTTCCTAGCGCCTTCTAGGCGCATCCGAGGCTGGCTACGCAGCGTAACGCAGCCTGAAGAGCAGACTAATAAAATACTTATTAATTAAGTGTACCTAGGAATTCTGCCATCTTGCGTTCGAAACCTGGGTAAACCGGAAAAACCACCGGGGTTCGAGCCAGGCAGCAAATCCACAAGGTCGGCACTCTATTAAAACCTGTCATCCGGTGACAGCAGATTGTCTACCCTGATTAAGCAATGTTTGCATCTTGACACGCAACGTGGAAACGCCGCATTCGTTTAAAACGCACTTCTGAAGTGCTTTTCGCCTGGCCTAAACGAAACGGGCACGTGATAGACATAACGCACGCTAGGCACATTTGCTTTGCTAGTCATTTTTATGTTATATGTTACACAGTTGCCCGTTTGTATATATATATATATATATATATATATATCATTGTAGTCTTGAGCCAGGTCTAGTTGCTTTTAGCAATCCTGAAACGCGAGGCGATCGGTGCGCAGTTATCGCACACGGCTAGAGACTGAGCGTCCCGCTGGCAAACCGATAGTGATGCGTGAACACACTATCTGAGTGACACCCATTCAATTCATGCTTTTTATTCCATGCCGGATGTCGAAGCGTCGTAGAAGTTCTACGCATATATATATATATATATATATATATAATATATATATATATATATATATATATATATATATATATATATATATATATATATATATATATATAAATATATATATATATATTTATTTATTCATATAATTTCTCTATGTTAGCACTTTGGAGTGGACAATTGTCCGCGCGAACGGGTGATCACGGGTTCTCTAACCCAGGGTTAGCCCAGTTTAACAATGTGCCCCGAACACACGCTGCGTTTCCTCGTTGAATGTCGAGCGACAGCCTCTGACGCAAGAATTCGGATGCCCTCGAGTCTCCTGTCGAAAGATTAAGGCTTTTACCGACCCGCTGAATCAGCTTGAGCGTAAGGGGGCCTGCAGCTCCCATAGTCTCGAACGCCAACGGACAAAATTCGTGCGGATAATCGACGCTTGAATATTTTCTGCATTTGTTAGCCTTAGTTAACCTAGAGGCATGACCTGCTCGGTCCGCACCTGCACCGACCATCGAAGGGGCTAATGAGTCGGTTACAGTTGCGTCCCAAACAAGCATGCGGCCACGCTCAAACGGCGTCAAAGTCAGACCGTCAGGTCTTTTTCCATCATCTCTCGAAAGACCCGGGGGCTCTAGAACGCACGGAAAGCCGGCGGACCTAAGTGCGCGGCTAAAGGTGTCATTTAAAGCGGAGTGACGCGCTCGTCGGCCTGCACTCAACGCGCATGACAGGCCATGATGGGCCAAGGCGTCCACGAAATCACCACAACGACATCGGTGGGGCACGACTAGGTCAACACCAAGCCGCAGCCCTGCGCTTATACGCGTCGTCTCGTCGTCTAACAGAGTCCCAATTCGCGGGCAGGGTAGGGCCTGTAAGCAAGCCCCAGCCCCTTGACTACTTTTCGATGTAATGCCAAAGTAATACCGAGCCTGGGGGGGTGGGGAGGAATCCGGGTTTAGTGGGTTTGCGAGTCTCACACTAGTCACGCAGGCTGCTAGTGGCGCATGTGCATCATGCATTACCGAAACCTCCCAGAACAAAAAAAAAAAAAAAAAAAAAAAAAAAAAAAAGCCCCTTGACTACTAACAGCTCGTAGCCTGGCTCTATCAGCAACAGAAGGTGCTCTATTAATCAGGCCTGTTAGTCGCTTTTCATGTAAGGGGGCTGTCCAACTACCCTGGTTAGCCCTATCCTCCGGAGGAGAATCAAATAGCAGCGACAATTCTTCGGTCAGCTTTTTAAGTTCAACGTTATAGGCATCCCACCCGTCACTGTCCAATAAAGTTTTAACCCTGTCCGCCGCCTGGGTCAATGACGCTACGATGGCGGGTCCTGCCATCATGACCGCGTCCGGTATACCTAGACCGCCTAAAGAAACCGGGAGCATTACTTGTTCCCTTGCCGCATCAGTCAGCTTAAGATTTAGTATGATCTCTAAAATGTCTAAACTAAGTCCATTAAATGGTTGAAAAAGCTCTGGTGATAAAAACAGGTTGAAACCTCTAAGAAGGTGTGTTAACCTCGTGGCTGAAAAAACAAGATCTAAGAAGGAATAGACCGCAGTGGGCGCCCAATTGGGGTAGTCTGCCTGTGGCGAAGTCGAGTTTATCTTTTTGACTGTCTAATGCTTTTGCAATGCCGTCCGGCAATAAGGGGACACCTAGCAGCTCCAGGTTAACCTTGTCCACTACGCGACAGCCCGGGAGCAAGTTAAAAAGGTCAGTTAAATATAATGGCTCAAATTCTTTGGGAGCTGTGACATATACTTTACATTTGACCGGGTTCAGTGTCAGCCCGCTAATTACACTAAAATCAATAACTTTCCGGATATCGTCAAGTACGGTCGGGAGGTCCCCGCCCAGAATCCCGTCATCCAAGTACCAGGCATTAAGGGGGGACTGCAGTGAATCCACCAATTCCTTGATACACAAATATATATATATATATATATATATATATATATATATATATATATATATATATAAGCGTCGTAGAAGTTCTACGCATATATATATATATATATATATATTTAAAAATAGTGAAAATAATCTAAAAGTTACACTTAATAGACGCTTATATTCTTAGGTAACAACATAAAGCTATGAAAAGAAATATATCAGATTCGTAGCGCTTAGCCTCGCGTAAAACTTTCTTCGCGCTGATGCGAGCGCGGAGGAGAGGAACTTTAATCGGGTTGAGCATTGTCCTTCTGTTACATATCTCTGCTGAAGAAAGCCCAGATAGGTTCTATAAGCTTGCTAAGACTTCACTGATAGGCAGAGACAATCTGATAGCACTAAGTAGTCTCTTACCAGCCAACAATTAAAGCAAGTGGGTCTAATTATGCCTGAACCTCTCATCTTCCCCTCTTGACGAACCTAACGAACGTGAAGAAATTACTTCCAAGACCATGTCGAGGGATTCACATAGGGGGCATGACTCTGCAAGCTTTCAGCCCAGTGTAAACTACTGCATTTAAGAAATGAATGACAGCGCATACTTCTCAAGCGGCGGAATTGGAAATGGCGTGAGGTATTTTAACCACGAACGAACAAACAGAAGTCAGTACGCAGTGCAAATGTTTCCGTAATAACATTTGTAACTTGCCAGCGCAAAAAGTTACTTAGCGCGCACAATAGCTACAAACAGCAATCGACCAGCTGCTGTAGAACAGGGCTACCGGTAGCCGAGGCATCAGCTGCAACCAAAGTGCCCCGAGAGTCCCCAGCGCCTCCGAAACATCGACTTTATTGTCACTGCTCAAAGGTGTCCCGCATAGGCTGTGCCGTTGTATACGCTCAGTGTATGAAGAGTTGGGCTCAATGTGAGCTGTGCGAATGCCATAGAGTGTTCCATGTAGCGTACCGAAGTCGAAGATGAAGCCGCATCCGAGGCCGCGCTATACTTTAGATGGCTATGCCGTCCGTGTAGTGCCTTCGGGGCAGAATGCTTAACGGAATGGGCTTCATGAAAATGAATGCTCACAACTTGGCGCTAGCAAGAGACCAACAGGATTTTATTAAGATAGCTTTATGTGTTTGGTGGAATATCTTAAGGCTGTGTCTCTTACTTTGTTTACTTTTGTTTAGACTAACTATGTACAGAAAACTTTCGAGCGTTCTAAAGGAACGGAAATCTTGGTTTGCTGCCCTCAGCCATTGCCAGTCAAGAGCGATCTAATCGGGAGACAACGTACCTCGACTTTATTAGCAAAATAATATTTACATGCAAGAAACATCTGTTCCGTTTGTGTAAAGAAAACGATTTGTCTTTCTATTCCACAAAGCCATATTGTACACATATATGTTTAATCAACAAATACGTGAAAGCCACACAACTATTGTGTAGGTCTGCGGCTAAAGCATATACACATCCGACGTATACACCGGTATGACATAACTAATCCATGGGCAAGCTAGACGACAATTTTCTATTAAATCGTATGTGGTGTTTACCAAAAGTTTACTGGGTTTCACAATTGTTTTTAGCAAATGTTCAGACAAGCCTATAAAAATAGGCAAAATCAGTTAAGGTCGAGTAAGTTTCAGTTCGCACAATGGGTGCTCATTGGTGTACTTACGTAGTGCCTTTTAGTGCGTTTTCAATGGCTGAAAACATAGGCGTGTGGTGTTTCTTGCCAATCTCACCACGTTAGAAAACCTGGCGTCGTCACGCAGGTCGTGCATTCACTTTCCACCTACCACGTGTGTTGATTCTATCGACTTCACTATGAACACCACAGCACATGCAGATGCTCTTGCGGCAACTCTAGCTGGGGCCTCGTTTCAGTTTTACCGCACCTCGTGTGGCTTGTTCCTGTTCTCTCATCTATGGAAGGCTGGCCATCGCATCGCACGCCAGCTCGCATCTCTCCCACGCACTTATCTCTGCTGATTTACTATTACCTAACACACTGAAAAAGTGCTATTACTTTTCCATTCAACTTGCTAACTGTTGTTGCTCCCTGCGTCCCCATCTATGCGGTCGTCTGTCGTATTTCGTCACTGCAGGCCCTGCTTGCCATTAAAAAAAAAAAGGCTGTCGTATTGACAAAATTGGCTGGCCTATCTATATATAGAAGCACCTTCGTCGCCCATTGTCTGGTAAGTATTCTGACGTTTCGTTGATAATGTGCTCGCCTGGGTGTTTCCTACCTGGCGACGCACTATTACTGCCACCACCGCCACCGCCGCCACTGTCGATAACAATGTTTCGTGAGTGTGTTTCAGTGTTTGGACGCGGGCGTTGATCATGAAGGTCGTCACGTGAGAGGTCGTCACGTAAAAATAAAGAAGAAATTACACCAGTCAATGTTCGGCGCCAGCTGTCCGCCCGATCTGGGCGGACCTACGCATCAGTTGGCCTGGCAACCGTTCACTCATCGAGGGTACATCTAGCCATACAGACATCTATCTATCCGTCTGTCTGTCTGGCCGTCCCTTCGTTCGTCCGTCCGTCTGCTGGGGAAAAACTCGATGCCGCCGCTGGTGGATCGTGTATAGTACATGCCTGCCCCCTTCTTCGTGCGCTGCCAGGCCGCCGCAGGTCTAGCCTGCCGATTGTGCTGCCCTACTCGACGACGGGAGTTCGCTCAGCGGGATTCGCGCGGGTCGTCCCTCGGGGCCGTGTCGTTAACGGCCGTAGCCTCCTCCGCCTACCGCCTACCCACCGCGTATCGGCTTCGCAGGTCTGCCTGCGAGCTCGGATAACAACAGCTCGCCAGTAAAACACAATACAGCAACGACAGTATCCGGAGCAGTAACGATAGGAAAGTAGTAGCGACGACGACGACGACAAACAACAACAACAACAGCAACAACAGCAACAACAGCAACAACAACAACAACAACAACAACAACAACACAAACCCTGTCTGGTTCAAGTGCAACAATGATTCACGAGCCGCCAGCGACTACATGCCACGTGCCATTTCTAATATCGTGGGGCACCGCGCGAACGAAAGGGCAGGATAATCCGAAGTGACTGCGGCCAATGCATTGGCCGCAATCCACGTCGGCTAGAACGTGCCTGTCCGTTTTAGGTCGCTGCACCAATTGCTTCAACTCTTGATTGAGATTTAGAAATGAGCAAGCTTTCCTGTAGCTGTACTAACACATGCCTCTTATATACATATATATATATATATATATATATATATATATAAATATATATATATATATATATATATATATATATATATATATATATATATATATATATATATATATATATATATATATATATATATATATATATATATACATATATATATATATATATATGAACGAAACACATAGCTTTATTCATGAGTACTTGCAAATGCACTCGAAAGCATACAGCCTCTGTACTGCGAAGATTGCCCAGGGAAGATCATGTGCTCATCGCGTCGGAAGTAAAAGGACAATAAAATAATAATAATAATAATAATAATAATAATAATAATAATAATAATAATAATATTTATAACCGGTTCCGGGGAACCCTCCAGAGATAGTTGGTTCCTACATTGGACCCTTCGTAAACGTGCACACGTTCGCAGGGACCCAATTGTCATGTTCCCACCGTCGGTGATTAATTACAATGAATAAATAATAATAATAATAATAATAATAATAACACATGTATAGTAATTTATTTAATTAAATAACATATATTTTTTAGGAGTACAACAATTCAATATAAAAAAGAAACAATGCGCGGAAATTAAATGATAGTGCAGTAATTTTGACTAGAGTAAATCAAAGATAGAACTGATATCGTTAGCAAGAGAAAACGCCGACAAGAAACAGGTAACTACGAAGAAGAAACAAACTTTATAAGGCTACTCTTGAAGGCAGAAGGTCCGGAAATGGCGGCAATGGCGGGAGGAATTTATTTCCAAACGATAAATAAGTGATGACGTGGTTCATTCTTAAGAAGGCGTGCTGGCGGAGGAGTAATGGCGATGTAAGGTCATCTGTTTCGGAGGGGGGTATGGCGCAGCAATAGAGTGTATGGTCTGGAAAAGATTGCCAGCCTCTAGAATTGTTGATGGTTTTGTAAACAAAAAATGCCAACTCGAAAACATATCAACTGCTTTACATTAAAACAACCGTGCTTTTTAAGTAGGAAGCCGACTGATTCTCTGGGTCGCAGACTAAATATAGCACGACTAGTCGTCCCTGGAGAAGGTTATGGGAAAGTGGGGCGTCCGGAAAAGTACAACCTGGGTTTCTGTGGCGTTGATTTTCGTGCGAAGGTTAATAAAAGCATCATAGAGGACTGCTATTGCTTCGTTAGCCATATCAAAACCAGCCTACAGGTTATCTTTAGATAAGTGGACAAGCAGAGTGCAGTCATCAGCATAAGATACCGCACGTATACTGGAGAACCTACCTAGGCTCAGTAGAGCTATAATGATATAAAGTATAAACAAGAAAGGCTCCATTACAGTCTGAAGATACGACCGAAACCAAGAACAACTACTATGATTGAGGCCTAGAGATCGAAGGATTAAGATCAGAATTTCAGAATCGACGCCGCCTAAAGTCTTGCTAATATCGGTAGCAATTGCGAGACATCCATTACTCTGAACGCAAGACTCAAGGATAGTCTGGTAAATAAAAGCATTAGCGGTCTCGGTAGATCCTTTTTTTTATACATAGTTTAACTATTTTTTTTAATAAATATAGTTTTCCACTTCACACTTAACTTTTAATAATCTAATCTTAATAATTCGCCTACTTACATAGCATAGCTTACAATTCTCACTCTTAAATTTCTTAAACTTAAATTTATTTTGTTATCCCCGTAACTTTCGTGTTCTGAACTACTTTTACTTAATTTGAACTCCTAGTAGTCATTATTAGCACTATGTTCTCTCGGGCAAAAGACCCGGGCAAATGCAGCCCCCACTCGGGCTGCGAAGAAAACGCAAAGGACGATGATAACATCACCCCTGGCGGGGGTAACCCCGACGAAGCGGTCTCGGGCAACTACCTCGACAAGATAGCCGCCATCGCACAAAGGCTCACTAACCACGCGGCCAGCAGAAAAAATATGGACGTAATGGTGAAAAACCTGGCTGAGGAACTTCGCTCCCTAAGGACGCAACGCTCCTCCAGGACAAGAATCTCCTGGACCAGGCGCTGAAAAAAGCCAAGGCCCTCGCGGGCTCAAGGGACCTTGGGCCAACACCCTGCCACATGACAAGCCAGGGCGAGCGGAGGGGAGTCGGCAAACCCTTGGAATGCCTCTCCCGGGCACAAGACCTACATCTTGCTGTCACTCCTACGGCGCGCACAGACAGGGGTGGGGCAGACGGTGGCAAGAAGAGCTCGGCCAGCACCACAACAACTTTCCTTCTTAAAAAGAAGGAAGGCAAGACTTACGCCGACATGATCAAAGAGGTGGGTGTCAGGGTGGACCCCAATGCCCACAACATGAGGGTAAATCGAGTTCAACAACTGCCCAGCGGAGATGTGCGGTTGGTGGTGGCAGAGGCGGTACAAGGAGGGGCCAGCTCCTTTCTGCAGGCCCTGCAATCAGCCGGGGAGGCGGACGCCAGCGTTGATAGGACGTCACTAAAGCGTCTCCTGATTAGGGATGTCATGGAGGGCACCACCCAGCAAGACATCGAGGCTGCCATCCGCAAGGCGCTGCCCATCGAGGGACCACTTGCCGTGGAACCCCCACAAAAGGGGGCCACCGGCAGATGGACGTCCCTTGTCCGAGCGGCCCCTCCCGACGCCGCCAGGCTCCTAAACATCAAACGTATCCACATGGGGTGGACCTCGTGCCCAATCTCAGAGTGGATCACCGTGCCGACGTGCCAGCGCTGCCAACGAGTGGGCCACTCTGCTCCCTCGTGCACTGGCGCGGTCGTCACAGGTAAGCGCTGCCACAGGTGCGGGGTAGTTGGGCACCTCTCGAGAGAATGCGAAGCGGTGGCGACCTGCTACAACTGCGGCGAAGCAGGACACGCGGCCAACGTTGCCGCTTGTCCAAAGTACAGAGAGCAACTGGAGGAGCTCCGCCGCCGCGGCACCTGGCCAACGGCCGCGCACCTCGCGATAACACGAGTGCCAAACCCAACCCCGGCACCGGCTACCCACGAGGACCACCCCAGTGACGCCGTGGACGACGAGGGGTTCACCCTGGTCACCCAAAAAAGCCGCAAGAGGGTACAGACATCGCCTCTTCTGGACCCTCGTGCAACGAAGGCATCTAACAAACAAGCCACGCCCACCAACGACAATGACGGCAGTTCGTAAAGTACTTCAGCTCAACTGCAATCGCAGCAGAGGCGCGCACAACATGCTCCAGGAGGTCAGCAGCAGAGAAGGAGCCGACCTCTTGTTGCTCAGCGAGCCTTACATCCGGTGGGCAGAAAACCGTTCCCCGGACTGTTTTGCAGACGCCGACAGCGCTACTAGCATCGTACTTGACCATCGCAGCCAGATGCGCATCTCCGGACACGGCTGCGGCTACGGTTTTACATGGGTTGACGTCGCAAACATCGGACGCTTTTATTCCTGCTACTGCAGTCCTAACGTTCCACCTTGACAACCTTAACAGGCTTTTAGACGACTTATCTTCATCTTTTAACTAAACTGACGCGCCACTTTTAGTAATAACCGGAGATTTTAACGCCGCGGCCAGCGCATGGGGCTCGGCCGGAACCAGTCATAGGGGGCTCGCAATCCTCGACTGGTTAGCGGATGAAGACCTCGTAGTTCTTAACAAAGGTACGCCCACCTTTCACAGGGCCGGGCGCACCTCATGTATCGATCTTACTATAACGCGCAGGGCCGACGCCAACAAGATTTTAGACTGGAAGGTGCTACAGGAAGAGGAATCCCTTAGCGACCATTTTATCATCGAATTCCACGTGACTACTGCCGCGATGACAAATCCAACGCAGCGTCCGCTCAACATACGCCAGGGAGCCGAACAACTTCGGAGGTCCCTCAGGGCCCTTATAGCAGCAGAGGGACCTCCAACTACGGCGGAGGGTCTCCAGCTGCTCCTAGAAAAGGCGTGCGCGGTCTCCCCAGGCCGTCCCGCACGTCGAGGATACCGAGGAAAGCCAAAACACTGGTGGACCGCGGCACTGGGACAACTACGGCGGAAATGCCTAAAAGCGCGACGGTGGCTCACCCGCGCCAGACGATCGTCACACGACGGGGAGGCCGCCAGACGCTTCAGAGCTGTATACAAGAACTTGCGGGCCCTCCTGCGCAGGGAAATCTTCAGGAGCAAGGAACGCTCCTGGAGGGCCTTCCTGGAGAAGCTGGAGGACGACCCCTGGGGGCGCCCGTACAAAATGATCAGGGGGCTCCCCCCTTACAAGCGCAGGGTAGAAATATCTCCGGAAGATGCGCGGGTGGCGATCGAGGCGCTCTTTCCTCAACACCCACCCTTCGACCGCGCCCCCTACCTAGAGGCTTCAGGGGAGGAGGAAGAGGATACCCCGGAGGTCACGCTCCAAAAGGTGCTGGACGCGGCGGCACGCCTTAAACAGGGAAAGGCACCGGGCCCAGATGGCGTCCCGGTCTCCGCGGTCACAACACTGATGAAAGAATTTCCAGAAGCGGTGGCGTCAGCGGCGACCGCGATGCTCCGGTCGGGCTCGTTTCCCAGCGCATGGAGGGCCGCAAGCTTGGTCCTCATACCCAAAGGCCCCAGCTCTTACCGCCCTATTTGCCTACTCGGCTCCCTGGCCATAGCTTTTGAGTCTATCGTGGAGGCACGCCTGCGGGACTTCGCGGAGGAGAACGACCTGCTGTCAGAGGCCCAGCATGGGTTCGGCAAAGGCCACTCGACAATCGGCGCCATAAAGCAGATCCAGACGCAGGCCGAACTCCTCCACGAATCCCCGCCAAGAAGACGGGACCTCTACCTCGCTATTTTACTAGACGTACGAAACGCTTTTAACAGCCTACCCTGGAGAGTCATCCTGGAGACTCTTCACAGGAAGAACGTTCCCTTTTACCTACGGCGCATTGTATCAAACTACCTAAAGGACCGGACAGTACAGTCTCACGGAATCGTTTTTAACATGACTGCAGGGGTGCCACAATGCTCCATACTTGGCCCCCTGCTATGGAACATAACGTACGACGACGTGCTGCGACTAAGGGACCTGCCCCCCGGGGTCAACCTCCTAGCCTATGCCGACGACCTCGTTCTTACCGTCCAGGCCCGGACACCGGACCTGCTGCAAAGCCGTGCGAACGAAGCACTTGAAGACGTCGCCCGCTGGATGCAAGCGGCGGGACTCGTTCTCGCCCCCGCCAAGAGCGAGGCAATACTCCTGGTAGGACGGAGAAACTGTCCTGCCATTCACCTTCGCCTAGAAGACCAAGAGATTGCGCTTGTTGACAAGGTCGGGTACCTCGGGGTCATCCTAGACAGGGGTCTCCGCGGCACTGAACACGTGCGGCGGGCGACGGAGAAGGCAACCAAGACAGCAAACATCGTCGCACAGCCTATGCCTAATAATCATGGACCACGACAAACCCAGCGGCGAATAATGATGTCCGTGGCCGAGTCAGTCGCCCTATACGGAGCTCCGGCCTGGCCGACCGACACTCTAAAGCTTGCCGTCAACAGGACGCGCCTGCGTCGGGCCCAGAGGGTCGGAGCCCTCAGGGTGATCGCGGCGTACCGGACGGTAAGCGCAGCAGCAGCTTTCGTCCTTGCTGGAACGATTCCCTGGGATCTGAAAGCTGCCGAACGCCGCCGCTTATGGGGTAACCCCCAGCGCAAGAAGGACGAGGAGCGTCGGCATACAATCGACCTCTGGCAGGAAGAATGGGCCGGCCTACAAGAGGGTGCCCCTGGCACCAGTCTCCGCGCCGTTATACCCGACATCAAGGAATGGCTAAACCGCTTGGGGGGTGAACTCACCTTCTACACGACTCAGATCCTGACAGGGCATGGCGACTTCCAGTCCTACCTGTTCAGGATCGGGAAGGCTCCCAGTCCTAAATGCATCCACTGCGGCGACGGACCGGAAGACACTTCAGACCACACGGCACTAAAGTGTCCAGCATGGGCGGAGCAGCGCGTACCTCTACTGCTCCTAATGAACACACCGGATTTTAACCTACGCGACGTCTGCAAAAAAATGACGGAAACGCTTTTAAACTGGAACACCACAGCCGGAGTCTTCAGAGCCATTCTACAGAAGAAAACGAGCGCCAACTACCTACGGCGCCCCCCCTCCCCGTGGCTCCCGGGGAACACATCCGCCAGGAGTAGAAGACTCGCCCCCCCAGACTGTTTGATGATATGCGCAACGCAGTTCCCAGTCAGTGTGGGGGACGGGGACATGACTGGTTTTTAGTGGGTTGGAGCCCCACACTACCGGCCCGCATCTGCAGGGAGCTCCCCTGCCGCGGTGCCCGCGGGTGCAACCGCATCTCCCAGTTAGTCCTCTATAAAAAAAAAAAAAAAGATCCTTTCGCGTAAAAACCAAATTGTCTTAGTATGAGCAAATTTAGAGTGTCAACGTGTGCCAAAATCTGCATTAGTACACATCGTTCAAATGTCTTGGCGAGAAATGGAGTCAAGCTGATTGGCCGATAGCTGCCAGCATCTTGGCGAGAATCCTTCGCCTTGTAAAGAGTAATTACACAGGCGCTCTTGAATTTGCGTGAAAAGATTCCAGTATCGATAGATAAATTAAATATATGGGCAATGACAAAAGCGAGGAAGAAAATACAATTTTTGATCACTTTGGAAGGAACGCTAGTGGCTGCGCTATTCAGGTCGGTTTTGCACTTGTTGATTACTTGAATTACAGTAGTTGGCGAAATATGTCGAGGTTGGAAGAGATATCTGGAAGGGAAGGTATATAGTTCTGCAATCTGCCACGAGGAGGGGAAAAACCTGCAACTGTCTGATCACCGATAGTTGCAAAATAATGTGCCAGGGCGAAACAGACATTAACAGAACCGTATACGGTACTGCCGTCGGGTGCGATGATAGACTCCGGAACATTTGTCTTTTGAGAACGGCCGATTGACATATATATATATATATATATTTATATACTCATTGCGGAATGCGCTACGGATGCTGATAAGGCCAGGCTGCGCGCCATCTCCTCTAAAGGAGCGGGCGCATGGCTCCACGCCATACCCTGTGCTCGGATCGGGATCCTATTAGATGACGAGTCAGTGAGGATCGCGGTCGGACTTCGTTTGGGGACAGACCTTAAGTACACTTATACCTGCGTCTGCGGGCTGTCCTGTATCGTTAGCGCAGGTAGGCGAGCAAGACACCAAGCGTTGAATAAAACCTTTAGCAGAGCTCTAAAATCCAGTAGTCTATCGTGCGTCCTGCAAACCGTCGGACTAGACAGGGAAAGCGGGAAGAGACCTGACGGTCTGATCTTAACATCGTTCGAGCGCGGATGCATGCTGGTTTGAGACGCGACAGTTACTGACTCAATAGCCTCTTTAACGGTCAGTGCTAGCGCGGCAGGCAAGGTTAGAAAGTACCAGAACATCGGTTACCCGTACGGGTTTTACTCACTTGCCTTCGAGACCTTTGGCGGGCCGGGTCCGTCCACACGCAGTTTGCTACAGAAGGCCGGGAAGCGGCTGATTCTAACTAGCGGAGATTAGCGAGCGGGTGATTTCCTCAGGCAGCGCCTGTCGTTGGATATGCAACGGGGCAATGCGGCCTCGGTTTGAGAAACTCTTCAGAAATGACTGGTTCCTACAGTGGACCCCAGTAATGGTGCACACGTTCGCAGAGACCCAAATGTCATGTTTCGACCGCAAATGATCGATTACATTGAATAAATGATTATATATATATATATATATATATATATATATATATATATATAATATATATTTTTTTTTTCTATTTTCAAAAGCATTTTAATACTGTGTTAATCATATATTCGTGTAACCCTATAATTGAAATAAATATATAGATATACTTGTTGTCTTCAGCAGATCCTGATGTAGCCAAGCATGTGCTGCCAATAATGATAATCGGCTGTTGTTGTAATCTATTTGTTTGCAAATCACTTCCGACTGTACGTATCTCCATTCGATACCGAAGTGTCCTGTAAAACCGAAAAATTACGTCTACGAATGCCCACTACGCCGTAGGATGCGATTGCCTCGGCAGCAGAGATTTATGCTGTCCACAGGTATCAAAGTATGCGACCATACTTAAGTACTGTGTCTCAATTGCTATTATTGTAAACGAAAAACGGCTGGGCAGATTGTATAGGTGAGTTACTGCACCTAACTGGTAATAGCTACGGGAGACGCACTTATGTACACACTTACCAAAACGGCATGGTGAAACACCTGCGGTTCTGTTCGTGAGAACGATAAAGCGCATTATTGGCTTGTCTAAAAAAAAAACTTAGAAACTTAATTAACGATCAGATTATCAAAAAGAAAACTTAATTGCCGAGGATGGGAAATAAATCGCCTATACTAACGTAACTCGAACAAGATAATGAGCGAATCAAGCCACCAGGCCAAGAACCGTTGCATGAGCAGGCGCTAAGAAGATCATGTTATGTGTCGGATTGGACTAGAGATGCGTCGCATTCCATTAGTATGACGCACGGCAGTCCATACATTTGTAGAAGTCTATCAATTTTTGTTAGATTTCTCATGGATTATTTTACCATTAAAAGGTTTAGAAAGTATCAAAAGTATCAGTGACTAAAGTGGCATCGTATGCATCAAATACACTACTGAATCTGCCTTAGGAATCTGACAGGGCTGCTTGACTTACCTTATATACATATTTATGTCTGTGTCTTCTTCGCGTAGCCAAACAGTTAGTCCTAGGCCCTACATATATATATATATATATATATATATATATATATACAATACATTACTTTCTGTTATTTAAATTATTATATTAATATATAAATTTAATTATTTGTTTACCATTTACCAGACTCCGAAGAAAAATCTACACATGCATGTTAATTATTTTATATGCTAGAATGTCAAACCTTAGGGATAATTTCTTTTAAAGAGTTTATGTCGCGGCACACGAAAAAACCGCGACTAGGGTTAGAGTCGCCGACCAACCCCCGTACACTGTTTCGCTTATATATATATATATATATATATATATATATATATATATATATATATATATATATTGGTAGTTATTTGCTTATTGTACATTATATTATCGTAGTAGCGTTCTTCCTAAGTGATGTCTGTGCCTGTGTGCTGTATTTTTGCCTAGTCTGGAGTGCAGGCCAGAGTGCAGGACGCTTACTCTGAAGTGAAGTGAGTTCCATTGCCAGTGTGCCCCGGGCAATGTTTATCTACCTTTTTCGCTGCTGTTCAGATGTAGTCTCAAAGGTGAGCGAATTTTCTTTCCAGAAGGCGGGGAGTAATCGGGTGAGCCTCGGGCTCTCGCTGGAACGATGTTGATGCAGCGGGACCAGCTGAGGCCACCTACGCCAGCCCTTTTCGGAAACCTCTCGACGCCTTTCTGCTTCGCGACCTCACACGGCGTAAATATAGCCTTTTACAAACGCGCGCTCGGCACAGTAGAGATGGAACGCACAGGGGCCGATAGCACAGCGAACAACCTGCAGGTCTCCTTTGCGAAGACTACTACTATCTCCACGATACACCGCTTTGGTTGAGCGAACCAGAACCACCGGGCCCAGCGTGTTTTTCTATATATCTCTCTCGTAAGCAGTTCTGCTTCTCCTATTTGGTTATACTGAACGAAATTTCTATTCAATATGCAACCCCGGTTCTACGCGCTTTAACCGAGTACCTTTTTCTTGTTCTGTTTTTTTTCTTATTTTTTGGCGACCTTTGAGCGTTGCCTCAGAAGTATGTAAGGAAAAAAAAAAAAAAAATATATATATATATATATATATATATATAAATATATATATATATATATATATATATATTTATATATACTGGGTGTCAAATAAGTGATAGTTAGTTGGATCATTAAGTGAGTCATTAAGTTAAAATTCGAGCAAATGAGTTTTTATTTTTTTACAGGATAAAAGGTTGTAGATATTTTGCTTAAATGTGACAATGAAATAACCAGTTTGTGGCTTTGTTGCATATACTTTACATAATGTGTAGTTGTGAAAGAACAAGATGCTTGACTGAAAAACAAAACATACTAGCATGTACACATAGAGAGCGTGTATTAGTCTCCCTTAACTAATATTAAATTGCTACCGAAATTATTCCTGTTAACTATGCAGTTTTGTACTGACATTATTTGTTTCATCAGCGTACTGTGCGTTTCGTGAATTTATTTGTTCAATTAGCGCAACGGCAAACAGTTAACACACACTTAACACATTCTCTCTCTCTTCTCTCTCTCTATATATATATATATATATATATATATATATATAATTCGAATGCAGGTTCTACTACCAGCAATGGTGAAGCTCACGGTATCATTGGTGGAGATCACGGTAACGCGCGTACAGCGGAGCGGCTGTGCACGAATCGTTTTCCAGATATGCACAGTGGCAGGTCGAGGGCGGTTTCTCTTTGCTGGTACCATCGGAAATGAATAGGTTCGATATTATTGTCCTAACCGAGACATGATCTGATGGGGTTGACCTTTCAGGGTTCTACTCAGCTAATAGCCTGGCGCTTAAGCGTCACGGTCGGGGCCGGCCCAGCAGATGAGTATTGGTCTGTTATAATAAACTTTTTGGAGCTGTTTCGGCCTAATTAAGTAAAGACAGCTCTATGGTTCTCGAGGCAGATAGAATCAACATAGTCGCCGTATACTCTAGCTCACATGAAAAGCTATACAGGTTTGTCGATTGACTGGTGCAAGTCTTATTTGGAATCGATTTAAACACATCAACCGTTTTGGTAGGCGATGTAAACTGTCGTTTCGACTAACCGGGTGCACGAAAAACGCAGATATCACTAATCATTCTCTCCTAATTTAATATGGAGGTGATCACAGGCCCAGCACAGCATACCTTTAAATGGGGCACCAAGGATCATTAACAATCGAGATTTTCGCAACCAACCTAGGTCCGAACGACATTCAATATTGCATATACGTCAACGATATCACAGCTTGTTACAGACCGCACCTGCCGGTAAGTTTGCTATTAAAGGTATGCACAAACGATACTGCAACAAAAGAAAATACGTCAGTGAATTGCTAGATCCAGATCGTATCAACCGTTTATCTAGAACACTAAACTCCGATTTAGGTTACATTGGCATAAAAAGTCTATGTAAAACACATTAGTATGACAATCCTGTGTTATTGACCACTCGGCGACCACTACAAGACTCAAAAGTGTGTGAAGCAATCAATCTTTCACGTCCGTCACCTTTCTGAGATGTTCGATTTCTACAATAGGATCCGCAACTGGTACTCTATAACTTTAAAAGAGGCCCAGCTCGTATATATATAAATCAAAGATGGCTCATGCAACAAAATGCCAGGCTTGCAAATGGATCCGCCAGACAAAGGAAGGGATTGCATGCCTCATTTCGTGCACAGTTTTTATTGGGCATTTCAGAGATATGTTCTCGTCGGCGAACACAATCCCTCACGAAGTGCCAGTTGTTTTCAGGCTCGCACAGCGAAATAGCCAGCATCCTCCATGCCAATACCAACGACAAATTCACTTAACAAGCAGTTGTGGTTGCAATTTTGCACCTTAAAAGTGGAAAGGCGCCAGGACTAATTATGATTAGAAATTATCACGTTAAGCAGTCTGAATCGCTATTACCGGCGATTACTCACCTAACTAATATCTGCATGGACATAGGTTGGGCAGACAACGGGCGTTGAACAGGGCGATAACTTTAGTTCAGTTCTGTTTTCTATTATTGTCAGTGAGCTGCCGGCGATTGTGAAGTGGGAGCATCCATCAGTGCAACTCATCTAAAATGTTGATGATAGTGCTATTTACTCTGAAAGTCGCTTCTATATTCAGCAAGCGTTGGTCACTCTTTCAAAGTTTGCGACGGAAACCTCACTGAAGATAAATGTTTCAAAGACAAAAGCCACGAAAATCTGTTGCGGATGACGCCTTGCAACAGCTGCTACCATAAAACTCCACGGCCAACCTATAGAATTTGTCAACAATTTTTCACATTTGGGCTTGGAACTCACGCCAAGCGGCACCTCGTTCTCCAGACATATAGAGGAAGGGCTCCGTAAAGCGCTGATCGCCATCTACTTAATTAATAATCTGCTCATTGCGGGCGGCTTCAAAATTAATTGACTTAAAAGTTGCCCCTTCAACAAGCTTAGCAAAGAATATCTTAAAGTCTCAAGCTTTGACGAACTCGGACCACGAGTATCAAGAAAATTTACTAATGTAGGAAGCTAAGATCTGGCAAGCATTCGCGAAGTAGCCGAAAACGCTGGAGTAAGTAGCACTACCGTGCATAGGGTACAAATTGACGACGAACTGCATTCGTATCTGTTTCAGAGAGCTCAAGCTCTACAGCCTGCTGATCACCAGCCACGTGTTGACTATTGTTACTGGTTTTCGTAGAAGAAGGAACTCCAGGATCAGTTCCTTGTGCGCTTGTGCTCTTTATGGATAGTGTCTCGTTCACATAAGGGGGTAATTTCAATTGGTACATCATTTTCTTTGGTGGGCCAACGAGAACGCCCACATGACCTGATTGCATGCTGTCTAAGATCGCTTCTGAGCTTATATTAGCTTCCTATAAGGTTATATCAATTGTTGGTAGACGTGCCAATGTGTGATGGATGTGGTTTCAACAGATACGGAGCGCCGCCGCACAACGCCGCTATCGACATGTCTTGAGATGCCTGACATACTATTTGAGTGTGTTTCGTGTGATCAAGCAAGTTAGAATGCTAGCCGTATGTAGGCACTTACTTACGACATCTCCACCAGAAAACCTGATGTGAGCAAGCCCAAAATTGTGCCACCGTAAATGTTGTACCAAAATGATCATTATGTAATACACACCTTTCTAAATGTGTATTTTGTAAGCGTTATGGTAAGCGTAAGTTTTCAAGGTATTAAACTTACGACAAATATAAGACATCACTGGATCTTTATTTCTATGAACGTTTTCAGACAGCCACATCTATATAAACAATTTTAATAATCTTACTCTCACACCTACCCAAGGAATTAATGCTCCCCATTCCATAGCAAAAATCCTTTTTAACAAGTTTGACGACCCCTCTGGTATACCCTAAACTTGTTATATATATATATATATATATATATATATACACATTATACAGAAGACGAGTAAGGGTTAGAGCGAGATAGAAAGGAAATGAAAACCCATGCTCCACCTGTTTCGCGTAGGAAACAAGCTGATTTGGCTTAAAGTTATACGTTTACCACCGTACAATATGCAAAGACATCTTTTCGTCCACACGAAACGAGATACTATGTGTTGCCCATTATGGACGTGTAGCCGCAGACACAGCAGTGCATACAGTAGTTGCACACGGGTACATAGTGCCACGCAGCATATGTTCCTTCTACCGATCCCCTACCGCTTCACACCAACTCTGGTCTACGGCTTCTCGTCCGTATTTCTTACTTCTTCTACCGCATACGGGGATTCCTCTTGTGAGTGATTATTCGCCAAGTCTGTCTCGAGCTCGGTATTCATTTATTCATCGAATGCTTCGACTTCTTCATTGTCGCACTGCGTTCTTTCTAGTCTGTCGGACAGTTATCTGTCTTGCTGTTGCTGCTGCTGCTGCATTGCGGTCCGTTCATCGCATATGTTTTCTTCTTTATTTTCTTTTTCTTCAACCTCCTTTTTCCGCCACGACGCAGTCAGTCAATACCGAGACGAAAAAAGCTTCCCCCATGGTTGTCTTGCTTGCTTTCTTAGAAGTACGCGGGGGCAAAGTGCGGGAGTAGACGGGGGAATACATTTACGATTCACATAGAGGGGTGTTGTCTGAGGTCGCGTTGTGGGGCTCACTGCTGTGGCCTCGCCTGACTGTCAAGAGTCTGGCCTGCGTGCACTGTCAGGCGAAAACTTCTCTTGACTTCTTCGGCCCCCGTCGAACGTATGGTAACGTCATCGAACTGTTATTATCATTTTGTTGTTGGACCAATTGGTAGTGATCTCTGCAGAATTGTGCGCCGGATGCCGGCGTTTCTATTCGTCGGCATTGCATTTGACCATGCTCTGCGTCAAATCAGATAGCGGTCGAAATGCATAATTATTACTAGCTTCGAACTCTGTATATTTGAGTTGGTGACTTGTGTGAAAAAGGCACGTGCCGTTTTTCTAAATACAATATATAGAATTACAATAGCGGTATATAATGTTTTTCTCAATATAAATACATAGATATGTCTATATTTATATTTTTTACACTATGTTGGATGGTATGTCAGCATATAAAATATTCAACAGGCCTGCGGCAGGAGTGCCAGGGCCACACCTCAAAGAGATGCACGAAGTCTACAACTGCAGAGTTGCCGCATTCGTGCTTGCCAATCCAAACAGAGACCAGGGGCCAACTGGGTGATCCCCGTTCAATCCCCGCAGGTCAACCCTGGAGGCCTCCCAGGCTCGACATCCAGTGCGGAATTCCCGACGGACAATGTCCTAGACGGTCCGGACCACATACCTGCTACTCCTGCTGAGGACGACGAGGTGTCAAGCCATTCCTCAGGAGAGACGATCGTACGGCTACCGCCGCTAGGCCAAGGGGCTGCTAACTCTCAAGACTTAAATGACACTGAAGTAATTTAGTAAACCGTAGCAGAACTCACGCATCCCACCTGGTGATGAACGAGATAGCGACGAGAAGAGGAGCGCCTCTCTCCCCGTTCGTCAGTGAGTCAAACGTTAAACTGGCCGAACCAAACCTATTCAGTACGAGTGGTGGACGACCTGACGAAAAACACCTGCAGGATTCAAGACACGATTAAACTACTACCGGTCAACGGGCAGAGGTGCGGCATCATCTTTGCCATTTGTTAACAAAGACCAGATTGGCGCGTGCAATGCTTTGCAGAGAAGCAGAGGGGAACCTGACCACCGAGGTTCCCCGAGGCTCGTGTCTAGGACCCTTTCTATAAGATCTGGCATACGCGACATCCTACGTCCAGACGATCTTCCGGAACGCACTAGACTGCTGACGTACGCAGACGACCTCGTAGTGGTAAAACAAGCCCGCTCGCCCCCTGCAACTGGTATCGAGGGCCAACGACGCCCTGGCGAAGGTCACTGGCTGGATGAGAGGAACTGGCCTAACGCTGGCACCAAATAAAAGTGAGAGAATTTTCTTGTTGGGCCAAGGAAGTGCCCTCTCTTGAAACTAACTCCAGATGACCAGAATATTAAAATTGTCAATATTGCGCTCTATCTTGGAATGCACCTGGACAGGAGACTACGGGGCACACACCATCCACAAACGTCTGGTCGCAGAAAAGGATGCTAAGGTCTTGCACAAGATAGCCCAGCTGATGCCAACAACTACCGTCCATGGGAGTCAAGAAAGCGCTTCATCAGGTGGCTAAGTCCATAGTTTTGTTCGCAGCCCGGGTATGTCTGCTAGTTTTATTCGCAGCCCGCGCTGTCCACAGCCAGCAACATAAGGCCACGCAGGATCACAATGGTCTATAGAACCGTCAGCACATCCGCGGTCTTTGATCTGGCTGCTACAGTCCCCTGGGACTTGAAAGCAATTTAGCGACGCCACTTGTAGGAATATCCGAAAAATGAAAGAAAGGAGTACCGCACTTTCTACCTAGTTCTCTAAAGAAAAAATTCCATTCAGTATCTGACTGTCGTCCAAAAACGTGCTTGATGATTTTCCGACTACTATTTACCAAAACACAAGGTTTGTTGTCGTAAACCAGAGTCCCCAAAAACTGGGTCATATTTAAAGAAATATATAGGCTTTTCGAAGTGTTCTAAATTTCTAAGTGAAGCAGAGAAGTGAGGTTCAATATTTATCCTGCCTTCCCTTTATTTTCCGGAAATTCTGATAGCACACTGAAATTAGCTTCTGAATAACAAACTCAAATGGAGCACATTTATAACAAGCGTGTAGGAGTGCCCAATAGGTGCCGTTTTATCGTTGCTTGCCACCATCAGCTATGTAATTCATATAAAAAATATAACACACACAGCCATGCCACGTCAGCAAAAATGTATGATGAAAGAAACATATCGATTCGGTTACCCACAAGCAGTGCGTGAATGTAAAGCCCGAAATCATAGAACAAGTTGCTCTGGTATGCAACACAACCCAAATATGAAAGCACAACGTTTAACCAGCAACTAAACTTTACAGGCGGCATCAGGTACGATACCGCTTGGGAGACGAGAAAGATTTCTATAAAGCAGACACGCTGGGACTACTTGCGTGCTAGGCATAGGCCTAGGCAAATTCAATTTGTAGTAAAGTATTTGATGGTTGAAATGCCTTTCTATCGAGTACCTACAACCATGTACACCTGTCAACACTGTGTTCTTCGCTATCCACATAGTTTTTGTGCTAAAACGAGCTTATCAAATATTATGCACATATGTCCAAAAATGCTATATACCACTACGTTGTGAGTAAGTATTTATTCAATAAGATACCAAAGTCTTGCCAGGTTCGATCCTTATTTATGATCGAATTATGGTCGAATTTCCTTTAAGCGATGCTCATGCGAACAGATGACAAAAACATACCGTTCAGATCCGGCGGCTATGCTGGAACAAAGAGAAAAAGGGCAGGCACAACCATTGACGTTGTCGATTTGCTCGCATAGCGTTTTTCTATTCGCGAGAGGGAGGGATAGTTGTGAGCTACAGAAAATGTTAATTTGCAATCTTTATGTTTTTGGTTCGCGGTCTAGGAGTCTGTCCAGTCGCAATTAGCGTCCTCCCGCCGCACAGCGTCGCGGCGAGCGTTGTTGATGTGTTTTTGGACAATTCAAGATATATATATATATATATATAATTCCTAGCTTTCACCGGCTTCAAGTTCGTTTATATATGAGGCAGTGTGAAGGCTAGGAATTATATATATATATATATATATATATATATATATATATAATTCCTGGCCTTCACCGGCTTCAAGTTCGTTTATATATGAGGCGGTGTGGGATGGGTGGTTGTGGCGAGGCTAGGAATAGGAAAGTTCAGGAGAGGCCAGAAGCTAAGTAGACAGTGGCATAACACCCTCAACACGCTCGAGGCATTTCTAGGGCCTATTTCCGACACTCCGCTGCCAAGTCATCAAGTGCATTTCGGCGTCCCGGAGAAATGTCTCAACGACGGAAGGTGTTCTGCTGCTAGCGCTGTGATGCGAGCGGCTGTGCAGGGCGTGATGCAGCCGGGCACAACGACGACGACGACCGTAAGCTTCCTTACTCGACGGCTTTAGCGTTATATAGTAGCCGTGCAGCGACGACCTGAGCAGCTATTTTGAAGGCTGACTCTGTGCAGGCGCGTTGTACTGCTGTTGCTGGTGTTAAAGTGCTTCACGGTGCACTCTGCTCCCCTTGAAGCACCGTTGCTCGTTGCCATCAGAGACAACCCAGGACAAGGCGTCGATGCCACAAAAGAGGTGTGGTTTCTGGCGCAACTTCAACTACTATTACTACTACCACCACTACTGCTGTTGCTGCCCCGTCACGAGCATATCATACTTCTGCTCGACTTCTGCTCCTATCTCTATAATGTTAAGGACAACAGTGATAACAACAACAACAGGACCAGCAACGACATAGGCTTGCGACACTAGCTCATCATCAATATCAGGCCATGTCGTGTGTGTAGTACAAATGCATACCTCGGATTCGGGGCGGGGTTTTGCTTTGGTCACGGCCTGCAGAACAAGCTGGTAGGGGGGTCGAGCTGTTAGGAGCATCATACTGCGCCATTGCACATGAGACACCATGTGCATGCACAGACAGCAATCACCCGCTGCATTGTGCAGAACCCAGGAGAGAGGAGAGCAATTGCTAAACCTTCGGCTAGGAAACATAAGGATTCAGCTGAAACTAAGACACAAAAGTAACCCAGGAGACAACAGACAAGCAATGTAAATGGACGAGAGAGAGAGAGACTGTCACGGCCCGCCATGCCACTCGTACGCCGTACATGGGCCCGTGGCTGAGGACGTGTGCGAAATGCGGCGTAGGCCAAATGAACAGCAGAAAGATACGACTTTACTCGGCTTGCAGCTCGGAGGCGGTGCTTACCTGGTAGCGAAACGTACGACAAGAAAACTGGCCGCCGCTGACGAAACGAAGAGTGGCATCAGAGTCACCTTGCCGGTAATGAGTTGCCATCAGACACATCAGGAACAACAGCCAGAGAGAGAGAGAGAGAGAGCTCTGTGAACAGAGGAGAGGAGGTGAGGAATAGGAGGTTGGCAGGAGAAAAAATCAAGCACAATTTAGCAACGACTGCTAGCATGGAGCGACCGCTTCAGACATCACAAGAGCACACAGCAGTGGTGGTTGGTGGTAGACCGCAAGTAAGTAGAAATAACGCCGTCTACGGATGTCGGAATATGTGCACGTCGAAATAACTTGAAGCTGCCCGACGCTGCTCAGTCTAAACTCGATGACTCGACATATAGTAGTTGTTTCACTACTGCCCTTGCTGTAGTGCCGTTACTGCTGTCGTTGTGGCTGCGTTTATGGTGACTTCCTTACGTTATGTGTCCCTGTGCAGTATATACAGTGTGTACCATCTAAATAGACGCGATTTTTATCATGCATTTTTGTGCATAGGTCGATAGAGAAACTTCTAAGCAACATTTTTTGCTCAACAGAATCCCCGCTTACGCTACGATTACTGTTTCAATTTTTAAACGCTTTTATAATAGCGACAGTAAAAAAATCTACGTAAGCATGTCAAGTATTGTCTAATGCTTGTTTAATCATGCGCAATAGAAGGAGTCCAACGTATTCAAATTGGGCCTGCTCGGCAAAAAGTAACGAAAACGGCTTACTGCTTTGCGATTGAGAAAATACAGTTGCAAATGACATTGAGCGAGCCAATCGCGGCTCTCGCGGCCTCAGAGAGTATTTGCCAGAGTTGTAAGATACGGGAATTGTACCTAAAGTCCTTTGAAGCAAGGCTGGTCGTTATGACCGTGTTAAATTCACGCGCAAGATTATTGATCGAGATAGAAGGGTCTTAGAAACTCGTAGGTGAATTGTGTTGATCAGTTCCTGTGTCTTTGCTGTGAACGCTCTGCTTTCAATGTTTCTTCTGCTTCCGTGTAATCGGCTCCGATCTGAACTCTCCTCCGTTGACGTAAAGAGGAATGTTAGGAAAGACGAACAGCAGGGAAATGCTTAACCCGATTTAACAGTGAAGGGACAAAGAAGGAATTCTATCCGCGTAGGATTTACGCATACGCATAGCAAGAGCTCCGTTTTCATAGAACCAAGCGTTAGTCACCCAATCCACCACTACTAATTGCAGTGCACATGTGTGCGTATGTAGGCACCCCTTCCCAACTACTAGACATTATAAACCTAAACGTCATTTTATAGGCGTCGTGTTAAATTGTGAGATCGTATATATATACATACCAGTGTATTAGAAGAACACAATTGTACATGTACGAGCATAAACGAAAATCTCGTATTTAATACCACTTCGAAAGGAACGCAAGGAAATATACACATCATATCAATCCGAGTTTCAATTTAACTGGGCATGCGCTTGCCGGGCTGAACATTTTGTGGCCATTTGAACATTGCGGAAAACAGAAGACACACAAATATGGTTAATATCTGCGTTATTTAAAATATTGCTTCTCACTTTGCTTCGTTAACAACGCGGGCGAATAGGTGTGTGTTTGTGTTTTGAGCAAAACATTTGAGCAAACGTTACAAGGCGAACAGGAGGTTTGTTACTGTGGACGCTGGACACGCTCAAATATCCATCGACAACGTGCCATTTAGCTTCTGCTCACTGTTTTCCTTTACTGCTCGCCGTCGCCGCTTGGGTTGCCGCCCTTCCACCTAGTCTAATATACATTTATGTCTGTATTTGCGCTCATTTTCTTTCCCCCCCCCCTCTCTCTCACACTCTCTCTCTCTAGCTCTAGCAGACACCCTCACGTTCCATCCAAGCCGTCCTATCTGGTGTCTGCCCTGCCGTTGTACCGGTCTCCGTCAGTTTCGCGTTTTCTCTGCGTTGTCCCCCTGTGTACCCTGTCTAGACCCCTTCACGTCTTCTCCGCTGCCCCGCGGTTGCGGCCCAGGAAAAGTTTTTGCCATACTTCACAAGTGAAAAGTATGAGAGTTCCCCAGGGCAGAATGACACCACGGCCCAGCACGCTGGTCGCGACCACCAGCACCACGAACACGAATGCCGCCGACACGCTGCCCATGTCGCCGAAGAATAAATGGTCGTCCAAGCTATGAGAGCGCTCTCCTTTCTTGCGCCTTCCACCACCACCACCACCCTGGACCCATCGAGTAGAAGGAAGGGCGCGTAGAGGCGCGCCAGATAGGCAGCGATCGTGAGAGGCGACACGTACGGGGGTGGCCTGCCGAAGAGCCGCCAGCAGCCAAAATGAGCTGCCGGGGAGCTGCCGGCGGGCGTTCGCAGCATAAGGTTGGCGACCCCAGTTCCGTCGCCGCGAACGGAGTGGGGTGCAGCGACCCTTCTCGTATGCGATGCCGCCTCCGTTCGTTGTGAGACACCATCTGGTTTGGTGGTGGCGTTACTGCTTTCCTTGCTACTGGTACTGCTGTCGTGAGTCTTTCTTGTCCTCCGCCGCTCCTACTATTGTTGTCATCTTCGTTGTTGTCGACAGCGATCTTTGCCTGTGGTCCTTGTTGTTGTTGCTGTTGCTGATGCTGCTGCTGTTATTGTTGTTGTTCCGAATACCCTTCCTTTCCTGAAACAGCTTCCTAACTTTGTTTTGCCTACATGATAAATCAGCTTGCCGGGGGGCATGCACTTGGAAATTTCATCGATTCTTTTCTGTTGCCATGAGCCAGTTGGCTGCATACGGCGGTGTATGTGTATCGATGATGTATACATATATGACCATGTCTGTAGTGTGTGTGGCTGCGACGCGTTGGTGTCTCAACCTGCCGAATAGGGCAAGCCGTTGCACAACATCTACTCGACGAAGTCCTGTGCGTGTACATATGTATAAAAGTTTGCCTCTGGACACCAAACATTTAGAGCTCGTGTAATGCATTAAAGATTCTGTTTGATTGTCCTTGTTGACTTTTGAATGTGTTCATGGTACTAAATAAAGCATGTTACTTAATCTTGTGGCATTTTAAAATCGAAGTCAGGTCAAATATATTCAGCGTCAATGTCAAATGTCAATGTCAAAATTCATTGAAAAATCCACTAAATGTAATTTCAAAAAATCTACTCTCATGCGTAACTACCGATAATCAAAATTATGTTTTAGCATCGCATCCGCCCTAACACTGGCATACCTAACTATAAAAGACCCGTGTATTAATAATCAATAAAGGATAGCGAAGGAAGCCAACGGCGTTGCCCGGGTATTGGGGAATGCATGATGCACATACATTACTAGCAGCTAGCAGTGACCAGTGTGTGGGACTCATAAGCCCACTGAATCTCGGATTCCTCTCTACGTAGTCTCACAGATGAATAAAGCAAAATGGGAAAACACTATTCGATTAGAACGGAAAAGCCCGTAACACATTTTGCAGGAATGCTGGCAGGGGGTAGATGCTACATCTATGAGGTCCACACGATGTGTTAGAGCCTAGAATCAGACTGGAGAAAAAACCACAGCGCAGCCATATCTTATTTAGAGAGATGCGGATGCTAGTAAAAATTATCTGCGGTAACAACAGTTGTGCTATTGAATACCTATTTAATAAACATGTAAAGACAGGGAAAATTCTAAATGCATAAAATTAAATATACAGTATAAACGAACTTAGAGAAAAGGAGCTGAAATAGAGCCACAGTCATGTGTGGTTACGGGTTCTCTAACCCGGGATTAGCCCAGTTTGACAATTTGCCCCGAACAGATGCTGCGCTTTCTCGTTGGATGTCGAGGGACAGCCTCTGACGCAAAAATTCCGATGCTCTCGAGTCTCCTGTGGAGAGGTTAACGCTTCTACCCACGCGCTGAATCAATTTCAATGTAAGTGGGCCTGGTCCTCCCATTGTTTCAGAAGCCAACGGACAAAATTGGTGCGGATAACCAACGCCAGAGTATTTCCTACATTTGTTAGCCTCTGCTAACCTGCAAAACATATTTAGGGATACTGACATAGTGACCTGATGCCTTACTTGAAGTTAAATAGAACGTTTCCATAACCTAATAAACTTTAGAAACTAAAATATAAAAAAAACTAATTTTTGATCATCAGTTATTATACTCAACTGAGTGCAAACAGGTACACTTCTTGTTCTCTTTCGCACCCAGTTGTTTGTAGTGAACTGCATGCTATTTAAGGCACTGCTGCGAGCAATACTGACAGATGCACGCGTCATAGCACATTCTCCTGTAACCCAGTATTCAAGCACACCAAGTGATGGTAGCTGTTTACGGTGTACCTTGTGTACACATGGCGACCATTTAAGCGGCCCCATCTCAAAGTTGACGTAACGTTTAACGGTCTCTGGATGTCAGTTTTTTTGTGACTTGTAATATCTTTGCTTCAACAACTAAGGCATTTTTGTGCTCACTTTGAACAAGAGGTCGACTAAAAATAAAGTAAACGAGATGGAGATCGACAGGCCATTCTGGGTAGCACCCGCATTTTGCTTCACATCCTGACACCCACTGCAGCCTTGTGCCAGTAAAATGTCTCCAGTAAAGAAGTTGCCTATAACAGCTGAAGGGTCGCAATAAAGATTGCGCATATATACAGACTTCACCACAGCCCGTCCAACCTCTGGTTGGTACATGAATTGCTTCACGGGTACCCATTCCCCGCCTGAATTCGAAATTATCTGGTTCCAGCGTTCAGCTTACCGCGTAAGCGATCGTTCAATTACCAGCTTAAAGAAATCTTTTTCAGCGTGCACTTAGATGCAATAAAAATATTTTGCCATGCCAACGTGCAAATACAAAATCCAGCAGCTGCAAATTGACAACTCTACTCTGGTCCTCTAGTGTAGGTCGTGTATATTATAGTCTTACATATGTATGGCCACTATTAATAAAAAAAAAATTATATACATATATATATTGCCTGCTAGGGCTCCCTCCTCTTCCACCAACAGAAGAATTTGTTGCTGCAGAGATACAAAGCTTCTTTCTCAAAGATAGCCAACCAATGCACAATACGCTGACTTCATGCAAAGGGAATGTAAGGCAATGCAGCTCCCTTGGGACAGGAGGCATCCAGGCAGCGGCAGTAGCCAATCCGGCAACCGCTGAGATCACTCTCAAAGGCAAGCCCTCGTGCAATATCCAGACATGACCCTGAAAATCCGAGTTAAAGGCCGGGCAACAGAAGAGAGTAACAACAATAAGAAGAGGAAGAAGCTCTTCACAGTTGTCGTCAGAGAACGCGTCCTATACTGACGTCCTATGTGTTCTCAGGAAAGACTTGACCCAGCGACGGCAGAAGTAGACACCAAAATAGCTTCAAGGACAGCTACGGGCCGAGTCCACCTGACTGTGCGGGGTACTACTTGCAATGCCACTAGCAAATTCCTTAAACAAATAAAGAAAGAGGCATCTTTGGACGCGATAGTTCAAGAGGTGTCAAAGATCAAGGCTGTCATAATCAGAGAAATAGATGAGTTCATCGCGGCAAAGGAGAACCTGGGCAGGCGACTACATGCTCACAAACGTTTTAGTTGGACCCAATGCTGTTTAGGTAAAATAGGCTCAGTACCACAATGTTTTCGGTGTCTGCGCTTTAACCATACGGGCAGGAACTGTCCTACCCAATTCGCAAAATAACATAGAAGTCATAATACTCTGCGAGACTATAGAGCTTTCGCAACATGGACCCTTCGATAGCAATAAGTGCCTTCGAGCAAGGTATTCCCCAACTGAATCGGGCAAGACCCTTGATACACCTTCAATAACGACAAACATAGATCAGAAGGAATAACTCAATATATAACCCACTAGAAGACTCACAAAATGCAAGTACGTTGATAACGCAACGGTGTTCAGATAGGCAAAACCCTATCCGAACACTTACTACTTTATCTACGTCATTTTCTCCGGTACTCTATCTACGTAACTTTCTCTGTCACTTAAACATTCCCCCAGGCCTTTCTCTCCAGTCCACAGCAACGGTTTTTCAGGCAAAATTTTACCCGCCTACGAAAAGCGTTAAAAAGGAAAGTAACTTATCGCATCGAATGCTCACAAAATAAATCATATGAACTTATAGTGCGAACTAATCGAATAAAACCTTTAGGGCAAATGAAACATGACAAGGCCCTAACAAGACGCTCCACGCACAGCTGCCACGACCAGTGGACGTAGCCCAACCGACTATAATTGCGCCCTTCTTGCAAAGGCCTAGGCCACAGCCGGACGCGTACTTTTAATGAACCACCCAAAAGTATTTAAACGCATATTGGATCAAAAAGCACTTGCGGAAACTAGAGTAAGGCTTAGAAAACTAGGCTAAGAATACGTTTGAACCGTTTACCGACACCCGGCGAACCGCAAGGAGTTGCGCCCTATGAGTATGCTTGCCTGTCTGTCCAAAGCGGGGATAGACAGGCAAGCATACTCATAAAGCGGTATGGTTACTACAATTACAATAAGCACATTATTAACAAATGGCTAGTAAAAGAACTAGAGGGCAGCTGTCGGAGAACCAGCACGGTTTCCAAAACCGATACTCTACACTTTCGGCTATCAGCGAAGTTTTAAACATAGCTGACAGACAGAAAATGCGCCAAGAGTAAGCCGGGTGCAATGTCTGGCCGAGCATCTGCCTAAGAAGGTGCGGACCATGCAGTCACAGCCGGGATTTTCTAAGAGTCCGTACTGGGACCCACCCTATGAATGATAACTTACAATAGACAACTTAGACACCCACATCCCCCCAGAAGTTTACTCCGTCGTCTAAGCAGACGATCTAGCACTGATCGTTATTGCCAGTGACTACAATCTGCTCGACGAAACAGCCAACGGAAACCTGGCGGATATCTGAAAGTATCTCCACACGCCTCGAATTGGCTTCACACAATCGGTGCGTGATCCACGAAGAGCCGTTGCATGCCATATGTGACAGTCCGATGCGGTCTCTAGCTCAAAAGAATTTTTTTACGGGCCTAAAGTGCCCTCCACAGAACCCAAGCCTGCGCCTGGAACGATACCGACTACAGCCTCGCCTATGATTATGTACCAGGGCGCGATGCTCACAGAAACACCTCACGTGGGCTATGCAGCAAAAAAAACTGCCAAAGCTTCAGCAGAGCTGCGAAAAATTCTCCCGCGAGCCAGAGTAGCAACCGACTTGCGGTATCTCCTGCATCAATAGTCTATAAAACTCCTCAACCATAAAAAGTCAATCAAATCAACAGAAGAGATGCCCACCATCCATCACCGGATATTACCCTGGGTATTGGAGAAATGATTATCAAATACTCACTGATCTCCAAAGAGATGCTACAGCCTTAAACACGGTAAGCCATATGTGCAACTTAGAAGAAGCCGATGATATATGACACTTCTACGAACGCTCCGCCTTCTTCGATACTAAGCGAGAGCTACTGTCTTGAGACCTAAGACTGAAAAGTTCTTGGACATTTCAAGTCCTTGTGGAAGCATTCTTTGTGGATGATGACTCCTGATTCATAGTAAGAAGACTCGCAGCATTTATTTCCGAGACGAAAATAACCGCCCCACAAAATCGAGCAATCTAAATGGCTAGATAAAGTGGCCAGGTGAAGTAATCTCGGAAAACAGTACCGCGGCCATCCCCGACAAAGAGTAAAGGGAGCGACTGGATTTTAGTGGGTTTGTGAGTCCCGCACTACCGTGGCTTTAACAACGACGCTCGTGTGTGCATCTAACAATTAATCTTTATTAAAAAAAATTATATTTATATATAAAGACGTATTAGGAGTGCGGGAATAGAATTAAAAGTGCGTAACTTAACTTTAACTTGCATATTGTGTGACACGGACGAGAGCAATATTGTACCTATGCGCTTGAAAACTATATACTTTCTGAGGCGTGAACGGTGCAGGCTGTGGAGTGAAATCGGGCGTCGTTTTAAGAAAGTATTTATCATTGTTTAAATGCTAAATGACGAACAAGCTGAATGACAATCGCCTTGTATATTTTAACAGTATTAAGAAGCGGGACCTGCGTGTAGAGTAAAGCTTTAGCGTAAAGTAGTTTTCCTGCGGCTCCGATGTTGATAGCCTAACAAATCTCAGACAACTTTCAAAGTGAGAAACATGTGCCAAAAGGCCAACGCCTAAAGTGTCCAGTGTTGTTGACTAAAATGGATGTGCATTCGAAGAGAAAAAAAATAATTAATTAATTAATTTAATTTATGAAGTGCATTTGATAACCTCCCCCCATATATATATATATATATATATATATATATATATATATATATATATATATATATATAAGCAATTATTGCAATACATATACGTATACACATGAACATATTAATGCTTGAGTATACACATGTGTTTTTTTGTATATGTATAGATACTCTTTAGAGCACAAATCGGAATATCGGTCACGGCAGCACCAGTGCTAGCAAAAAAGCATACGATATCACTACTGGTCACGATTGAGAAACGCTGGTTGTGCGCAAGGCACAAGTTCAAGGTGCCGAGTACCACCCACATCATCAAATCAGCACTGATGCGGAGTGTGATTTGCGACGAGCAGTTTCAAGGTATTTGCTGCTTGAGAGGCAAAGGCGGTGGCTTTAAGTCTGGCAGAAATCTTAAGGTACGTTTGTTCTGCTTCGCGCTTTTCCCTCGTTCAGTAGTAATTGGTCTTTTAAACCTAAATCTAGAAGAGCGGTTCAACAAATGCTTAAGGTCGCTCCTCTATCTTCTGATTACCGGTTTTGCAAAGGTTGTCGACATTCTTCTTTATTGCGCTGCTATGCCAGGGATTTAGTAGATTCTTCAGGAGCTTGTCAAACTTCTGGTATCTTGACAATTTTCTATTAGAAGGAAGTATTTATTCCCTCAGCCGCCAAAGACATTCGACGAGTTTTTGACTAGTCGGCTGCAAGATGGCTGCTAAATTATATGAAGCTATTTGGTGTGTCCGTGCCCCTTTATGAGCTCTCAATGAAGATTAAAGCAGGAACTTGCCGTTGCTCGCCTACTTCTTTTGAACGACCACCTTGGGAGCCCCATTTCACCCTCAATGCTTACTGACCTTGTTTGATGGGCTGACCTATATATTTAAGCCGTCGACTTGCAAACCCTCAACAAGTTGGCACTGCCCACCCTTGAGTCTCTGCTGAACTCGAGTTTACCGCCTAGCTCACAGCAACCAGCATTACTGTCCGTTTTCGAAAGGGTCTCGGCATTTGATTCGGATTTGCTGACTCTGGCCGGCCCTACTATTTCTTTCTTAAGCATTAGCGCAGAGAGTAGCGCAATCGCCCTTTAAATACAGTGGTAGTCGGTCAGTTTAGATACCGCTTGGCCTCTGAGGCCGTGCCCGAGGCCTGCTACCGAGGCCTGACGTAGGCCTAGCACCGTGCTATCCCAGCGTGACTGGAGTGCCCTTTTGCACGACAAAGTGCAACAACGTATCCTCAATGAGACTCTCAACGAACAGAACCCACCTTAGCGCCGCTTTCGTGAAGGACTGAGGCGCCTAATTGCACGCGCTTCCTAGTTTCCCTACGGGTCGACAACGAGGACGACTCGCATAACACTAGGACTACGACTTAGAGCAAACATAATCAGCCTTCACCGGTATCAATGTGGTCATGTCCCTGACACACTGGGACATCACGGCCTATCGTGTAACATTAGTGCACGACAACGCTTTATACATGCCGCTATTATGTGTGACCTTCAGCAAAATCCTTAAGACATGCGGCCTTTTATAAGTCCTAGAACCTTCCGGCCTCTGCGCGGAAAACGGCAGGCGTCGAGACGGGATTACACTTACACCTTTTCTGAGAGGTAAGACGCTAGTTTGAGATAAAACCGTTACCGATTTCTTCGCATCCTTAGCTAGCGCACAGATTATTCCAGCGTCATTAAGTCTACGACTCATATCTGTATTTAATATATGGGTATTTCATACATACATATATTCAGCATGCTCTCGATTAAAGCAAAAGTTCATTAATCATATAGAGTTGTTTCTTTTATAAAATGCACAATAAAAACTAAATAGAGAGATATAATGCATATCAGCAGCATTACCGTGCAGTACAAATATTGTCAGTAATGGCAGTAAAATGTCTTCCATCACCACCAATATGAGTCTTGTAGTGTTACTACCTACTCTTGTTTTACATGAAATAGGTTTCACTACCATAGTAACAAGAGCAACATGACAACAGCCCCAACAACAATATTAATAACTATTACAAGCATAACAACAGAATCGACGACAACAACAACAACAACAACAACAACACACCAAGAACAACAACAAAAACAACAACAACTGCTGCTGCCGCTAATACTTCTACTGATGCAGCTGTTCCCAGCATCATTTCTACTAACATCAATACAATCGCTGCCGTTCGTACGTCTCTGTACCTACTCATGCATTACATTACGCCCGAATTGTAATATCTGGTGGATTCTCAGACGAGCAGCAGAGAAGCGCGGACAAACCGGCAAGCGACCGATTTCGTTAGCTTGCTAGTCAGTCTGCCAGCGGGCTGGCCGGCCGGCGAACGAGCGCACGTAACAGAGGAAGAATGGAGAAGGCTGCCAAAGACGGCAGCCGAGGAAAATTACTCTGATCAGGCATCCGCCATTGGGCTTTCTCTCTCTCTCTCTCTCGCGCTCACCGTGTCTCTTGGTTCTCCTTAAAAAGTCTTCTGTCTTCTTCTTGGTTTCTAGCTAGCGTTTGACTAGCCGAACCTCCTTGCTACCCCTTCCCATTCCTTCCACACTTTCTACCTCTCTCTTTCTCTACCTCTTTCCATTCGCGCACTCTCTATTCCATTCTATTGCCGTATATACCTCTTTATTATACATGACAACGGCGCACATAGACGACGACGAGGAGAAGCACTGACACGCCGTGCTATTTCAGTCAGAAGCGGCGCCCACTAGTTGGGGGGTCTTCTTGCAGAGAGAGAGAGAGAGTGGGAGGGGGTCGGGAGCAACAAAGGGGCAGAGGTAGGGAAGCAGGAATGAATAGATGGAGAGTACCTGGCCCCGGGGCAACGCACGACGCAAAGATGACAGATTCTCTCATTCTGCCGAACCTTCTGCGAATTCCCTTCAGGCTCTCTGGCGGCCTAAGGGGTTTGCTGCTGCTGCTGCGGCTGCTGTTTCTACCGGTGCTACTGTTTCTGCCACAGCTTCTGTGTTCGCTGCGTAGTAAAATCCCCCGAGATTAAGCTTGTTCCAGTTGCCAACAACGACCCTCCCACATCGACTGCCCCTTGGAACTACAACCGCTACTAATACTACTACTACTTCTGCTACTACTACTACTACTACTATTACAATTACTGCTCTGTATTACTACTTCTCCCACTGCTACCACAGCAAGTGCCCAGACAGCTACCCCATCGACCAAGCTGCCGCTTATGAGAACGGCACAAACGCCCCCCTTGAGCGAAACGAGCTCGACGTCTGTGTTGTTCTGTATTCTTCTCGAAGCCCGACTAGTACGTAGGTACTTGGTACCCGTTGCAAATACTGGGCCAATCCGTTTAAGAACGAAAAGAGGAACCGACCCAAGGACCCCATGCCCACTGCAGCAGTACAGCAGCAACAGCAAAAACAACAGCGACAACAGTATGTATACCCCTGCTCATACGGCCTAAATGCAGTCCGGTTCTTTCGTTTCATTTATTTCCGCCCTGCTGGTGGAGTACATACACACATCTTACTATTCAGGTCATCCGCATGCTAGCTTGTGCACATTAGTTTGCCACAACTTGACCAGCGTGTGATGATGCACATCAGCATAGTAATATCTATTGTAGCAAACGTCGGCGTAGTAGTCGAAATGGAAAGTAGGAAAAACAAAGCAAAGCTGCTATTAGTAATTATACTATTTTACACAATAGTTGTTGTGGTGGGGATGGCCGACCTTTTGCATGTTTAAGACGTTCGTCCGATTATGCTTGTCTAACAAGTTAGCACCGCCTGCCGACAGACTGTCAACTAAAGCAGCTGTAAAAGATCACCCGGATTTATAAGCAAATGCAGACAAATTTAGTATATTAAACTTATAATTGTGATGTTCGAGTGTTTCACATCGGGTTTAGCAGGTCTTCTCCGCATGCCGTAGTACGAATCATTAAAGTTCTTCTACTTAGGAACAAACAATTGTCTCCTCTGAGAGCGTGTGATTTGGTTCTGTTTAACTCGTGGTTAGCTCTATTTAATAATGTCCCTTAACAGATGCTGCACTTATTCGCTGCACGTCGGGTGACAGCCGCTGACGTAAGAAGACCAATGATTTAGAGCTATCGATTAATACTTTTCTTACCTACACACTGAATCAAGTTATATCCAAAAGAGTCTTCCGTCGCCTTAAAAGACAAAAATCGTGTGGAAAGCTGATTTCTAAATATGTCCTGCACGGTAGCTTCTGCTAATCTGGCAGAATGACCTGCCTACTCTGCATCTACGCCAATAATCGAAGGTGTTCGGTGAGTCGGCGCTAAATTTCACATGTTTTAGTGTATTTACCGTATCGTTGGTGTCGTAGTTATTAGCCTCTATTCAGACAAAAGTTCATATTAAGAAAGATGAATTTTATTTTTCAAAAACATACGAATAAAGCATGTTGTTGTTTACGTGCAGCTCACCGAGGTGTTCAGGTTTAATTAGTTTACGTCCAAGCTAGAGTCGACGGAAAAACTTTGCTGTCATCGACCACGTACAGGCTGTTGCGCGTAAGGCCTGAGAGCCACAGGAGCTTAAATTCAGGACGTCGTAACGGACGAAACCGCATCAACGTTTTGCAATGGCAGTCCGTAAGCTTGTGTACAGAGTCACGAGAAACTTTCGTCGTCTTCTTGTTGAAGTCGCTTACATTAGTGAGTAGGCTGAAGTGCCACTAAATACAGCACTCTGTCGCAATGCCCCACGCAAAATGCAATACGTTGACAACAAATTAAACAACGTGATACCAAACAAAAGAGTTGCAAGAAAGGGGCAACGCAAAGGATGAAAAAGGCGCGCGAAGGAAGAAAGGATGATGACGACGAATTTGTTGTTGCTCCAAAACGAAAACTTGAAAACAAACAGCCTATGCATAAAGCCTGTACAGCTAACAACGCAGTCGGCGACTGACTTTTTGGACGGTGTATTGTAGTGGCGGACAGTCACACTCAGCTAAGCACAGGGATGAGAGATGCAGTCCATGTATTATTACTTTGGGTGATGGAGACTTCGCCAAATGTTGCCAAAATGAATTCCAGTGTAATGGAGTTGCAGCTTCTTTGCTGGGTAGAGACGTCTCCCGACCGAACCGATGATCACGAAATGTTCCATCCGTTTTCATTTCGTTAGATATGGAGTCGGCAGAAAAAGAGAAAAACTACAAATGTAGCCAATCTAACAGCGGTCGCGTTTGAGGCAACCTTTAAACATCTTTCACTAAACACGCATAATAATCCAGATTAGTTGCTTGAGGATCCACTGGTCTATATAGTCGCCATTGTACGATCTTGAAATGCAACGTTATTGCGAAATAAACAATATGTATGTATGTATAGTCACCATAGATTACGCAAAATGCCACTATTTTGTTACGATAATGGTAGTACTTCTGTACTGCATTGTCTATTACGAGCATATTAGTGTTCTGCTTAGCAGTCTATACAGATGTAAATATTGCTTATTAAAAGCGCTCTCGACTAAATACCAACCTTTGAAAATCACTGTTTTGGACTGTTCATTTGCCGATTATATTCATGTACGTGTAGGGTACAATGAGATACGCCCAGGAGCTGCAATTTACCTATTGTATCTTAATATCTAAATCAGTGTCTTCTATGTTGACGTGTTCGGTGCCGTTTCGCCTCTTTAAGAAACGCCTTGATGGTAGACGAAATTGACTTTGGAGTAGAAGTACCTTTTTTAATATTTATTTCGATAGTAACTTTGCATAAATAAGATAGTTAATGGCTGAATTGAGTAGATGTATTTTTCGCTTAAATACACTTGTCACTTTTTTATATCACCTGGCGCTTATAATGGCAGCATAAGTGAGCACGCTGAGATATCGAGGGTTTTCCTAACAGTCAATGTGGCAGCATACTGCATATACATTTTCGTAGCCAACTGCAAAATTGTAATTTCTCGAGACTACTCAGCGTCCGTCCCATTCAGCGCGAAAGTACCGAGCGAAACATGCTAAGTGGTCGTAACCGTACTCAATGTACCCTACGTTTATGTGATGGCTAGTGCATGTCATGTCGCCCCATATGTTCCTGGAGAGTATACATTTGCCTGAGCCATCTTACCATGCCATTCCCACAGAATGCCTGGAATCCAGAAACGGCCCAACAACTAGCGATTTCACTATGATTCTAAGCGTTTAAGTAGATACACAAATTGACTTAGTGCGAGGCGCGCAACAGAGAACCCGCTTTATATATACTAAAAAGCACTTCTCACGTCTTGCAAAATTTGCCACTGAGGGCTGCCGTTGACACAATTTTGATCTCAAAAATTGGAACTGCTGGACACAGAGACGGCCTTCGAATATCTCTTACCTCCATGTACACGAAAACAATAAATTCCCGTCCCAATGCAAAAAAAATCGTTCTCTTCGAGAGAACCCTGAGACCCAAATATAGAAAAGAGTTGCCAAACTTCAGCAGTTCGGCACTACATATTATTATATTTGCTGTAACCAATTAACCCCTCTGCAAAATTGTATTGCTTTTGTCTTCCGTGAATTCACTTGAAATCCTTACATGTAGGTAGGCTTCATTGTCGCCGCTGGATGGCCCCCAGGTCGCGACATGCAACCATGACTTCATCCGCGTAAATTACGACAACTACACTTCTAAACTTCTCCCGCGCTTGGCGGGCCAGGCCAGCATTATGTAAAGCAAGCGCAATGCAGTTCAGCGGATTTGTGTGTGTGTGGGATTCCCACGTTTGGCCTCAGCTGTATAAGCTCTCTGGCCTTTCTCTCGCTGCTGCCATCGGCTGGAAAATAATTGAGGTGACCGCATGCTAATGTGGGCAGCTGCAGATCAGGACCTACTAAATCTGCACTTACGGCATTGACTATCTCAATATCGTCGTTATAGGCAACAGGTAAAATAATGCGACTTTAAAATTACCTAAGGTGAGCGTTAACCAACTTTTACCTCGAAACACATATTGCGTGCGGGGCAACCCTACCCGTAGGTCAATTGCTATGCCACCTACCATGCTACCTCGCCGTTTGACGGGAATGTCTGTCAACAGATGAAGCCCTTGCATTCCCATCAAAATACAGATCCCTCCCTTGAAAGATTTCCCTTAGGAAATCTATTTCCACATTATACACATCATGGTGCTCTACTGCACCTAGATAAACCCTCAAGATTCCGGGTTTCATAAATTCATCGCTAAGCCTAGACTGAGCCCGCGGATCTCCCAACCATCGCCTAAAACTCGCGCCTGTTGGCCGGAATAAGCTTTTGAAAAGCCTTGTCATAATCAGTGTCGTTGACAGCAACACAAAGGTTGAAATCTGCCCTAAGAACCTCATGTTTCCAAATGGCATACACTCCAATTTGCTTGCTGAGTAACTAACCGCGCAACGGTATTGTCGACGTTGATTTGTTGAAGCTCTTCACACGGAGGACTATGACCAGCATACGGTTTTTACGCAGTGTCAGCTCATCCTTTTCGTTTGCGCTTAAAGCGGCTAACACTCTTATCCGCGGATTCGCTACCTCGTATCACGTCCTGTGGTTGTTGTCTGTTAGAAGGCAAAGGCATTCAGCTACTTACTATTATTGCACCAGTGTCAGTAAGCACACAACGTCCCCTTGGCGTTGCCTTTCTGTAGTTCCAATGACACTCTCTGTCGGAGGAACGTCGTCAATCCAGGCTCCGCTGTGGCCTCAGAGAGCTTCTTCCCAAGCTCTTTTGTCAGTTTGAGTGCATCCTTGCCCCAAACGCCAGATGACTCGAGACCGGTGGTCCTTAAGAAGATGCGCGTATAAGCGTCATTTGCGCATCTCCCGTTGGTGAATGATGTTGTCGACGCCCGCGCTGGCTAATTCACGATATCGATCGGAGACAGTGGCATTCCACGCCAGCGGCCTATTATAGTCCCAGTTCCGGGCAATTATTAGGCAGTATTCCAGTAAGGTCATCCGGCCGACGCCTGTCGTCCATCTGCAGTCCACCAGGCTCCAGTGTAATGCGGTAGCCGACTTGAGGCCGCCCGAGGATGTCACTGATGGCGTCGTGGCGGCCCTGCGTAAAGCCGGCCAGCTTAGTGCAGCTAAGCCAGTGGAGACTGGGCTCATCCACCTTTCCACCGCATGGACTGTCTTCTCTCTCAAACATGGCAATTCCAAGTCTGAGGTCACTGGCGGCATGGAACTAATCGTCGGCCAGCCTACTGCTGACAAGCTCTGACGGAAATACGTCAAGCCACGCTCCGGCGGCGTCGGATGAAACTGCTTTCAGTTTAATATCGTCTGGTCTACATCTAATTCAGAGAACGACAAAAGAGTTAAATAGGTTGTTTTAGTGGCGATTTGGTTCCACCCATTCTGCTCAGTGATCTGTGCCTCAGAAGGACGACCAAACTAACGCGCGCCCCAGATCCGAATGGCATCTTTTTGGTGGCTGATCAACCGGAGACGCAGCTATGTGACGGGGCAGGGAACGCGTGTAAGACAACGTCGGTAGTCGTGCGGATGTCCAATCCACCCAGTCGGACCGGTAGGCTTGCAGTAGCATACCCCATATATCGTGCCGCAGGTAGTTTTTTTTTTACCTTGACCTGGGAATGCAGAGTCTTTGTGGCCAGTCTACACAGCGTGCAGACAAAGCTGTAAGACGGCATTCCATGGTTTTCTTTTTAGGGCATTGAACCACCCGCCATATATGACACTTCTCTCAGCCTCCGGAACTTGCGTGTTACGAGTGATGTCGCATACCTGAGCAAGTGTTTTCCAGTACATCGTTGTGGTCTTCGTGGGCAGGAAGAAGGCATTTTAGATGGTGGGCGTGAGACCGTTGAGGCTTCTTCCGCACCAGACGGACAGGGTGTGAAGTACTTTGCGACATTCACGCTCGAGTACGACTGACCGCTCGTAAGCCAATAGAGGACGGTGGCACCACGTCTCCTGCAGGAGCAGAGTGTGCTTTGCCATTATACCACTAATTGACTTCTCTGTTACGAGCGTAATCGTGTTATCGAAGGGCAAGATTCTAATAGCGCTCCGCACATTAAAATATATGGCGAGCTTGTGAGAAGGGATCTGAGCGCGGGCTTATCCGTCATTACACGTTTGCTTCGACTCTCGGTCTCCACACGGGTGAGAGCGGCACCTTCAAAAAAGGGACACATTTCCCTTACCATGCTGGCCAGGCTGTAGCTTCTTTGTAGGTTTTTTGTTGACGTGGAGGACCTTTGGGCCAAAGATGAGCAGCGCGGTCCAGCTCGTTTCGTTATTATTCTGACGACATCTTTGATCCGATGGTGGAAGAGCCCGCGCAGAGGAATTCTCGCATCCTTTGGGACTCTGCACAGCACCTTGCGTGTCAGCTTGGCGTTGGAAAGTAACCAACTAAGAGGTGGGGTAAAGACGGTAAGGTGACAGATCTTCTTTTGCTGGCGGGTGGCTGGCGTGGTGAAGATAAAAATCCGCTAGTAGAGCGCGCAGAAAAGGAAGCGGTTGTGAGTTAGCTGCTATTAGTGGCAGCGGCCAGCTGGAGAGCTGCGGTTCCATTAGACTAGGGTATATTCTTCTTATGAGGCCTTCTTTGACACCCTTCTTCGTAGGAAAGCACATTAATCGCCGCGGGCATTGAAACTTCAATAATAATAATAATAATAATAATATAGCGATCATGCTTATTTAGCAAATAAAGGCGTTAGAACTTAGCTGCGCAGTGTAAGATTACGAAGAAGCTCACAATGACTCAATGTTGAAATGATAATGGCACTTTATTAAGAAATAAGGCTACCATAGCGCAGAGGTAAGGTATTGGGTAATCTACGCATACCAAGTAGATGATTAGTTAATTAGCCAATGCTACTACTATACGACCTACTTTTCGCTTCTGATGTCATATTCTATCATTTTGTTTATAACAGCCTTCTTCTAGATAAATTCCAAAAATATACTGGAGATAACGAATCGCGTGTGTATTACCTGAAATTAGAAGTATCTCTTAGTTGGAGCCTTCCAGCCTTTTGTCGGGGCCCTTCCCTAACCACGTAGCCTTGCTCTAACGGCTCGGAACTTAGAGCTGAATGAGGGCTGGTGCTCGACTACTATGCATATTGTGCGGGCGTTAAAAGTTAGGGCCTGTCTGTTTACTCAAGCACCTCCTACCTCCACATTAGTTACACGTTAAAAAAAAATACACGCCTCCTAAAACCTGACAAAGTGTGTCCCTCTAATGAATATATTTAGTGTGAAAAACAGCTTCACTAATTTGCAGAGAAGGATGACATATGATTTATTTGTGTGGTTAACTTACATTGTTAACTAAGAGTGTTACCAAAACGTAGTTAAGTGACAGTGTCAAAGTTGTTGAATTAACAAACAAAATATTAGCACACTTATTTTTGTAAATACCGTGGGTTGAGAGAGGGCGGTAGTCTAACACTTCTGCGAAAACTGCGTGAGTTTGTGCAAATTGAGGAATGATAAGGAACGTTCGAGAAAGAACATTAATACTCAGCCCTGGTACAGAAAGCGCAAAAGAAACAAAAAGGCAATGCAAAATATGACGGAATGCTTAGAATATAATTTGTGCGGACAGAGAGCCCAGTGACAGCAGTCCGGAGGCTGAACTATGCTTGATATCGATTGAATAGATCAAAGATGCGAAAAACTGTTTTTGCTGAATAGTCTTCATCAGCTGGTACCTAACCTAATGTACAAAACCAACGAGTAGAAATATAATAAACGTATTTTAATACACGAACTGTAAAAAGCACAAGGCGGCATGTTCTGCAAGTTGATTGGGGCAATTCGTTTGAGTGCGATCAATCTGTGAATTAACTGTACAGCGTTTGACACACGATTGTAAACGAGCTCGTGGGTACGCTGGTTTGGTTGGTCGCAAACAGCCAAGCAACGTAGCATAGTCTGCTTACATTGATCGCCTTCACACTTATCTGGATGCCAGCACGGTAGTCCGGCAGCAGCATAACACAACACGAAGTCTAGCAGCAAAACTAGCTTTCTTAAAAACGGCAAAGGATTCAGCGGAACAAAGCGTAGCCAACTCGCAACACAAATGCCAGTCAGGACAGTCAAGACATATGTAAAATAGACCTAGCAGGCAAGGTTTTTACAAAACTTATATTTGGCTGAGAAAATTACACGTAACACATCGATGATCGCTAGTGAACTGATTAGACTGAGATAACTCAATGTGAATGTAAAAATAAATGTATATCTGAAGTTATATAAATCACTTGAATTTATACAAGAAGTCCATCGTTGTGAGGTATGACATCCATCAAGAGCGAGATTTTGTCATCTTAGAAAAAATGCAAACACGATCGTTTCGCAGGCAAGAAGCCAGGTGTGGAGTTAAATGAAGTTGATAGCTACGAGAAAAAAAATGGTTTGTGCCATAACCAAAATTCAAAGCCTATCCATAACGTATAAACTGTACATGTGGCGTGTGGCTAATACTATACACGCATATTTCAAATGTGATAGATGGATTTAACATGTACTGTGTATACTTTTAAAAACACCATATCTCCTTTTATGAAATATAGCGTTTTTAAGCGAATGAATGTGCCTCCCATTTCTTGCCGTCGCCAATAATCTGCAAACTCTTTTGGTCTCTTTTTTTGTGCACAATCTCTAACAAAAGCGTACGTATAGATACTGTGTTTAAGTGTATGCAAATATATAATATATAATATATATATGTATATATATATTATATATAATATAATATATATGTATATATATATATATAATATATATATATATATATATATATATGTATATATATATATATATATATATATATATATATATATATATATCTATATATATATTATATATAATATATATAGCCTTCCCCATTTTTACTCCGCCATAGAGCTTTAATTGTCTGTCCATTCTGGAAATTTTGTGTGGGCTCGCGACGACGTGCTTGTCATCGTGACTATGCCCATTCCCACTGTCATTGTCTTCGCGGTCGGTACTGCTCTGCTGCTGCTGCTGCTGCGGCTGCTACTACAGATGCCTGTTTTTCTGCCGAAGCTGTTGCGGCCATCTCTCGGTTCCGAGGTCCGCCATGTTCAGTCACTCAATCACTCACTAGCTTTCTCGTTCACTTACCCCCCCAAAAAGGAAGATCCGGGGCAAACGACGGGCGAGCAGACCAGGCGATGTCATCGCGATGACATCTGCAGGTCATCATTGAGGTGTGGCGTTTTTGCCGTTTCCGCCGCCCCCGCAGCCGCCGCCGCCGCCGCCGCTTTTATCTTCTTCTGGTTGGACGCGGGCGCATGGGCAGAACAGGGGCAGCAAGGCCCCATTCAAACGTGATAAACGTGATGGCATAGATGTTATAAGTAGTCATCGGCCAAAGGTAAGGGGCTGCTGCCGCTGCCGTAGCCAAAATCAGCGTACATAACGTTGGCTTTTTTTTTGTACAAGGTCAGTAGCGGTTGGTCTGGACGAAGGAAGCCGCAGCCTGCAGGAAGAAGCAATGAAAATTTTATAAGCGACGTGCTATGTAAAGGAAGCAAGCGATAAACTACGGGCAAGGGAAATACGGGCTCGAAGAAACAACTGGGTCTTTGCCCTGTACAACTGTCAATATACGGCCGCAATAACGGTGTTGTTGCTGTGTTGATTTCTTGCTGTGATTGTGATTGTTGTTGTTGCTGTTGTTGTTGTTGTTGATGCTACCCTTTGTTGTTTGCAGGTCACGGTCTACTGGGTGTCGGAACATAGGTCCATTCCATTTGTCGTTTCGGCTGCCAGTGATGATCCTTGATAGTGTTGCCGCAGAAGTGACACTCAGCATTAGGAAATGTGCAGATGGGCTAGAGGAAATATGGCTCCTGGGTAAGAAGGTTGTGTTGATGTAGTTTTTGTCCTATTGTTGATGTAGTTTTTGTCCTATTGTTGACGATCGTAGGGCCGGAAACCCGCCGGTCGCCAGACGCTCCGCGTGGCGTGTCGATTGATCATACATCATCTTCATCAGTGATCGTCCTCGCGGCGCTGTGCAAAGCGTCCTACAGAACCCTTTGTTTCGTTTGACTTCATTTGGCAATTGAAAGCAGAAAGATGCGGGCCTGCAATTGTGGTGCAACTGCACCTGGCGCTCGATTGCGTTTGTAATAGAAATTCTGTTGTCATATATGCATCAGCTTGGTGGTTTGAATCACAAACCTAGTCTGTTACGAAACTGCTCAGCCATCTTCGGTTGATATGCACAGAGTGATTTCTCTCGTAGATTGTAACACTCATATGACAGCTGACGAGATTGCACAGGTGGTATACGTATTGCACAAGTCAGTCAATTCATACACTGCATCGACTGCATGTTTTACATTGCGATAACTAACCGCGGCCTCGTAAAACGTATACAAGCACACCGAACGCGACGACAAACTGCATGAATATTTGCGCTCTTCTGTGTAAAAACGACAACGAGAATCCTTTTTTGGGAAATTTACTCTGCTGCAAATTGCTTAATTCCATCTGGGATATTCTACCGCACTTCTCTGTACGTTCAAATACTTACCTACAGTAACTATTGAAAGGGAAAACATTTAAATTTTGTATTTTTTGGAAAACATTTAAAGTGATGTTATGTTATGTTTAAAAAACCCGCCTTGCCCACTGATTAACACTAAAAGCAAGATATTTGGCGGTATGGCTATTTATTGAGTGAGGGCTGAACAAGTGTTATACGAACAGGTGTTGATAGACATTACCGATAAAAGTACAACCGTATTTATTGTATACAATTTTAACTTTGCCTCAACAGTCTGGCAGAAATTTCTGACTACAACAAATATATATATATATATATATATATACACACACATATAGATATACCCTAAGCAAATGAAACCAGCAATAGGAAGCAATCCAGCCAAGGACCAGTAAACCAAGCAAGTGTAATACTCAATACAGTGGCTGCCATCAGCAAAACCTACCAGAAGTGCTTTCATGAAAAAAATCGTTAAAGGTGCACCTGCGAGTACGTACATTCCGTACACCAACACATGCGTTTTGTTTACTCACTATTTTGATAACAGCAATCCTATTCTACGTTCGTTCACCAGCACTTTGACCTCGTTCTAGATGAGTGCGAGCATTGCACAAACCAAAAAGCCTAAAAAATTATACGAACGTAATTCTCTATAATTGTATGTTCGACTAAGTTCAACAGATGTGTGATGGATGATGCCTTAATAGACACGCTATACAGCTAGCCATTCCCAAGTACGATTATGTGCGATCTCTATATATATATATATAACCAAATACGTATTCGAATCTGTATTCGAACGTGCGCCGTCGACACGATATATATATATATATATATATATATACATATGGGAGAAAGATTAAATTGTATATACTTGTTTACACTATTCAGTGGGAATATATTTTAAAGTTGCGTTTTCGATGTCCGGCGTTATCTCATAGGACCTGCAGCCTGTAGGATACTGCTACCACTACTAACGGCGAGTCGCCGTGGAGCGATATATAGCCTGTGAACAAATGTGTGGGCCAAGCTGAATGAAGTGCGAGGACTGCACTTTATATCCACAGGAAGGTGGTCTTATCACGGAAGCTACAACGTGCCTGCTGCAAACGGCTGAAAAGCGACATCGGGAAACTTCAGCTCTCTTCTCGGAAGTCGGAAGTGTGGAACAATGAGCCGCTGTTGCCGGACAGCTATTCAAAAGCTCGTTTAGTCTACACGAGCGGCCGGTTAAATGCGTATACACGGCGGAATACGAATGCAAGATAGCCAACGGTGTGGGATGTGGGCGACCACTAATGCGTATCACTTATACATCGCTTTAGTCACAATGCCTATACGACATGCTTCTGTAGTCTAATAGAACGCGTGGTAATCCACTTTGTTTGCTTCTGCCAAATTAATCGCAGGCTCTTGTGGCGTGCGTCGGGCCATAGTGGACACACATATGGAAGACCATCTTCTCGTCTCGAGTTTCTTGTTTATATTCGTGCGGCATAGCCTAGGGGAATAAGAAACATACTTTTACTTAGTAGTAAACGTATGACAACGTGCCTCCAAATACTCTACAAATAGAAATTCGTTTTTATTTTAGAATGATGTATTCTTAGCCACCGTTAGAACGATTTTTGATGAACAATGCCAAAAAATGCACCAGAATCCGTCTGAAGAGGCGATTTAAGCAATCTCTGTTCTAATTAACGCTGAGCTCAATCACCTTAAAAATTGCAGAAGTCGAGAAAACACAAAGTTGCAATTGCCCGGCCAGTTGGTAACGTGACGTTTAGCGACGACTACCGTCATCCCTAGTGTCGCTCTAAATTAATAACGTAAATCCGCACTCAATTATCTATTAGCCTATTCCAAGCTGTGCATACTACGTTTTGGGGGATATAATCTACAAACTTCGGAAACATCGCATTGACATGACGTGTATGTCCGCCGCAAACTTTTGAACAGCAGTATTGCGCTTGCTTGCCTTGAGTCCTACGAAAGTACAATAAACTCACTTGAAAAGCATTTACATTACGTTTAACTTTCTGCAGCCAGACATTGACTTTCGGCCGGCAAAGACCAGATGAATGCGTCATTGCGATTAATAGTAGGCAGTTTTTAGGCTACTGCTAGCGATCATGACGTTATTACAACGACATTACGCATGCCGCTTACGAAAACACCTCTAGATAAAGCAGGGACAAGAGCAGACATGACAATGAACTTACTAACTACAGCAACACCCATAATTACAACCACAAAACAGCATCCACCAACATCCGCCCTTCCACGTCTGTTGCCTCGTCATCTCGACTTCTGCAGCTATAACATCTATAAACGTCGCGGTAGATGTGGTAGTGACAACAGAATTGATAGCATCAGCAGCGCCTCAACCCCCGGCCGCAGCCCCACGGCAGCAAATGCAGTGTCGTTAGAAATCGACAAGTCCGCCCGGTTGACACTAACGTTGCGTACAACGTTGTCGTCGCCCCAGTCGCTGTGTCCAGCAAGCAACTCGTCAATGACTGTCTTGTTTCTGCTGGTGTTGGTGCGGCTGCTGCTTGCGCGACCATTCGCGACAGCCACTAGACCTAACGTCCCATCGGGAGTGGGCAATGACACTTGCCATATATTGAGATGGCTCAATCTTTCTCTCTCTCCCCCACCTCTTCCCCCTCTCACCCTATCCTTCCTTATCTATCTCTGTTTTCCCCATTTCGTTTCGTCCTCATCCCGCCCCTTTCCCATTTGCTACCAGTTTTGTTTCCCCTCCGCGGCCACCCACCCGTCCCCCTCTACTCCTTTCCCCCAACTTTCCTCCCTCTGTATACCTCTCAATCTCCTCAGTCTCGCATGGTCTTCCGTCGTCCGGGGACCTGTGGTTTTCCGGCCGTCCGTCCGCCCGCCCGGTCGACAACAGCAGCCGCAGAGGCCCTAGGAGCATCAGACGTCGTAGCAGAGGACGTCGAGGACGACGACGACGACGATCTCTGCGAGGCACGTTTCGGGGCTCTGGAGCAACCAGTCACCCGACCAACCACTGCAGAAGGTTGGACAGAGCTCCCGAGCAGCAGCAGCAACAAGAAGAACAACTACTATAGCGGGGTAGACAACAACAACAACAACAGCGACGACGACATTAACAACCCAAGTAGCAACGGTGGTGGTAGTGGACTCGACGGGTTGCCCGCCACCACTTCCGCAACAACAACAACAACAGCAGCAGCAGCTGCACAAACAGCAACTCTAGCAAAGCAGGAGCAGAACCGGGAGCGCAGCAGTAGGAGAAACAGGCGACCGAAGCAGGCGGCAGAAACAGCCACACCCACGGATATTGGGGAAGGCCCGTGGCCTTCAATGCGGCCCTCCTCATCGGCGGGCTCTCATGTCACCGTTGTCGCTGTCGTCGTTGTCGTCGCCGAGGTGTGTGGCTGTCGAGGCAAGCCGCTAACGTAAACGGTGGCGTAGCGACAGCAGCGCCAGGAGAAGCAGCAGCAGCAACACCTGCACCGTTCGCCGTCCTGCCTGGTGGCCGTCGGTGTAGGCGTCGTCGTCGTCAGACCCACCCCTTTTATCGTTTTAGTTCATTGCTGTTTTATTGCAGTACCGCGGCATGGAAGGACCCTCGTGGTTTTTGTCGTCGACGCCGCCGCCGCCGCGCCGCCACTGCTGCTGCTTGGGTCCTGCCCTTTATGCGTCGCGCTTCCCGTGTGCTGTCATCCTTCTGCCTCACTGCAACCGCCGCCGCGCTGTTACGAGCTTATTGCCGCACCGAGAAGAAAATGAAGAACAAGGAAACACAAGAACCAACAGAGAGAAAAAGAGAGAGAGCGAGAGAGAGGGAAAAAGAGAGAGAGGAAAATAAAGGTAGTATAACGGAGCGTCTGTTTCATTGAGGTTTATTTTGGCAGGTTGCCTTTTCCTCTCCCCCCCTTCCCCCTTCTCCTACCAACCTAGCGTAAGCCTTAGACCCGCTGGCCCTTTACCGTTCGAGACGTCAGAGGGTGCCGTTGCCGACTTCGCGGTTAAAATAATAGCTACATAGTTAGCAATCTGAGTAGCAACGAATCAGCTAGCAATCGAATACTGTCTCAAAGATACGTGACGCTAGACGTTGCCGAATTGTTTTTGTTTTTGTGTCCTGTTGCTGTTACTCTTGTTCATTGTCGCTATTTGGGTAGGTATTGTTATTTGCGTTATTCTAAGCGTACAAGAGGCGGCACCCACATAGTAATGGTCTTCGTAGTGGTAATAGTAGTAGTTGTTGTTGCATCTTTAATCTGGTTCTCTTACCAGCTTTTCTTTTTGCTTATTAGACTAACTGCCAGATATAATTAAATCAAATGTATGTTCCCTTTTATGTAAGTTAAATTTTCTTTGTTAAAGTTGAGTTGTAGGAGAACAGGCGGAGAACGTGCGGGCTAATGCCTGTGTACGGTGTTTTTTATGTCATGGCTGATTTTTAATCCACTCAGGCATTGGATGTTGTTTAAATTTGAAACCATGAAAACCAATTTAAGAGTGGCCGGTTTTGGTATCGAACCCAGGCCCTCCGAATGTAAAGCAAAGGCTTTGCTACTAAGCCATCTTGCTTGGTCGTTAGGAAACGTTATGAAAGAACGGATGATATGAATAGCAGTCTCGGCCCTGCATTAAGCGACCTTGGAATGTGATAATCATACAGAATTACTATTAAACTAGTCCGGGCACTAAAGGAGACCTGGGGAACTATCTAAATGATAGGAGGCTCGAATAGAACAAATGCATACTTTAACAGATGACAGTTTGGGCATGCATGATTACCGCCATCAGTGCCGCAGAGTTCCGTGCTAGGGTCAAGCCTCTGGAATATAATCCACAATTTAGGAGCCCTGAAGCTGAAGGAGCTTCCGGACAAAGCAACGGCGGTAGTTTATGCAGAAGGTATTTGATTGACCACTAACCGGCTGATGCCGCACTGGTAGTGACTAGAAAACATATAAGAAAACTGGCTTCGTCTTAGAAAGAGTAGCGAACAGGCTAAACAACCACCACCAGATCTTGGTAGAACAGAATACAGACTTCGGTGCATTGTATGCGGCATCAGTTTGGAGAAAGGTAACAAAACCCCAGTACTCGACACGCACTTGGACTGCTCGCGGCCACCAACAATACGCCAATTTCAGGTCTAGTTCGGGTCTGCGCAGTGTGTCCAGTGGCGAGAGATAACACAACTTCACTGATTAGATATGGAAGTCCCCGAGACATCTAAAAATGATTCAAATTGGAATTGCACTGCGAATCGGAAAAGAGTCGGTATCGGGCACGCTAGGCTCTTTAATACGTCATTATATTAGATACACTAATAAACATATATGAAGCACGCACCAAAGGTTTAATCTAAGGAGGTATTGCGGGCGTTATTGGATCATAAAGATTTAGTAGGTTTATAGTTGGTATTCCACACGGTCTATGAGCAATGTGGAAGCCCTAGACTGTCCGATGATACTATTGGGAGTAAGTGCATAAATGCAGTATTCCTCTCTCCAAAAAAGTTTTTTCGTTTCTTACAAAAAACCCCGAATCAAAACAGTTCTCTTAACGCTTAACAGATTCGATAGGAACTATTGGATGTAAAGCTCTCACGCAGAGCTCTTGTTTCTCGGCTCATGTTGTAACTGTGTCACGCGTTCGATGCCTGTGTCAAACTGACTTGCCTTGCCTTAATCTATGACATCAGTCTTTTAAGCATTAACTGGAGCACACATGCAGTATCAGGCGATCAATTGAAGAAAGGCCCAATACTAACTCTTTATATTCTGAACTCTGTATTCTAGTTGGTTCCTATACGTACGGAAGTAACCATAACACCTTTCCGCGCGCTACCGGCTCCTTCTACTCTACAGCAAAGTAGGAAAAATTATATATATATATATATATATATATATATATATATATATATATATATATATGTAAAACAAGCAATATAAAATGAATGGCACCGAACTACTATTATCATGTTCGGTCGTTCATCCAAAAACTGTAAATTTGATCTGAACACGAATAGGTGACGGCCAATGGCCTTCGGTCTGAGTGTTTAATGCTTATCGTTTAACGGTGACTCAGTCGGATGTCTGCTGACTTGGCTTAATAGGCATAACGAATAAATGACCAATACTTTGGCAGGCCCAGTCGGCCTTGCTGTAACGCTATTTCAGATATCACGCTTACAAATCCGGACGAGTTCATATTTCGTGTTCCTTCTGCAAACTCACTGATAGACTCCCCTTAATTGCCTCAATCCTTTTAGAGCTAACTTTCACTGTGTAGCTGGTACGCTTGCCACTACTAACTAACTGAGTTGTTTGTTGCTGGTTGCGGCTGATAGGGAATGTGTTTAGGTTGAAGTTCCTATACGCTTTGTCGCCGAGACAAACACTACAACGTACGCACCATAGAGTTTGCTTTTAGAAGCGTACAGTAGCAAAGTGAAGACGAAAACCTGCTATTTTAGATTAACCAACAAGAATCGATGGCGCTCGATGACCTATGCGTCCCTTCTGAGCGGTTTTAGAAAGACCTTAGAAAGCTTGCAATCCTAGATGTCGACTAGATAACATCCCATGGTAAAAGTGTTGCATTCACCACAGGGCAGTGGTTTACGTGCCTTGCCAGTTGCGGATTCTGAATATAACCATCCTCGGCATCGGCCCGCGACCGTCGCCAGCCTGGCTTGCACCGTAGATCAATCTTTTAGAGTTACTATTAGATCTTTGACCTCGCTAACTACCCTCGCTCTTTTTGACGTCGAATCGAGTTGTTTAAAACGTCTACTAGAGAGATAGCCACATTCATTTCTAAGTTTCTTCGAATTATCACTTTTAGCTCTCAAACGGCTGATTTCTTTCAAGCTTTACGGAACAATACTGTTTGCATAAAAATGCCATACTGTGCTATCCTTCAGTGGCCTTTTTACCAATGCGGCGCGAACGTATTCTACTGTATTCAAGAGCGCCTTGTGAAACTAGTAGCCAGGTAGTGCTGAAATTCAATAAAAATCTCAAACAATAACCTACTCAATTTTAACAACGCCGCTTTAAGATCTTAAATTCCGTCTGCTGAAGAAAATCGAAAGTATCAATAAGCGTTTCTTGCTAGACGCTACAGTCTGTGAAGGTCTATATCAGTACATCAGCCAAATGTTACCATGCTTGACGTTACGAATATAGCGTATGTCCGGCGTATGTCTAAACCCGCACATACAGATACAAATATAACAAAGCATTTTGTATCACACTTTCTCTTTAAAATAAAGCTGACATTGGTTTGCAATTTACATATTGTATTCTATCATGTGGTGCACTTCCTCCGTCAATTATATAGACGACTGAGATAATTACTTATCGACTCGCTGAAAAGGAGACACTGGATCTCTCTTTATTGCAACTCACCTTGTGAATTATAGAATGTCGTATTTGGTACACCTATTTGTATTTCCTCAATCAATCATATGTATTTCATTCAAATAGTATGTACAGGACGGTTTATGTTAATACCAAACATCATTATTTGTTGTCCTGGCGTTCTACCGAGCATAGAAGTGCAAAGATGTTTGTTGTAGTGCCGGATAAACAACCTGAGTGATACTTAGCGCATTTCTGCGAGCAGAGCCGACAAGTAAACGGGGTACTGTAGTCTTCATGAAACTCCCTACGGGAGAATTCAAGGTGATGGAATCCGTGTACGAGGTACCTGGTATAGACGTGCCTGTCATCGCATATTTTCTCAATCCATGTACCATTATAGATGACGTTCCTCGTCCATAGACTCTGGAACAGCACTGAAGTAATACCACAAATATCCCGGTCATGCAGGTCAGGGGATTACCAGTTTTTTAGCGGGTTTGAGAGTCCCCAGACTACCCAGACCAAAGATGTGCATTGTGCATTTTTGTTCTATTCTTCCTGTAAAAAAGATTCTAAAATGTAAGTATTGAAAGTACACCGCTAAAAATATCGTATATATATATATATATATATATATATACAATGTGTTTTCTTAAGCGATCTTGACACACATAGGGACACTTAAACGTCCAAGTACTACTTCTACAGCATATATAAGTACAGGGGCGTATGTACAAGGGTGATCTTCAGATGGTTTTGGAACCAGTAAGAATACGTCGTCTTTTTTTTACCAGCTGAGTAGATGCATGAAGGCGAGCGGTAGCTGGTCAGTTCTGGACATTCCTTATATAGAGTGTTTCTCGATCGTTAAGGCTGTACCAAAGGCGCAGTCGAGAAGATACTCTCTGAGATCGATAGTCGGTCGGATAGCTGAGTTGACGCCGCGGCGACGATTGTACAGCACTGGGGGGAGAGACGCCCTCGCGGCTCCATCGACGAACTAGAGCGGGCCGATCCCATACATGACGGCGAGGTCGGCGCTTTCTACGTCTGCACCCCAGTTCTACCAAGTCAATGTTGCCAGGAGTACTTTCTAGCTCTCTCTCGTTCTGCGCTATCCTCACTATTGGGTCTCGGAGACTCTGGAGGTTCGGCAAGTCCTGTAAGCTCGATAGGCCCTTCATTATGTTCCTGTAGAACAATTGGCTCTTCGGTGATTTTATTCACTTGCATGCCATTTAGTATTGATCCGCTTGCCCTTTTCGAGCGCCTGCTTTGTCCTAACCTCGATGAAGATGTAAAGGCCAGAGGCGACACTTAACCGTTTGGGCAATTGCAAAACCTGCAGGCTGAAAGCCTTGTCGACGATGCCACACGCCTCCTCAACGATCCGACGATCGACTATTTCATTGAACTGATGGCGGTCGCCTTCCGGTCAAAGTTTCATCACCGCCCTTCCGTGCAAATCTCGCTGATATTTGTCAGGATTCAGATCTGCAACATAAATACGATCGAGTTCCATCGGCGTTTCGGCCAAACCTTTGGCGGCAGCCGCCATCCTAGGGGCAGAACGTGCTGTCGGCTTTCGAGCGTTGAGCGGACCTTCGATGATCGTGTTTGAACGCCATATTTCGCTGTAATCCTCGCTTATGCAAAATTAATTTGTTTCGTCGTTGAACACTCGTTGTATATCTGAACTAGCCACTTTTAGTATATTGCTTAACATGCATAAGGTTCGCGACAGTATCTTGTTCGTTCTTGAATGCTCAACACACTATGACTGGCAAAGGTGTGTACTCGCCAAAATATATTGAAGAGTCTTTCTTCAGCAAAGCTAGAGCAATACACGCGTGTCCCAGATAAATAAATCTCAGGCCACGTACGTCTATTTTTTACATCACTTATTAAAATGTATTATACTCGACTAAATGCAGCACAAGGTCGACGCCCATGCCGTTAATGTATATGCAAGCGTCGAAGTGACTGAAGGGCGTTTAAAGTTGTTGTTGATCTGTGAGTGCGCACTTCACTTTGGTTTTGATAACGTATGTAACAAATACATTACTGTGGCAAAAAGCGACGGCTATAAGCATGGCAGAACAGTGAACAGGAAGTATGGAAGGTTTTTGCCAATTTTTTACATAAGGAAAACACGCGGATTCTCAGGAACATACGGGCTTATTTAATTATTAATATAGTATAGTAATATATTCCCCCTCATTCAACGACATCTTGTCAACAATCAGCCAGCATCTCAATTCCAAATCTTGGACAAATGCTGTTTTCTAAAGACGGAGAAGCGTTGTACCTTGTTTTGAACGTCAGTAAAAAAACTTGTATTTTTGCCGGTCAACATGTTCTGGAAAGACCGAAATAAGTGATTTCCCTGGACGTGTTACTTGGATTGACTCCGAAATGTGCTTGCGCCCACAGACTAGAACCTTTGCCTGTTCACATTCTCGTACAAGACCCTCTTTTCATCGCAGGTTATCAAACGACCCAAGAACGAGGCTTGACGCTTACGATTGAGGAGAAAATTGAGCGCAACAAATTGAGCGCATGCGTGTCATTTTGTTGGTGTTACGCAGAGTTAACAAGTTATTCCAAGTTCCTTGAACGTAGTGACAATGGTTGCTTGGCCAACTCACACTTGTTACGCGAGTTCTCGAACGGTAACCGTTGTAGTTTGTTGCACCCTTACGAGCAGAACATCCAGCTCTCCTTCAGCAAAGAGGGTCAGCTCTCCTTCAGCAAAGAAACCCTGATTTATCGACCAGGTTAAAATCTTCATCGCGCAGCTTGGCAAATTATTAATGGCAAGTCCGTTCGTTGACTAAGTCGTCCTTAAAGAAGGTGGAAACGTTTGGACAAGCTACAGCAGTGTCGATCTTCTCGATCGAAATCTTTTTGCGACGCGTACAACAAAACACTCTAATTGTGCACTTAAGTATATGTATATGTATATATATATATATATATATATATATATATATGCATACAACCCTCGACCTCAAAGTGAAGAAAAACGCCGCCCCTATCTGCGGTCTGCCCTGATGAGATCGTCGACACCTGGCCTGGACGAATTGAAACCGCATCCGCTACAAGCCGCGCTTACAGAAGTCAAGTCAATTGTTAATCCACTATGCGAGATATGACCGATGATACGACAATAAATGTTGGTATGCATCGCTTATTTCGTCTCCCGTTCGTTTGACACGTCGACAACATTTCCTCTGACAAGTTTTTTTTTGCTCTCGTCTGGTGTTCGTCGTTGCCACCGCCACAGAAGCCACCGGTGTCGACGCCGGTGCAAGAGATGTCGCCAGCTCTTCTCGCCCTACGTACCGAGTTGTCTGATGCGCTCGCACAGCTGGCAAGACACCTCATGAAGTTGCGTCGTCGTGCGATCCGTCTATCTGTCATCGTCTCGGCTGTTGCTGCCGTTATATCGTCGTCATAAGTGTTATTGTTGCTTTGGTTGTTGCTGCTGCTGCTGCTGTTGTTGTTGTTGTTGTTGTTGTTGTTGTTGTTGCTGTTGTTGTTATTGTTATTGTTGTTGTTGCGGTCGTCGAGGACGACGAAGATCTCGGCAGTAGTAATGACGGTCGTAAACGCTGACACGAAGAAGAGCCGCGCCCAAGGGTCGTCTCCTCGTTCGGCCTACAGAATCCCCGTTGCCGCAGCAGCCGCTGCCGTTGGCTGAGAGGTCTTCACGAATAAGTAGCGGGTGTAGTTGGCAGCGGAGAGGTGCGAGCCCGCCTTGCAGTACATTAGGTGGATATATATATATATATATACATACATATATGTGAACAGGAGTCTGAAGTGCGAACACAGAAGAAGAAAAACGCAGAAAGCAATGTACAGGCAGGGCGGAAGACGCCAAACGCGCAAAAAGAGAAAAGCCGACAATTTTATTACTGTTTCGGCCGCTCAACTCACGAGATATCGACTTACGTCTACATAAAACGCTGATGGATTCCGCAGCGATGAGTTCGATGTTACTGTTGTTGTTGCTGTTGTTGCTGCCGCTGTTGTAGCCGACATGTGTGTTGATATTTGCCTTAAACTCATTCGTCGCCGCTGTTAAAAAAACCTCGGTCTGAGACGATTAAAGTAACATGTTGTCGTCTTCTCAGATAACTAATAACGACCATAGACTGATAACAACAAGAGCGAAAAAGCTCTAATGTCGTTGAGCAGGGCACCTACAGGTACATCGTCAACGAGCAATAATATATCCCTAAAAAGTTTTACTTACTATGCGAACTCGTTGGAGTGCCTGAGTTACATTACAGTTTAGATATATATATATATATATATATATAGGGTGTTCCGAAATGAAGTACACTCATTTTGAAAGATGGCACAGCTTGTTCAAAAAACATTTTTCCATCCGATAAAGGCGGAAATGCCTTGTTTAGGAAAGAGAGAAAAATGACTATCATCCCTTACAATGTGGATGGTTGGACAACACTTCATGGAAGGCGCCATTGCGAGTGAACAAGTTGCTCGGTGGATAAACTAGACATACCGTCGTGTTCGGGAGAATTTGTCTAAAACATAATCATGCTGGCTACAAGAAAGCAAATAGCCACATTGAGAACGGTTCGCAGAAATCCGTCCGTAGAACAGTTACAAGAATTCACATCGGAGATCGGGAGAAAACGGTTCACGGCAATCACGGACCAGACCTCTATCGATATGGCACTAAAATTATCATTTTTAACTGTACGTTGTTGCGGTTGTTCTATAAATGTTGACCGTAAAACTGAGTTTTCAATTCTTACTGCTTTGTTAGACTAAGTGTTTACTATTTGCCTCCTTACAGCCAGAATGAGTATCTTTTAGACGACGCAGAATTTCCGTCCCGCGCGCTTCAGGTCTGCCCTTTCCGCGCTCTGCTTTCTTTGTAAACAGAACGGGGTAGGTCTGCCAATTCCAAGATAGAGTGTTACTCAATGGAAAAACGCGTATATAATGTGAATATTCATCATAAAAGGGGAGAGATCTGTACGGCCATACTGGCGAGCTCTCGTAATTTACGGTTGACATAACCTGCCATGCGAGAACAACACTAATGAACTTGCACCTCAATTTGATGTATTTTCAGGTCGGATCTACCGATAAGATTCAGCTGACACAATAGCTTAAGTCTACGGACCATCAGGAGTAGTTAAACTTTGCCAATTTGGCTTTCGAGATAATGCAGGGTGATGCCGATTGTGTGACGAAAATAATCGTGTCCGGCAAAGCCAATTTCTATCTAAAGCAAAGTGTAAACAAAACGGTGATAGTTTCGTCAACCAAAAGGCTTCACATAATTTATCATATGTTATGTACAACAAAATTATTATTGGACCCTATTTTTTTACTCCGCAATAATTGGCGGACATTATTACAGCATGATTCTTGTCTTTTGCCGAATTTAAACGGAATTAATGCTAGTGAGCTCTGACAATGCCACAAGCTACACGGCCGACAAGACAATTGAGCTTTTAAGGATGACGTGCGTTGGAAGGATAATCTACTATGACAGTGAGATAATTTAAAGAGTAAAGTATGTGCTAATAATCCCACGATCATTCATGCAGTAAGACGAATATTAAAACGTGCCTTAATGTAATTGAGCCTGATTTATATGAAAACACTGCTATGAAATGGTGTGATCCATTTACAGCTTGGGAAAACCATAAATGTCAGCACTTTATCTATATAACATTTTATTAGAAATAACATTATATCTGTATTAAAATTAATAGTTTTTTTCAAAAAACCTTAAACGTTTCTGGTTGTATGTTACATTGAGGATCTCTAATATATATATATATATATATATATATATAGTGTTGATATTTGTTTGCAACAGTCATGTACCTTGGGTCGACCTTCAGCGTATCATTACTGTTAGTGATGCGCTGTGTACAACGTATACGTGCGGGAATACGCGCAAAATAGTGCTAACCTACACTTGCGAACAACGAGGTCAACAAACGCAGTGACAATAAGGAGCAGCGACAATAGCAAGCTTGACGAATAAAACGAAAATAAAAAAACAGCAATATTAAGAAGAGTATCAACAATCAGAGCAAGAACAGAAGACACCCCAGCACCAACGAAAATAGCAGCGAAAGTACAACAGTAACATGCCCAATAACAACTGGTTACAACTGGCGAAACTAATGACGATAACACAGCAACAAGCACAACAGCAATAACAACAATAATAGCAATATTATTAACAACTAATTACAAGAGGAAGTTAATTACATGAAAGGCAAAATAACCACTCTACTAATGACAAACGAAGACGAGCTTTAACAATGTTAACGACGATCTAGTCATCATCGCCATCCAATATCCGTGTTAATACTAGGCAGGCTTTGTCCGGCCTGTTGACTCGGCTACACAAGATAAAAGTCCTCGGCATTCACTTATATTACGCGCGTTTGTCAGGTTCGAATGAACGATTACTTCTGACATCAGGGTTGCATGCCATCGCTCTCCACACAGTGCCCCGCGGCTGCGGGTGAATGTTGACGCTTTTTAAGGCTCTGCCTAAACGTCTTCCGCCGACACGACATAGATCGATTGCAACACTACAATGTGGACTCCTTAAATAAGTCAGTCATGGAGTAACCGCCATCCTCGTACCCCTCGTCCTCGCTTGCATGCCATCGCCGGCCTCATCATACTGCCGCAGAAACAGCTCACATACACATATGTGAACTGTCGCGCGAATAGTTTATTAGGCCGTTGCGACTTCTCTGGCACAATTCTTCTCTCACAAACGTGTCAACTTCGCGCAGACAAATACCCACCTCTGTTTTGGCTTTCTAAGTTATCGTCTAGTAATCAATTGAGCATGTACCGATCGTATTAGTTCGTTGTACTAATTTCTTTTCTATTTCGTTACTGCCCCACTTGAAAAAAAATCAGAAATACTCTGCTTTGTATGTATATTTTGCTAAATTATTATAATTTATTTAAGTGTAGCAAAATATACATTTGTGATGTAAGAACGTGTGCACGGCCCGCTGGGGCATAACTTAAGGCACTAGGTCCAGGCTTGGGCTGGTCCACCTAGCCAGGGTACCTCTCACCGAAGCGGCATTCCCCCTCTGAACATCTAATGACAGACGTTGCAGTAAATACTCGCCCGCCCTCTTGTCTCCTGTAGCGAGCGCCAATCTTTTCCCAACATTCTTGAGCAGTTTCGTCGTGAGCGACCTAGGCCCCCCCAATGTCTCGAATGCAAGCGGTGGGAACAAGTGTGGGTAACCGATGCTTGAATATTTTCTGCACTTGGCTGCTTCCGCTAGGGCTACCCCGTGTCCAGGGCGGGCTGCGCCCGTACCGACCATTGAGGGGGCTAAAGAGTCGATTACGGTCGCGTCCCACACCAGCATTTGGCCCCGCTCGAAGGGGTCAGGGTCATTCCATCAGGTCTCTTTCCATCGTCTCTGACTAAGCCAGACGGCTCCAAAATGCATGGGTAGCCTGCCGAAGCCCTCTGCTAAATGTCTCGTTCGACGCCGAGTGGCGTGCGATTCTGCCTGAAACGTTTTGCTAAACATATTGAACACGCAGTGCCGCGGACAAGAAACAGGAGAACTACCCACCTACGTCAAACTAAGCACGTATACAAGCATCTGCTCTTTTACGATAGTTTTTGATTGGCTTGAAAGCAAAGAGACAATGGTACTGGGTTAGACAGAAACATCTGCTCCGGCCAAGCCATGGAGGAGAATAAGAAGCGCTCGTTCGGCCTGGTAGTGGCGATAATTAGGATATTGCTGCTGTGGCCAACAGTGTGGAACAGTGTCTTAGGACATCGGTTTGGCAAGGTACCCAACATCGGGGCTCATTGCGCACATCACCCTAGTGTATTTTGAGGTTGGATCAAACAACTCAAACCTACGGACCATCGAAAGCGGTTAGACTTCACCATTTGGGCTTCTGAGACGATGCCACGTGATGCCGATTTTGTGAAGAAAATTTTCTTTTCCGATGAAATCCATTTCTATCTGAGTCGCATCTGAGCAACCGATAACCCTCACACACTTGACGAAAAGCCGTTATATGTGTTATATTTGATGGTTAGATGCGGCCTTTAGGTCCAAAGGAATCACTGGATCCTTTTTTATTACACGATGAATGGCGGGAGTTATCACAGGGATTTCTGGATAGACATTAACTTGCCTTCAAAAATCTGTGATTTAACGCCGTTAGATTTTTTCTGTGGAATACTTTAAAGAGTGAAATCTACGCTAATAATTCCACGACCATTAGCGAACTCAACGCAAACATTAAAGCGTTATTTATTGTAATTGAATCTGATTTATGTGAAAAAGTGCTAAAAACCTGGATGTCCCGTACACAGCTTGTAAACACCAAAATGGCCACTACCGCACCGATAATTTATCTCATTTTTCGAAACAGCAGTGATGTCAAGCTTTGTATCCTGGTTATCTTTACTGAGTCTGCGATTGCGAGAGTCCCAGTCGTCCTATCGACAAACCTATCATATCTGCATATTTGGAAGAAAGAGCTGCATTTGTTGAATTGCACCCTACGTTAGGTTAAAGCAAAGTAAATGTCGTATTAAAGATAATGTTTTAAGAAATTAAACTCTTTGCAATTCTAATACTGCCCAGTTACTATTTTATAGAGGACAATCCCGCCTCTCGCTCTATTGGAATTGTTTTTTGCCGAGTCATACTAGATCTCAAAGTTTGTTGAGCGAATTCTGGAACACCCTGTATATATGTATGTGTGTATGCACGTGCTTTCAGAAACTATATGTGAGGTAAAAACGATTTATTTTCTTTCTTATGATTCAAGTTTATTAATACAATAATGGCAGTTAGTCCCTTTGTAGCGTAGTCAAATAGCCGGCAATATTTTATTAAATGATAATAAATACAAAAATAAATTTAATAAGTTGAGCACATCACGTTATTTTTGTGTGCGAGGGTATTGATTCTCTTTGTTGCTGAAGGAAGTCTGATCATGACTGGCCGTATTTTTCTTAAAGGTCGTTCGAGCAGAGGTCACCTCCCTCGTACGTGCGGTAGTTCTGCCGCTGTTTGTCTAGAGCAGATGTCACTGACAGCGACCACCGACCCCAGCGGAGGCAGAGGTGCGTACTAGAGAAGAAGCGTCTCTTAGAAGAAGCATATTTGGCAGGTTTCCTTTTGCGTTAGCAAACTAGCAAGATTCCAGGGGGGAAATAGAGAACGGTTCAGGTTGTCCCTCGCCAATAATGGCGCTTGCTTCCGCCATGGCCGCTAATATTATCTCCCAGGTAACGGGAGAGAAAAGCTCCGTAATATGGTTCAACTGAGTCCAGATTAACGAATTTTTAAACGAACAAGACCTATGAGTTTCGAGTTTTGTTGCTATGACTTAGTTTGTATTTTGAAATAGCATTTGCAAGTATATATACTTATATTATATATATAATATATATATATATATATATATATATATATATATATATATATTATATATATTAGATATATCTTCATAATTTATATATATATTCTATATATTTATATATATTCTATATGTATATATATATTATATATATATCTCTATATATATCTATCTTATAATATCTCTCTCTCTACTCTCTTCTATATTCTTTTTTTTCTTTATCTTCTATTATTTGCAGCGCATTTTCTGTGTGCAACAGCGACTAGTGATTGGTACTCATCCGGGGACTTGAGCTCATGACCTCTCCGATTTAAGGCAGCGAGTGCTGACCGGCTGACGTACACACACTAGGCGACCGCACCTCGAACCGTATTTAGTTGGTGATGATTGTGGTTTCCTCGGCAGTTAGCTGGAATTATCGACCCCCTGGGGCCGCACGCTCGCGACCGTAAATGCAAGCGGTGCACGTGCGTTTGCATATGTTCTATGGCAGAAACGCGTTGCTGTTCACACAAAAAAGATTTCCAAGCAACTGTCGAAATAAACTGCATGTCTACATTTTCTACGCCTGTCGTCGGTCAACGCTTATAGCACAGTTTTCACAGTCGTAGAAGTGCTCTTGTTCTTATTCTGTTTTATTGTTACTGCTGCTGCTGCTGCTGCGCTAGTGTTATATTTTACTACCGCTGTTGATTTAAAAAAAATGGCATTGTTGTTGTTGTCGCTGCTTTTATGGTTGTTGTTTTCGCTGTCGCTCGTTGTTGTTATTGTTTTGATGTTTTTGTTGCTAGTGTTGTTGTTGTTGTTGTTGTTGCGGCTGCTGCTGCTACTTTTGCTTTTATTGCTGTTCTACTGTTGTTATTATTGCTGCCGGCTCACGGAAGCACGGCAAAAACAGCAACAAAAAAACGCTGTATTCCTACCGCTCAGCGCCATTCCTTCAAACGGCCTCAAAGTGGAGCGTCGATTGAGTCTAAAGTCGCTTCTTGGATGTTGTTGCTTGGTCATTGAGTTGCATGCGCGAGCGGCAGCAGCGTCGTCGTACCCCACTCTCTGCCAGGCGAACCCGGCGAAGCCAGAGCCGGTGCTGGGCGGGAGGTGATGAAATTCGCCTTCTGCAGCCAGTGCAACTTCCAGAACTGCAGCCGGCGGCAATGAAGAAGCACCGGGAAGAGGGCAAGAACTTGAAGTTTTTCCGTGGGTCTCCGAGCCGGTCCCGCAGTCGTCGTCGTACAGACAGACGACGTGCTTCGACGAGTAGTTTTGCCTACTACGGCAGCCAGACAACTTTTGAATGAGCTGGTGGCTGGCTCCTTCAATATACGCGGACACGTCGCAGTCGTCACAGACCTCTATCAACAGTCTCGAAATCATCAGCGTAAGTGAACGAGAGGCGCTGGCCCGTGTAAGTACACGTCGCAGTGGTCGGGCTTCTACAGTCTCATCAGAATCATCAGAGTGTTTGTTATTTGTATGAAGTAACTGTTGTCGAATGATGGAGAGACTGTTTTTCCCAAGCGACCACAACCGAACTACTGACTAAAACGACAAACGCAGAAATCCCGCATCAGGCATCTCTCGGCCGATAGAGAGAGCAATAAGAGATAGTGGGTGAGAGAAAAAGGAGGAATCTCAAGGTCGCAAGCGACTTCCTTCTGCCTCTTCCCCGCTTCTCAGCTATTTTTGTAATTACAGCTGCTAACGAGCCTTAGACGACGAAGCTATAAACGGGCTACCAATCAACGAGCCCTAAAAACAGTAGCGAGCTGCTTAGATTGACATGGTCTCGTTAGTGTGAGAGCTACGGGCTAATTCCTGACTTACAGTATAGATTCTGGAAGAATCGCTCGGTGCTTTCAGCCGTGCACAGAGTAGTTTCGAAGGCAGAATTACTTCATACATCGAGAATGATGAATCGCGATATCTACGATGGCACGATGGCGATTCTTCTTAATGTCAAAAACGCTTTTCACAGTACGCCCCAAAGGATTATACTCAATGCACTTAAACGAAAAAAATGTACCTCCCAACCTGGTTCGACTGGTCTCTGATTATCCGAAAGTCCGATCGGTGCAGGGCCATAAACGAGAATTTGCGATGACGGTCGGAGTGCCGCAGGTATTGATTCTAGGCCCTCGACTCTGGAATCTGGTATATGCCGACGTATTTTGTCTTCCGGATACGCCCCGGGGATCGAAGCTTATGCAGACGGCCTGACACTCACGGTACAGGCGTAAACGGCAAGCCACCTCGAGGAGACAGCCCCCTAAGTAGCTTGGCCCTTTCAAATAGTGAGGCCATACTGCGTGTTGGCCGCAGACACTGTCGACGCATTAAACAAACATGAGCAGGAGAGGATACTAAAGAGCTCGAACACGACTCGGTACCTCGGTATGCATCTCAATCGCGGCCTATGATGAACTACTCTTATAAAGATCGCCACCGATAGGGCATTTTAAGTGACTAACGAGATTGCACGGCTCCTTCCTAACACCCACTGGGCTCGGGCGGAAAAGAGGCGATTGCTCATGAAGGTAGGAAAGCGCGTGGCATTGGCGGACAACTAACATACCACATCATACAGGGAAAACACAGTGTTCCACTACCCAGCATGGAGAGTACTAAGTGGGCTGTTCGGAGATGCTTTAGATCTAAAGAATGTTGTCGCACATATGCTGGAATCTCGAGAACAGTGGAATAAACTTGCGTATGTAATAACAGGAATCACGGTGGCAAATGAGGAGGCTGTACAAACGGCACGCCGGCGACTCCATTGTGAATGACGCGGTTGTCGAAGTTATCAACGTGATGTGATTCGGTCGTGGTCGATCTAACGGCTGGCGCCCCATACGTCTATTATTATGGCCTAAAGCTTGCAAGGGACTTTAGTTTACAAGTTAACAAGAACCGGTGCTGGTAATTAGACGATAGGTTGCGATAGTATTAGAGAACCCCCTTAACTACGAGCAATATTAATTTCGCGTATAGGAGTTTGTTATGAAGAATAACAAGAGGTCTAAAAGTTTTAGCAGGTTTTTGGTTGTCATTGAGCTACCAGCCGACGTGTGGTCCTCCACATTGTGCCTTAAAGCATTTTCCCTTCCTGTTTAAAAAAGTGTAGTTGGTATACGTACGAATAGGTGCAACCACCCTTTTCTGTTCATGACGAATCCGGTATGGGCTGCATTGTCGCCGGTGGATACTGGGTGCTGGGTTTAAAAAAACACGCGCATAAAGAAACATAGTAAGAGAACGCAACGATGCGTCTTGCTAAGCCGTGCCTTATTTAATGGTGTTTTTATTAGTAAATTAAAAATTAGTGAGGTGGACATAGGTATTTATGGAACAGCAGCAATGACGAGCACTGAATGGCGGGGCAGCGGGGTAAAAGATCGACATCTAACTACGGCCTTTGCAGCTCACGGATTTTATGCAACGTGGAGGGTCTTCATGAACCACAGGATGAATGTTAATGCAAACAAGCACATGTGATCGATACCACATCGCGGTATGCCCGGCGGTTAGATCTTTAGCAGAACTAGCAAAGCGCTAGATTGTTTGTGTCTCGAAACATTTGATGTAACATAAAAACATTTACCCAGTTTGGGTGTTAATAAAACAAATATACTTTATGGTGTTTTTTAGGACTAACTGAAAAATGCGGCACGCACACGCCGACACCACTGCAGGAAACTCGTCTGCAGGTGTGGGCCGGTAGTGTGTCTAGCCCACTAAATAACAGTCATGTCCCAATCCTCACAACCGCACGGAACTGCATAAACATAACCTCTAACAATATCTTAAAGAGTATGCGAAACGTGTCCATGGCAATCTGAGGATAACAAATCAATGGTTCGTAGGGTAAAGACGGTGACCTATTGTGAAAAACGATATGGGCTGTTTTTTGCTGCTACCCTAGTGGCAAACTATTGCGCTTTCGTAAGTCATACGGTACCGACTTTACTGTACCTCGTATAAGATACTAACATATTGAATAGCGGACAATTTGTCTTGTTTGCGGCAAACACTTCGTTATCTTTTTGTCTTAAATATTATATATATACTATAAATTGCAGCATTGTTGTTCTTTACAAAAATGCCCACACTAACGCCAGATATAAATCCCGCCCGCTTACCATCATTTTTTTTTATCGTGTTAGCCGCTCTGTCTCGAGCACAGTCCAATGTACTAGGCGCAATGTTAACGCCATTGATTAAGCTCTGCCCACAAATCTACTTCTCTCCCTGCAATTTGCCTACCCTGCCCATGTTAGTCGTTAAGACACCTTTGTCCACCGTCTCGGCATAACGACAATCTATGTACACTACCGTTCTCTTGCCTCACACTCCAAACCATTGCGGACCATCATTATCATTGCCAGACACAACATCACCTACCGAAAAGGTCGCTTGCAACACCGCCAGTGGAAACAGTCGTAGTACCTCTTATTGCAGCCCAGGCAACAGCAGCAAAGTATACGACATGACACTCTGCTGCCGGAAGTGATAACGACACCGATCGTAGCCACGCGCCTGTACGCAGACGGTAGTCGGCATCCAGGCGGGTTTACTGCTTTACCAACTAGAACCTTAGGTACCGGTTTTTTCAAGCTCTCTACGGGTCACCCAACATTATATGTATATATATATATATATGCTCGTGCTGTTATTAACGTACATCTTGCTCTTCAAAAGAGCCCACAGAAAAGTCTAAAGGCGGTTAATTGAAATTTTGAAGGTCAGCAAATCTCTCCGTTACGGGGGACTATCCGTCCAAAACAATTAATTCAAAGCTCAAAAGCTCAATTGTTTCACGAGCTATGTGGCTTGTAGCACAATCTACTTGAAACTGGAGTTCATTCTTATTGATTTATTTCACCCGGCCAAACGCAATTAAGGATCATGCTGCGATAACACTCGCCCTTCACCGTGGAATGACAAAATAGACAACAATAATTAATTTCGACCAGATGCCGCGCTAGACTGCATTGTGCATCACATGACGGATCTTAGTTGCTTCGATATGATAGTTTCGTTTACTTACACTTGCATTCAGATCGAAAGGGGCTTTGTCGGAAAGGGTCACTTTTTCACAAAAGCGGCATTGCGCGTTATCTCGGAGTCCCAATTGGTGAAGTTCAGACGCTCCTAATGGTCCGTAGACTTGAGTTGTTGCGTCAGCTAAGTTCTATATGGATACGGTAGATCTGACCCCAACATACGCCAGGTTGGAATGCGTGAAAGACCCAGTTGGGGGTTTCGTCGCCACCGAACCGATGTTTTCGGACATTGTTTCACACTGTGGGCCGATATTTTCAGCCGAACGAACGTTCCATGGTTCAAACAACAATAGCGGTCTAAAAGGGAAACCTTTTCCATAAAAGGGACACGAGGTAAGCGGTGATGAAATCATTGTCTACCACAAAAAAGCGCCGAGCCTGTTGTCTGGAGAAGAGAAGGATAATATCACGACGAGGGGCGGCATCGCCAAATAGCCGACTGTCGTGCAGTAAAAGCCAAGCAAATAATAACTAAGAATCATAGTATAATAGGTGAACCCTGCGCAATTCGACTTCCCTCTTTCTACGATTCCGTTGGCAGCAAAGAGTGAGCACTCCCCATATAGCTCAAATGCGAGTGAGCATCGACTCATTAGGTCTACGTCTGGCAGGTGTTAAGCTACTAAAGTCTCGCTGGCGAGACTTACATGGACTGGTGCAGATGTTGCCATTCTACTAGAGATTTATTTGCAAGACGCTATTCGAGTCAGTGTTGACCTATTGTGTTCCTGTTTGGTGTGCCTAGTAAATGAATGCTATCCACGAAGCGCTACCGAAGATATTACAAGCTTGCCGCTGGAAACCTCTGTCTCTAGTAGCATCTAACACTGAAATTGACATGCTGCCAATTGAAAAGGTTACTTTAATAAGGCAGGTTATTCTAGGCATTAAGACATTTAGAGGAGAAATATATCCAAACGAACCGTTTGCTTTTTAGCTATCCTGTCAGAACAGGCTGTAGCGATTTTCACGTACCTAAGTGTAAATTGACAGTCCGTCACTGTCTCTTACTCTTCGTCTAGTGCACGTACCAAACTATCTGACAACTGAGGTCTCGGCCACTTGTTGAACTTGTTAAGCTTCTTTTCGAGTATATATATATATATATATATATATATATATATATATATATATATATATATATACTCTGTAAAATGTTCGGACAGACTTAAATAGTGCTCGTGACTAGCCGCTTAATTTCATATTTACTGGTCAACCTATGTGGGCTTCCAACTACTTTTTTTTCTCCGTGTCAGCCGGGCCCTGTCGGAGGTAAAAACAAGCAAAAAACGTAAACGGGTCTAGGGCTAACCTGGGCAATTATTGGCCAATGCCGATCATGTCTTTAAATTAAAGTATTTTTGAAAGAATAGTAACGGAAACTTGCAAGTCATCTCGAGGAAAAATAACTATATATAAATATATAGTTATTTTTTAGTTAGTGCAGAACTTCTTAATCTGATTAGTGGCACAATTATGTGAGGTTTTTGTCTGCTACCGTGATGTTCGAATGTGCGAAGTGTTCTATCCCGTTAAAAACGATAGAACAACTGGTTATTTGTAACTAAGGCTGTTCGACTGTGTTTCACGAGGGGTGCCTAAAGCCCGTGCCCCCTGAAAACACACAGTTTGTGTCGTGCGGATCCTGTGAATCAGAGGAACTCAACACTTGTGTGTGCTACAGTGGAACGCAGTGAGGCTGTGAGCATCACACGGGAAGCTCCAGCGAAGAGTCGCCGGTAATGAAGCGGCTCCCTGAAGCAACTTGCGCAACCCGAGACCATCGAGGGGTGTTTAAACTCCACGTTAAAAGAAAAGGTCAGCGTGAAGAAAACGGTCGGAACACGGAAAGCGCAGAAAAACAAGAAGTCACAGTTGACGGAAAGCGGAGATATGTTTGTTTCAACAAAGCCGATCTATGAGAGCGCCACTGGAGGGAACGCCAAAGGCAGCCTTTTCGGTGCCAAGCGCAGTGCTACAGCAGCTGGTCTTAACAGCAGCGGTAGCAGTAGCGGCGGCGGCAACAACAACACCGCCACTACCTTCGAAGCTAATGAGCCGATGGATGACAACACGCCAACGGCAGGGCAAGCGGCAGCGGCCACAACATCGCCAACCGAGACTATCGCGAACACGAGGAAAAATTAGGAAGACAACGATGCTTTTGTCACCGTCCAACGGAGGAAAGGCTGAAAAATAAAGCATCGTATGCGGAAAGGCAGCGCAGCTCATGGAGTGGGTGATTTTGGCGTGTATGCTGGGCCAGGCAGGTTCAGCGCGCTGAGAGTAGCACGGCTGGCGGCCAAAACGTCAGCTGTCAACTCACACACATGACTCGTTAATAGGAGCATTTCTGTGAGTGCAGTATTTAAAATGCGGGCGCAGGGAAATTATTGTTAATAAGTCACCTGACCGGTCTTCTATATAGCTCCGAGGTGGTAGGCCTGGCTCCAATGATTGAGCGCCCGATCACATTGGAGCAGGATACTATGAATCTGTCCTTTGAGGTAGAAGGAGTAAGTCAGTTTCTGCACTCTCTTCCAAGAGGGCTTCCAGGTTTACTATGAGCACTGGGTACAGTCGGAGCCACTCTTGGCAAACCATCTTTGCGATTTTTTCAACGAGATCATGAATAATGGATAAATTCCAGGAGGCTTTCTCTGTCGAAGGGCAAGCATGATGATGACAGACGAGACCCAAACATATATTGCGGTCTAGCGTCTGAAAGGACTTTAAAGTAGATCATCTGCAAATTGGTTATAAAACGGATCGAGTACGTGGTCGACCAGACCTTTCTGCCGGAGCACTTCGGCTTCCGGAGAGGTCGAGAAGCGCTTGATGTAATCCATGTGCTTCAGTCAGAGATAAAGCGAGCTGTGGCAAAACCCGAATGCCATTTGTATGCCGTCATTATAGACAACGTCAAAGCCTTCGACAAAACACCTCGAGATCTCCTCATTCCGATGCAGGGTTGGCGGCTCTCTTGTGAGCGTAATTTCAAGATTCTTTGATGAGGACACCTTACGGGTACAAGGTAAGCAGGAAGGGTTGGCGATACGGCAAAATGTAAGAACTCCGCAAGGGGACCCAATGAGCTGCGTCTCCTTCACTCTTCTGCCTGCCGAGTTTGTCGGTTATATTTGACACGAGTTCTAGAAAAGCCACAGTTGTGGTGTACACAGATGACACAGTAGTCGCTCATCACGACCTGGGTGCCACCAAGCATCACTTCTCTGGCAGAAATGTTTCTTGTCTCAAGGGGACCGGAAATAAACGCCGTAAAGACCAGGCTGTAAAATTCAGAAGAGGAGGTTGATTGGCTGCCAAAAGCTTTGAACGTTGTGGCAGTCAATGGTTGAAACTCCTCTTACTCTTTCCGGTATCTGGGGCTTTGGCTTCATTATACTGGGACGACCTTCACTGCTCACATCGCCAAGATAGTGCGCACAGCACTACTTTCTCTTTATGGAGAGATGGCGACGTCCGGCGACTGTCCGTTCCGACGACAGTGGCACTTCTTCTACCTAAAGATTGTTCCAATGCTGATGTATGGTCTTTACAGAGTATGGGAACACCTTACTCGGGCAAACTTTGGTTTGCTTGAAACGTGTATCACAATTTACTTTGCCTGTCAATGCGGGCAAGGAGCCACTTCGATTGAGGTTGAAGACAACACGTACAGTACCATTCGAGAGCTTTAAGTTTTATGCGTCTGCCTGCCTGGCCCTTGCGAAGAGATCACTGCACTGCCTCTCTCGAAAAACATGCTGCGAGCAGCTGTTAATTGTATAAATGTCTATGTTATATACATACTCAATATGAATGGAATAAATATGATGGTGATGCGAATTGTATAATTAATACCTATGTATTTTGCAGGCGTTTGCAAATAAACTGTTCAAACAATTCAAACTGCACGATTACTAATAAATACCACTACAACTAAGCTACTGCCGCGACTGCTGTTTCTTTACATATTATTGTTATTATATCGAGCGACCGGGAGAGACCGGCCAAAAAAATCGACGAGGACAACAACAGCGACGACGACGACGACAACAACAACAACAACAACAATGATGGCACCAGAGGCGTTTATGTGTTTGCGGCGTGTGCATGTCATCGGTAGTAATGATGATGACCCAAGTATTTGCTTATTTTTCAAACTGCTACTGCTGCATCAAATGGTCTCCGATCACGGGGAGTGTTGAAACTGGAATAAAGAAAGCGGAGGGAGGAAGCGACATGCAGCGCACACAAAGGAAGGCCGTCCTCGCTATTTGAAACAAACGCGCAAACGAAAACGAATTGCAATGTGAAGGAAGAAAGTGAAGAATACGAAGAAGAAAAGGATCAAGAAGAAGTAGAGGCCAAAAAGGAAGAAACGATACATCACGATGGCCCGCCAAGTTGATTTTGGAGTGATTCCTGATTTTTGGCTACTCTCGCGGCAGTGCTGTTGCCGGTGCTGATACTGCTTGCTACATCAGCTTTGGTGGTGAGGTTTTTCTCTACGCAGACTACCGGATCTGCGGTTGACTTCGGTGCAACCCCCCCCCCCCCCCCCCATACCAAGACTACCACCACCCACCCTGTCGCAGCCTCTTCTATGCTACGGATGCATGGCGAATCGATGTAAATTTTTTCAGCGTCTGACGCGACCACCCCCACGAGCTCGGCACTGGGCGTCGTTGTCTCCGCTGTCTGCTGGGGGGGGTCGGCGGGGTCTGTTGGCGTGGCCGCGGGCGTCGACTTGACCCACTCAGCGAACCGCCGACAGCCGAGTCGCCCCGGCTTTGATGACCGGCTACCAACTAGTCTTAGTAATGGTCTTCCGCTATATTTCTATCTATCTATCTATCTATTTATCTCTTCATCTCCCTAGTTTTACTGGAGAAGAGAGACGACTTGAGATCATTTTAACTATATGCCGCGTGGCTCCCCGCATATCCTGGCTTTTGTGCCAACTAGCGCCGCAAAATTCGCTGCGTCTGTGCTCCGCGGAAGCCCTTCGATGAAGGCACAACCGCGCGTACATTTGTACATACATACATACATACAGTATATGCATTTGGATCTATGTGTTGCGTAGTGTGTTGCCTGCAAGAAATAGATGGACAGATATCTAGATTGACCTACTCGAATATGTGAGAACATTTCTTGTGTGCGCGCGCCTCTTTCTTTAAGGCCAATTCAACTTGCCGGCAGTCGAGCGGACGGAAGCGCGGGGGTCAATAGCCTAAATCTAAAAAGAATGTATATATATATAAATATATATATATATATAGACATGGAGATGCAGGAATAGAGAGAGGAAATGAGAGTGAATGTGTGCGGGCGAGTGTGAGCAAGTGCAGTATTGAAATTGCAATGATCACAGGATTACAATCTTCGTCCGCTTTTGAATCGGAATGGTGATTGAACATATACTCGTTTGGGGGGGGGGGGGAGGCAAGCTCTGTTGGTGTTCGTCGGCGATTGCAAAGACGTTTTTTGAAAGCATACGGGGGGCGCCTTTCCATTTGATTCTCAAACTAATCATATGGGTCTCAAATGTGCCGAATCACTGATTTAAGAGTCATATTTCGCGCACAATAACGATGAAACGAAGGGAGGGAGTATATCACATTGATGCGACATTCGTGACTATATTTATATATATATATATATATATATATATATATATATATATATATATATATATATATATATATATATATATATATATATATCTGGCCTGATCTGAAGCCTTAGCCCTGTGAGCAGCCTTATCATTGGTGTCATCAGCAATACTAACCACAGCAAGCAGTGGAGCTGACCACTAATATCTGTTAGGCTTCTTTCACTAGCTTTCAGAGAGACGTCTGACTACAGCTTGAGGTTTTTATGCAAATCGGCAGGAGTTCCATTAGCAAACTACTTCCGCGCACTGCGGTAGACAAGGCGTGCTGAAACGACGGTGTGTGTGTGTGTGCTTGTGTATCCGTGTGCACCACGCAACGTAAGCCTCAATCCTCAATGAAGTCCTTCAAAGTCGCTTCGAAATGAAGGCTAAGTGTACAGAGTGTAAGCAAAAGGACAGACAGAAGCCACTATGCGAGATAGCATCTACAGACTCACGTACACATATATATATATATATATATATATATATATATGTGACTTGATAATTATTTCTCATCTAACAGGCATTCATAGATAGGCCAGTTTGATAGTCTGGGCCACAAACTTTAAGGCATACCGCACATATGACGAATGATGTGCGACGAACGCTTTTAAGATAATACCTTAGTGTACCTGTCTAAGCATGTTGTGCACAGCCACCCTGCGGTCACTCTAGCAGTGACCGCAAAAAAAAACCGATTATACAATAAGTAATATCGTCAACCGTGAGTGCAAGCCTTAAGATACACGAGACGGTGCAGTTGCGGCAATATGTATAAGTAATGACGGTGCAAAAAGAATGTAAAAAAAAGACGGGTCTGTCAGCCACAACTGACTCTGGCCTGATCTGAAGCCTTAGCCCTGTGAGCAGCCTTATCATTGGTGTCATCAGCAATACTAACCACAGCAAGTAGTGGAGCTGACCACTAATATCTGTTAGGCTTCTTTCACTAGCTTTCAGAGAGACGTCTGACTACAGCTTGAGGTTTTTATGCAAATCGGCAGGAGTTCCATTAGCAAACTACTTCCGCGCACTGCGGTAGACAAGGCGTGCTGAAACGACGGTGTGTGTGTGTGTGCTTGTGTATCCGTGTGCACCACGCAACGTAAGCCTCAATCCTCAATGAAGTCCTTCAAAGTCGCTTCGAAATGAAGGCTAAGTGTACAGAGTGTAAGCAAAAGGACAGACAGAAGCCACTATGCGAGATAGCATCTACAGACTCACGTACACATATATATATATATATATATATATATATATATATATATATATATAAAGATTTATATACATCTATTCATATGCATAACAAATATATGAACATACATATATATATGTATAAAGCCGTCTTCGGTCGGCCGTTCTAAAAACGTTTCGCCTATGATCAGTTCATTTGTAGACGCAGGCAGACGATGAGGGACGGCTCGAAAAAGGCTACTTCGTACTGCGTAGAGTCAGTCAGCCACGCCGATCCCCCACCAAGTACTCTTAGCTAATGGCTATACTAGGTAAATATACCTGCCCTGTCACAGAACGTTCAAGGACGGACATGGCCAACGCAGTGGCGGACGCTGGCGTTCCGAAACATGCCGCCGGACGTCTTGCTAATGGACCTCCGTCACGCTCATCTTGCCGCCCCACAGATCTTGGGCTGGCACACAGACGTAGGGTGTTGTGCAAGAGAGACGCAGAAGACGGACACAGATTGACAAAAGGGAAAAACAATGACGGAAAGATAAAAAGATGCCAGCCAGCAGTGTGCAAGGCGTACGGCTCCAAAACAACAGCAGCAAAAAAAAGCTGCAACCGGCGTTTCGTTGTTGGCGCCTCGTCGCAACTAAAATCCATCTCAGACACAACGTGGCGTCTAATGGTCAGCCAGTGTCTCCAGCTTGAGAGTGAAAACTTCCTCTGTACTGGTTAAGTTTATGTCGTTCCGGGCGGTGGTGGCGGTCCTCATCGGCGGCCGATAGGTTAGACGTGGTTTAGACTATGGGTGAGTCATCGGTGTGAGCTCCGCCTCCGAGACTACTTCTTTTCGCACAGCACAGTCAGGGTAATTAGGGTACTAGGACAACACACAGCGACAAAAACGCACGGGTGTCCCTATTAAACGAGGGAGACGACACAAAGCCAAATTTCTTTCAGAGTCATAATCATCTCTTACTATAGCTACATCACTCACGCTGCTGTTGTTGTTGTCGTTGTTGTTGTTGATATTCGTAACGGCAACAATATGAATAATAACAATAATAACAACGGTGGGCCGACGGTAGAGCTTACCCGGGATCTGGCGAGTGGAATGGAGGCAGTGACGGCGAAGCAGCGCGAATAAGATTATTTGGGACAAATATTGTCTTTCGAAGTGTGTAGAGCCACGATGGGTAGATAAGCTGCAGTTGCTAAAACGGATTGAATACGTTTGAACCTCGCAATTGTAATACAAATAATAATGATCAAGGCAATCGACGCGAAGTCGAGTTTTTACGGTAACTGCTGCCGCTTGCAGTGTGCCGAGAAATCGCCGGTTTCATGAATTAGGAATTAGAAGCTAGAAGGAGACAATAACGTTCGCACCTAATAATGATAATAATACTAATACTGAATAATAATAATAACAAAAAAAAAATAATAATAATAATAATAATAATAATAATAATAATAATAATAATAAGCACCCAGCTAGCTTTGACAATACTTAGAGGAAGTGCCGCGCTTGACTTGGCACCGGTAAGAGCGGTAAAATTAGGATCAATAAGACGTTTTCACTATATACGACGTATCCTAGCATCATACATATCAAACATCTGGCTACGAAGACGTTGATGATTCAGTTACAGCCGGAGCCCGCACTGGAATTAAACTAATGGAATATTACCTGAGATGGAGTAGAGTGCCACATCCTCCGTCGCCTAGGGCACTGATGATCACCAACCGTTACGAGGATATATATACTCAAAGCTGCAACCAACAGTACTTAAGTGGATATCTGACACTACCTCCCCACGCTAGGCCTCGGTTGGTCTCCACAAAAAACGGAAGCAATTATTTTGAATAGCCTAAAGCGCCTTCCCGGACGGGCAGTATCACTAAGTCAATATAAAGTGTACCTTAGGTAAATATAATAAAAAATAATAAGGCAAATCATGAAGGACTACGGCCCCAGTCTACTAAGGACAACTGGCCGATTTAAACATGGCAGAGTTACAATGATAAACCAATTCATGACAAGGCCACTGTTTAGGCACTCCAGACTGTTTTTTTCAGCGCTCCTAGAATCGACTCAGATGTAAGTTCATATATATTCTTCCGTCTATCTCGTCAGAAATAGTCTTTGCTGATAGCATTAGTGACGAATTAAAGCTAACAACATTCGCAGGAAAGGCGCGGACCGCTCTTATACTAGCCGCCTTGAGATACTAACTGATAGATACTATAAGACGAGGCGTTCTGTGGTTGGGCCTTCGAAAAGCAAAATACGTATCCACCACGTAGTATGTAATACTGTGCTGAAACGTGTGAAGCAAGTATTGACGTTCCAAACTTCATTAGGTGGGCGTCGCGGTCTGGGAACTTGGCCGACACAACTAATATAAATCGGCAGCTGCATCGTTCCACAATCGAGTTCTTGCGGGCCGTTGTCACGCCACACAGATACCAAGCAAAGGGTCAACATATAAATAGACAATGTATATCTCGTTGGAGGAGTATGCGAAATGCCTTTACCGCATGTTTAGTTCATTCAACATAACTAGATAGTGTGAAAGGCGTATGCACCTGCCAAGCTCTCCATTTCAACCGTCTCTCGGGCCCACGAAGGGTCGGAGAGCTTGCTAAGCACGCATGCACAATCGTGGAATGTAGAATGCAGAAAAAATGTAAAATACAATGTAGAACAGTACAATCTAGATGGCCTGGTAACCCCCCCCCTCCTTTGAAATTATCTATGATACTCATGTGTTGTACTGTTTAAAGCCAAGATGGATTCGAAATAACAACACATTCCAATTTAGATTTTTATATTTGGAAAACAAGAAATTCTTTATGTTCTAAGTAGGTTAAGGGAGGCGGTATATAATGGTGACTTGTTGCCAATATTAAACGCGCTGCGAGCGGAGACAATGTTCCGAAAAAGGAACTTGCTTTGGCAATATCTGATCTAATGCGCCGAATCCTTTGAAGTCAGTACGTATTTGTAATATTATTGATTTACAGTCTAACCTTCTGGTATAAATTCCTAGTGAATAGCGACCTCCCAGTTAAAGAATGCCGACCCTCGTCTCCGCACGAGATCTCTACGCAAGTGTATGCAAAGTGTTGACTAAATATGAACTGGCTTGTTTAGAGTGTGGCGGTTAGGATATATGTATACGCATAGTTAACACAGCCGCATACACACGTGATTTCTCTGTTCTCCGTCGGTTAATTCCAAGGAATTACGGCGATTATGCTGTTATTATATTAACTATGCTATACAAGAGAGAAAGAGCGGCAGAACTGCGCAGTAAGGATGTCGTAGTGTCGCCTATAGGGTTCAACAATTGTCGGCAGAAATAGCAATTGGCCCGAAATTCAGTGTGTTCACCACAGCCACAGTTGATAGCTGCCCGTGACTCACAATACTCACATTCAGGCGTATGCGTAGAAGCGGTAGTAGTGCCAAAAAAATTACAATATCATTATACTTTAGGAGTGAAAGAGACATTGACGAATAGCGGTAGATAGTACAAGGTGGCCGCCGCCATTGCCCAGCGGTATATGCACGAAAGGCCTGCTTTTGTGGAACACAATTAATGAAGACAGTCTGCTGCAGCAGAAAAAATGCCAGAGGGTGGTTAGAGTGGCAAAGTACACAAGTGACCTAGCGTTGGTGTTCACGGCCAACATTGCCTTATCGTTAGCCCTATTGCTGGGCCCCTGAATAAGTTACGCATGTAGCTCTGCGCGTGGCACGCCAACCACCAAAGTGTTACCAAGTCTGCTCTTCGACACACAATGACACGAGCGGTATGATCCGCCGGGTCCTAACAATGACCACAACCTCTGTGTTCGCATAACTCACTACGCCGATGACCTCATGGTACATAGTAGAGTGTTTATCTAAAACGATCTCTGAGGTCGCTGGAGACGTACAGCAAGCTCAGCGGTTTAACGATTAACGTGTCGAAGATGAAAAACTATAAAGTTCAGATCCGAGGGCCCCTGAAGAGAAGTCTCAGCTTGGGTGGTGCTCCTGTAGAACTTGTCTCTAAATTTACTTATATGGGTGCCATAACGCCAAGCGGCACATCGTTCTTGGCTCACATATATCGGCAAGTTGATAGTACCATTGTGGCCATGACCCCCCATACCCTGGCGTCCCAAAAGGTATCATGTGGTATCACTCTAATCCGGTCAGTAGCTAAGCGGTGTCGACACGATGAAGGCAACGTTCCTTAAGACAGTTTGGGGCCTCCCTAGAAGTGCACAGAGCCAGGCTACGTTGGACAATGCATGGATGAAGTCGCTTCTCTCAGAAGCGCCACGTTCTCGCCCGCCTCTCCGTGCATGGGTTCCACCACAAACGGTACCCTCGGACTGTGTTCGGGCAGGGGTTTCCGGATAGGATTTTACGACGTATTCTGTACGGTTTGTTCGTGCGTATATGTTTAGGAAAAAAATAAGACGAGTGCCGTTTTCGAAAACTAATAAGTACCTGTAATATAATATGGTTTTAACAATGCCGAAAGGTGGTGTAATAATAAATAAATACATTACTGGAACCTCACGGTGACCTCGACACAGCCCTCGGGCTGGAGGTACTCAGGCGAGGCTATGGAGCGCTAGAGAGACGGAGCTACTTCTCTAGGTGTCAAAGAAATGCTTAGTATTCCCAAGCCAAGAGAGTGGGGTATAGAGAAATTGGTAATTAGTGGGTCTGGGTGCGCTGCATTAGTTACTGCTAGCTGCAGTGGCGCATGCGCATAATACATTCCAAAAACTTTCTATAACATAAACAAAGCTGCCGGATAAGTTGTCATCACCTTTAATAGGTACCCAAGTGTCTGCGTCCACTCTGACACCGGCAAGTTAATAATGCGACTTACAGCCTCGAGCACAAGAAAGACAAGGGATACTCTAGAACTTCGTTTCGAGTCAGTACCAATGATCAGTCATACCCTAACAGGTGGCAAACTCTTTTTGCACTTCCGCAGTTATAAAGAGCCAGAAAAACGCCGAATCGACCAGAAAACCTGTCCAAAACGAAGCTCTAGTTCGATGCATGCAGTTCCCACGTAGTGAACTTAAAAAACAGGCTCCGGGTCAACTGTAAGATGTGTAGATCTATAGGAGGAATTTGGCGCAAGTGGTATCGTGCAAAGCGTTCATTACTGCGAACTTGTGTAACGAACAAATCTTATCAGTCATAGTCTGTAGCAGTCATAGTCACGATAGCAACGGTAGCATGTAACGTGACGACGATACGAATAAGAAGTTTTACGTACTGTGAATAGCTTGCGGACAGCTGTACTGGGGACCTCAACCAATAGCCTAAGTCGCTTCGCCCTGGTAACGTCTGTCACCTCTCCGGTCAGAATATGCTAGTACTGCCAATGTAAAGCCGGGCATTCAGAGTAGAAAGCTTAAAGCAGGAGATGTTTTAGCTTGTATGGGTACCTGAAAAATTGGCGAAAGTACAGCCATTAGTAGTGAGTCCCATAGGGTACTCTGGTGTCTCTTTAGCAGCGTCGATGTCTAACAGCATGTTTTCTCCACAAAACGCAGCAGTAACAACAATAAACTTAGCAGGCAGCAGTCCTAACTGCGACGGCAGTAACGATACGTCAACAACAGCATTTACCATATTAGCAATCAAATAAACTACCACGTTTTGCGTTTTCCTGACAAAATTCATAAGTGTTCATTTCGTGCAATCTCTACGTGGTGGAATGCTAGTGAGGGGAGGGGGTTGTGCTTTTTTCAGGGTGCTCTGCATGAATCTGTTGGGGTGTCGCCGGGGGTAGTCCCTGTTGTTGACCGATTTTTTTGGCGCGATACTTATTAAGAATAGATGATAAGACCATACCGCTGAGAGTCAGCGATGGTACCATGGTACCATGGTACTGCCATAAGGACTGTTTTGGAAATTCTAGTATCGTCACACGTTCGATCCTTGGTGCGTTGAAGATATACCTCACGGCGAATTCCGAGCTCGTAGGGGACGGATGATAGTCTAGAAGATCGCCCGTGACAGACAGGTTTCGTGCACTTCTAGCGACAAAATAATGTGTGAAACTGTCAATTTTGGCATACACACACTAAAAGGAAACATGCGGTCGAAGAAATATATACCCGATTATACTATAGTTATCCATACAAAACGTACCCGCAGGCTACGAGTTATTGATCCGTCACTCGAAGAGATGACTGGCGCTTGTACCGGGAGTATCCTAACTCTCAGGGCGATTGGTCATCGATTATCGCAGGACATTGACAAACAAGTTGATACACATGAACACCAGTCCCGATCGCTGTTTGTATGCTCGAACAGTGGTACAGCTTTGCGCGAACTAACGCTGCTGCTTTCTTAGAATAGGTCGCCTGGACAGATATAGTAACTAATTGTAATGCTGTAGTACTGCTGATGATAATGATCAAGTTTCTTACGATCATAGCTAAGCACTGTACGTTCAGGATTATCATCAAGTCAGATTACGATTGTAAACCTAGATGTGTGCTATTTGTTGCCGTAGCATTCCGCTCTTACGGAGAGATGCATTTTTTCAACTCATTGCAGGAGTTGTTCTAAACAACCTTCTTTAGACCGATTTTGTCTTACTGCTTGCCATTCACCAAGGATCAATTTGTTTTTCGTTCCGCCGTTTGCAGATCGTTACGGTAGCTATCATCAACACGAAACGACAACTGTTCTCAAAGTGTGCATCGAAGTTGCGCATCTTTTGTCTCTGTTGGCATGCCCCTCAATCCATATCATCTGAGGAGACCGGCGTATGACATTGCTACGAAGTACGGGGCACGCAGACATAGTGAAAGACACTACTTCTTTTACGATGTCTGTCTGGCTTCGATACTGAGCATGTGAGCCGGGGATCATAGGCGATGGCCATTCATTACGCCATCTGATCGTTGCCTAGCCCACGTCGCCCTTAGTGTCGCTCCGCACAGATGCGCCGAACTGGACTCTTATCCTGATGAGTTAAGTTATGTCTGTCCGACCAACCTGCCGGTGGTGGTTCTTGGACAGCTAAGTGAACGATGCAAAAGACCATCAGCTTTAGTGCCATCTTTGCATGTCTCGCAAAGAGAATACCCTGATCAAAACACCCGCTCGCCTTTAAAATAATAATAGTAGTAGTAGTAGTAATAATAATAATAATAATAATAATTTTTATTATTATTATTATTATTATTATTTGTAGTGAGCATCTGTGAGTCAATCCGGCACCAGTTGAGTCGCCCGAACTCGTCGTCATTGTGCTACTACTGTTGTGCTTGTTTATTTCCAAAGTTTATCAAGAGTTGTGCCCCTGACACCCCGTCTCTTCCAGAGCACGACTAATGCGTTCATCGACTGGGGGATCGAGGAAGAGCGACACTACCCCGCCGATCGTTATCATCATCATCATCATCATCATCATTACCGCCAATAGAGCGAAGCGCACTGTCGAGGCGCTCCGCCCTGAGAAAGGCTTGCCGATGAGGTTGCGCATGGCGGGAAAGCGTCCCTTCCGTTCGTTGAAGCGAAGTCGGATGATTGTTTGACAAGTGGTTCAATGGCAAAGCGTGTATTCGTACACCCTTCTTTCTCCCCCCCCCCCCTCCCCTGTTTGTTGAGGTTACTTCGTCTGTGTCAGCAGCAGGCGGCATCGAGGATCTCCCGTCATGGCCAGCCTAGAGATTCTCGACACAACACCACCAATGTACAAACAGTGTAAGTGGCGGAAAATAAAGAAACAAACGCACTTACTATAATTGCTGTTATTTATATTCTTTATTTTGCTAATTATTTATTAATATGATGTTTGATGAGATAAGATTTAACAACAACGATAATACATAACCTTGCTTGGTGATAATCTTATCGCCACCACCATCACATCGCCGCGATGAATACTTAATGTAATTGTACTAGTAGTAGATTGATATAAGAGATAAAGATAGCATCAGTTCCGAGGGCTCAGGAAAAATCTACTCCAACAAGAAGACTTGCTTTAGTGTTGACCATACAACCTTTACCACGGCGTAATACTCCCTCTACTTGCTTACACCCAAAATTACATAATATAAACAAAATTTTGCTCTATGAAAAAAGTAATCACTAGGATTAAACCTGCGACTCCTCTTGCCAATCCGTATTCGTTGATAGTCGAGTCGTAAGGCGTCTGAGAGCTAGACCTAGCGCGAGAGAACCTCTTCGTGATCAAATTGTTACTGGAAATAAATCTGTTATTCGCACTCAAGCTCCCCACAAGAGTGAGATTCTATCAACGTCGCTAAGTCTGCTTCTTTATTTAGACATTTTCAGCAAATGTATTTGCTGCCTGGGCGGGTGCGCCAACCTTGTAGTGGAACAGGCTTCACCAAGCTGCTATACAAGCCCGACGTCGCTGTACCTTTAAAAGCATAATTATTGTAAGTTATTATTATAAATATTATTATAAAATTATTGTAACATAATCCACAAACTGCAGTTTTTACTTCTTGTAGCCTTACGTTGTGAATTCAAAATGTACAATACGCAAATAGACATTGTAAATAGCTCATCTATATCGCACTAATTTTTATTTTAACAGTGGCACTCGTAGTATTGCTAATCGCAATAAACTAATATGTGATTAGTTCATGCAGACGTAATAAAAACGCTTTTATTGTACATCATGCAGCATTTGTCAGTCCATTTTTGTCATCTGCTCAAAATCTATTCGCTTGGCGAAAAGTTCGTTTTTATTCTTCAAAAAAGCTAAACGTTCAAATGAACCATACATATTCAATTCATAGCTCAATTTTGAAAGTTACATATAGATGTTGTATAAACATACTCTTATATAAAACAGATTTGTTTAGAACATACCATTCAGTATTATTGTAACTCAAAGCTTACATAAAGTTGCAACATTTCCGAACAAATCTGGTGAATGTCCACTAAATAGCCAAAAGGTGAGATTAATCGGACCCATGGATATATTAATTACTTGATGATATTATTAATTAATTATTTGAAATTTCCTATACAATAAAAATCCGGAAAATGCATTAAAAATATCTTCTCAGATATTCTCATGTGTCTGCTTTAGTTACAGTTTTAAGAGGCCACACATATCGGGAAAAGTTGAACCGTGGCTGGCTAGAAAGGATTTAACTGCTCAGGGCAAACACTTAGAAAAATCACTTACTTTTTTTTGACACTAAATTTAAAGAAACTCGTCAAAAGACGGATTACGTTGCACGTCCAAAAATGTAAGCATCATCACCAATCATACGCAATGTTTTTTTGAGCAAGCGAAGCAATGCGTATCGATCTTGTCTATAAGGGTTCAATACCAACAACAAATTTCTAGGTAGTAGGGTTAACAGAGTATCGACAAGTCTACATGTACGTACAGCAGTTAACGCGATTTGTTCTATATTTCTAGTTTTGCAGATGCATTGTTTCAGGGAGTGCCCGTTTTGAACCATGAAATAGGTTTGTGTTGGTTGTTCACATACGAATAACGGCAATAAACACTTGTCTGACGGGGATGGCACTTATATGTATATGAGTTTTTACTAAAAATGTGAAGTCTACTAATTTAAGACTATGTTTCGTTCGAGATGTAAACGCACTGAGTGTCAGATACGATATCTGGAGCAACAACCATTTGATGAAGAGTCATTCGGGCTCATGTGGCTTAACGCTGGCAACCTTAGCGGATCACAAGACCGTGCATGACACAGTTGAGCACAATGTGTTTCAATGTTAGCTACGAAGATGTCTCAGTTGACCGCATGCTCCTCTTTACTATACGCTCTACAGTCGCGCGAGCAGCCGCGAAAGGAAGCTGCTTCTGCTGCATGGGGCAGCTAACCAGCCGGCCATACGAGAACCTATTAGCGAGGTCGTGACCAGTTCTCTGCTCCGCGACGCCTAACCATGCGTGCAGGCAGGGCGTTAGGGTGGTGTACAAACACGCTTGATGCATGACTTACTTACATGTCTGAACATCGTTAAATGTAGACCGTCGATGCAGCCTCCGTCGTTACAGGATGCAGATGAAGCTTACCGCAAAATGTGCTCTCATGATTACGCGGCTTCCACGTCGTTGTTCGTCGATGTGGCCCGTGCTCATCGACAATCGACGAAACCTTAAAGAAACACTAACAATAGCTTTCGCGCACAACATGTCGAGTAAATACTCTGCACCTGGTCACAATCTCAGACAAAGTGTGGCGAGCGGTATAGAGAGAGAGAGATACACAGGGCAGAGATTTACAGACATCGGTGTCGTATGCAGTTGAAGCACTCGTATGTGATATCGGGGATACTCTCGCCAAGAAGCTACAAGTAGAAGGACACGAAAAACACTCTTGGAGAAGTGGCTCCCGAGCATTGTCACAGCCAAACGATGGCGAACTGAATAGAGTAGAGTATCATTAGGCAAGACTACCTCCTCTGGCTAACCTCATGTTGGTCAAAATGATGCGAGTGTATTATATATATATATATATATATATATATATACAGGTAGTTCAATAAGTTCTTAGAATGAGCTTTTTAGAATTTGAATTTTGGCACGCTTTCACCGCTAATAGGAACTGCAACTTTTCGACTGCTAGCACTCAATATATTATGGTGATTGGCCGTTGCGGTTTCGTTTGATAGCTTTTCCCGTGCAACGTATCGGCGTGATTTTTAAAAATGGAGAAAAAAGAGTTTCGAGTGGTTATCAAGCATTTTTATTTCAAAGGTTGGAATGCGACCCAAGTAAAAATTGAGTTAGACGAGACGTACAGTGACTCTGCGCCATGTTTTGCCACTGTTTCCAACTGGATTAATGGGTTAAAAAGAGGTCGCAGGAGCACCGAGGATGAACTACGTCCAGGAGGCCAAAAAACGGCAACTGATGAGGAAAACGTAGAGAAAGTGCGAAAAATTCTTGGCACAGATAAGCGAATGAACATTAAGGAAATAGCAGAGGCATTAGGGATTAGTTTAGGCAGTGTGCATTTTATCCTACACGAAAACTTGAAGATGAAAGAGTTTAGAGCAAAATGGCTGCCGCATTTGCTCAACCAAGGCCAAAAAGACGCGCCTGTTTTGGCTTTACAGCGAAATTTGGCCAAGATGTCGAACAATCTGTCGGATTTTTGGTGCAGATTCATGACCGTCGATGAAAGCCGGGTTCATCACTACACTCCCGAGACCCAAGAAGCATTTTGCCAATGGTGTGCACCTGATGAAGGACCTCCGAAGAGGGTGCGGACAACGGCATTGACCGGAAAGGTGATGGCTACAGTTTTTTAAGACCAACGTAGAATAATGCTGGTCGACTACCTTGAGAGCTGTAAAACGATCACAGGAGAATATTATGCAAGACTGTTGGACTGCCGTTAGCAAGAACTCATCGTGAAACGGCCCGCTTTGCAGAAGAAGGTTGTCCCGTTTCACCAGGGCAATGCTCCCGCACACAAGTCAAGCAAGCAACGGCAAAACTGGCCCAACTGAGGTTCGAACTTATTGAACAACCCTCCTATTCTCCAGACCTGGCCCCCTCTGATTATTTCCTCTTCGGACATTTGAAGAATAGTCTCGATGGAAAGCGTTTTTCCAGCAATGAAGAGGTTAAGGCTGCTGTCAATGCCTATTTTCAGTCTAACGACGCGGAATTCTACTCAAGAGGTATGAAAGCTCTGAAATCTCGGTAGGAAAAGTGTATTGAGCTTCTCGGGGAGTATATCGAATAAGAAAAATTTAAAAACATGATTTGGAAAATTCTCGGTTTTCATTCTAAGAACTTATTGAACTACCTGTATATATATATTGTGCCTACTAAAATTGGAGCTAGCCCAAATAAAATGATCTCTTAATAAGAGATGGCAAATGTTGCCGCTTTCTCCTTAAAAATTTTTTTTCTAAACTTACATACTTATGGTCTGTGGATGATTTAGTAGAAATGTCGTTTTGGAATCATCTCTATGGGCGAGTCATGCCCTGCTAGTTATTTGTCGTTGAGTCTAAGATACGATTTTTCAATTTAAATTTTAAATTTGAGAACAGCAGTATATCGGCGCAAAGACGGATAAACAGGACGCACGTCAAAGCAGTATTTTTTATCTGCTTCACTCGAATCGTCCAGAAAAGTTAAACCTGAGCCTTAGTATATGTATATTGGGTCTACAAAATTGTTTTTTTCGGTTTTTTAATGATTCTCTGCGGACAAAACCGAAAAAGCTTTTTTTGTAGCCCTATATATATATATATATATATATATATATATATATATATGGGGGCAAGGGGTGGATATTCATCGTCAAACGACAGTCAGGATGAAACTAGAACTGAAATTGGCGGGATCTCTTAAGTCTCGGTAAATACAAACATAGTAAAATTATAGTGTAATGACCAAATATATAAGAGTACTGTTAGTACTTCATTTAGCATCTGTTTAGCTCCGAGTGAGGCACGTTTGGTATTTAGAAGCCAACAATCCGGTGACGGCGTAGTTTAAGGGGCTAGTGCGCTAGTCATGGTTACCACATAGTGTGGTGTTGCCGGTTTGATCCCTACTTTTGATCGATTTTTTTTTCTTAGCGATGTTCATTGAAAGTAGATGATAAACCATACGCCGAACGTCGGCGACCATGCTGCCATAATGACTGTTAAGAAACCCTAGACATGTCCACATGTCCGACCCCCGGTGCATTGAGAATGCACCTCACGGCGAGCCCCAAGGCCGCTGAGGACGGAGGAAAGTCTACAAAAAGAAACAAGCTCCGTATGTAAAATTCTTCAAAAAACCGAATGTCTAGTTGTGCACAGCGCTTTCGTTGTTGAATTCTGTCATTTTTTTGCAATATTTGGGTAGTAGGCTAATTGAACATACGAAAAGTGCTCAACAATAGAAGTCTCTCTAGAAGCATGACAGCTTTTATAGGATGTTATGGAAGTTGATACACACTATTAATACTATCAGTCCCTGATATAGCTTTTCCGCGAATAGATATTGTATATATAACTGAAATATATTTAGCTATTTTAAAATTACATCTAGCTGGAATGGCATCCGTTTTAGAAGCTATTAACTTTATTACAACTATTCTTAATATTCGGCATCAATCTATAAATATAAAAATATTACCTAATATTTATTAAACCAAATGTTTTCCTTAACATTATTTAGGAATAAATGATATACCTTGACGATATTCCGATTATATAGATTTTTCTCAATTGAAACATATTTCTGATATGTTTTAATAAATCTATTTTTTTTTCACAATTCTAATAAAATAACATATTCTAGAACAGGAATTATTAGAGTATAAGTATAGTTATTTGTATAGATCGTTTATAAGATGCGGCGCATCTAAGGCTGGCTATGCATTCCTTCTTCAGGTATCCGCACGAGCTCTGTCCTCTCGCATTTGAAACTTTTGCCGCTTCTGACATTTGCGGACCAGGCAGCTGATCCACAAAGTCGGCACCTTGTTAAACCTGCCATCCGGCAATAGCAGATAATTTTTAAACAACCTATAAGTTTTGAAACACAACGTGGAAACGCTGCCTCCGTTTGGGGCACACTTTTGAAGTGGCAACTTCTTGGCCTGGCCCAAACAAAACGGACACGTGATCGTAACCATACACGCTGGGCACAATGGCTTAGCTAATCCTTCGTAATATGTGTAACGTATGCATAATGTGTTATACGGAAAATAAAACATCACATCATCATAATAGAACAATTATTATTTCTCCATGACCATTTAATAGCTATTTTAATCATTGTTAGAATATGAATTAGTTAGGCTAAAATGCATTTGTTTATAAATACATTTTAAATATACGTTTTTATTCAAAATCATAATTTAAAAATATTGTGAACTATTATACCTTTACTTTTATTGCCCTAGATTAATAAATGTATATTTAATAGATGAACATTATAAACCAAATTTAATATTAAACATAAATGGTCATCACAACGAATTTTTATTATAGAAATTGTACACGTACTTAATGAATCGATTACCATACCTAATAGACAGTACCTACATGCACCCAATGAATCGATATATCAACAACAACGCCAACAACGTAATACTACGATACGAAGCGCGCGCAATGTAATAACTACTGCCGTTCGGTTGACGACAGTGGTCATTATACGTATGACAACCGAAAAGCCACATTTCTATGTAATGCTTACCTAGAAGATTAACAAACACAAACGAAATTTTTGGTGGTGCGTTGCAAACTAGCACATAGTCAAGTACAGTGGGGTTTCGGCGCACCACATTAGGTCAATTATGGTCATAGCAGGTTTCAGGTACAGCAAGCCTTAGCCCGTCTTTACGTCGCTGTAAATGCTTTAGGTCTAACGGTAAACCAGAGAAAGACAGAAGCAATGAAATTCAGGAGGGGCGGCAGGATCACTGGCACTGACACCTTGCGATACGCCAGTGTACCGCTCGCGTACGTAAATAGGTTCCCATACCTAGGGCTACTGTTTTCTTATAACGGACGCAGCTTCACCGCACACATCGCCGAGAGGTGCAGGAAGGCAGTGACCGCCGTATGGGCAATAAAATCGCCGCAGTTATTGTCACTCGGAACCGCCTTGAGACTGTTCGATCTCAAAATAGCCCCGATCGCGTCGTATGGGATACGTGTCATTTGGGAGGACCTCACGGCGCAAAACCTCGAACAGCTTAACCGTGTCAAGGCCTCCTTTCTCAAGAGGGCCCTGGGATTACACATCTCGACCCGGAACCGCCTAGTATATCTCTTAGCAGACACACCGCTGTTCATCGAAGATCTGCGGCACCGCTTCGATCTGTCAACGACGACGGCTTTCAAGGACAACCTTGAATGCTGGGAGATAAAGTTCGCGGATATCGATGATAAATTCTTCGAAACTGGAGCTATGACACGTAACGAATGGAGAGGGGCGTATCGTTACAACCGTCACGTCGTAACCCGCTATGCCGTACACGGCTTTCATCATAAACTGTGTATCGTTCGGGACTTCCACGAACCAGATGAGCATTGCAGGTGCTCCAGATGCGAAGCACACTGTGGAAGATACCACGCCGCTTCCTGTGCTCTGGTCCCTTCCCTAGGTAGCCTGACTGACCCGATCTTAAAATATTCGCGATGAGCACTTTCTAGTCTATTTTCATATAGGAGAAAATTGGGTTGTAGCCATATAGTCCGTGTAGTATATACTTATATACCGGATGTCTTGTGGGCTCAACCCCCAATGTGACACGACCATGCCCAATGGTGCAATTTTAGCCGCTATTGTATACAGTGAAGAGATATTATATATTTGTGTTTATACTACCTGGCAAAGGTGAATAAATGTTTGAATTGTAAACATTAGGTCAATTAATACTTATTTTTAATTGAAATATAGGTTACAACTATTTTCATCCGAACTACTATTGGTTTCTTCTCTGTGCTCCGTTAAATTATTTCTTCTACGGCACTCATTGTGGCGGTAGTCGGCGCATCTTTTCTCGGTCCACCTCTGGCTCGTTCTTTCGTATCATAACGTTCTCCGGCAAATTAAATCCCCGTCCCCACTTGGGCTCATCCTGAAGCATTGCGGTAACTAGATCTGTCACCGCCGTACCTAGGGACTTTGCTGCTAAAACTAGTAATTCTGGTTGTGCGTCCCCTGGTGCTGGGCAAGGGAAAATAGTATGGGCTACATCATCAACATCACCGGTCTCGCACATGACACAATTCGAATTCGCAGTTTTGCCGGTTCTATGCAGGTGTTTCTCGAAGCACCCGTGCTCCCCTCAACATCTGTATCAAGTAATGCATGATGTTTCCGTGCTCTATGGTAAATCACTTTACTAGCTCCGGGACGGCCTTGCAGGTCCACGCTCCCCTCCTGTTCTACCTCTTTTGGAAGTCTTTAAGCGTCTGCTTTCGAGTTTCCGCCTTGCGCTGCCGTTCCTGCTTCGGTTTCTCCGCACCGGTCTCTTAATCAGTATGGGCCACGGTACGAGCTATATATCAGGATGATCCATAGTCCATCTTCTCGGCCGTGCGGTAGGCGCTGGCGGTTAGTTTTATTGCACTTGGACCCAATATGAGAACGGTGTGCAGTAGACACTGGCACTGAGGCGAGAAGTGTCCTCTTGCTTTCCATCGCTTCACGTCGTTTCGTCATCCCACCGTCACACCCTGGCCAAGCTGTTGGCGATCTGTTCGGCCTTGGCAGTTGCTTTGTCCATGTGCTCGTTACTGGTTAAGGTCTTCTCAATTGTCGCATAGATGTTGGACGAACGGTTTGATTTCAATCGAATTTCTCTGTGTATCTAACCCGGTCGTAAGTCTGTCATCGATAAGCGTTTCAAACGCTTTTCCGATGCTGTATAGAGGCCCATAGCACTGTTCTATAGAGATCTGGGCCATCAGAGAGTGAAGTTTAAGGCGGGAGGTGCGTTTAGTGGGTATGGGTCTCAGCGGCGTAACATCCATCTGCTGGGGTCGAGTCCCACACAGCTCGAGATGGAAACTCCTACTCGTAGCAGTAGTGCGTAACTGCATTTAACCCTCCTCCACAAAAAAATGTAGGCGGTTTCCCTGGTTTTCTTATCAGGGCCATGGCCGTTTCTTTCGTGCTGCTGGGTGGACTCCTTCCCTCCAAATCTTACCTGCCATCTGCTTGAATAGTTTTGGTTGTTTTGAAGAAAGATTTTCACAGTTTCCGCCGGGATCCTGTCTGGGCCGGCTGCCGTGCCTCTGGGTAACTGTTTGAAGAGGGGCACTATGTCGTGCTCCTCCGCTAAAGGCACGTCTTTCTCGGGCACCTCTATTCTTGGACGGGCGAGGTCAGTGTGACTCGGAAGGAGAGCTTTCTTATCTTAACTATGACGATCTTATAGGATTGTCTCCAGATACTGCTCTCTACATCACAAAGTTCACGTCAACCGGTGCGCTCAAGTCCGTGTGGAGTCTTTCCAGGTCAATTTTGTCGACGTGCCATCTTGTTCGGTGGTTACTTCCCTCCAGGTGAACTGGGATATGTCTTCCATTCATTCGTATCTTTTATACCGGTAGTCACTTAGTAAGCCTTCTTCTGAGACTTACCAGTGTTTCCCCTTATTAACCTTGTCTTCGTTACCGAGTGTTAGGTCGATATACGAGGACTGACCTTTCGTTAGAATGTGGGTCGAAAGCCATTGTTAAAAAGCACTACTGACAGCCCTCCTGTTCAACCTACTGCTTCCTCATTCCGTTGCAGTTGAGGTATTCTCCAACCAATATAGATTTGTTCCTCGCTGTGTATCGTCTGATCTCGTCCGCGAGGTTGTCTATAATTTTGGTCAATGTCTGCCGCTATATATTTGGCGACATGTAGCAGCTTAATACAACAAGGCCTGCGTCTTGTTGTTTGTTGTATTAATAACAATTGACTGGAACTCGGGTTACGCGAGCTTCGTTTTCGTCTCTTTGCTCGGGAAATCCTTCTATTAGTGCAGATATCAGTTTCGCCTCTAGTACATCGCTGCCTTTCTGGTCTGCTCAGCGTTGACTCTTTCTGTAATGTGCAGGGCCCCCTTTGTTTGCTTTCATCGGCCTTCGATTTGCCGCCTACTGTTTGACCCACTTTGTCTGCTATTGTCCGTAATACTTCAAATACGGTTTTGAGGTTTTCTTTTTCTCTGATTTCCTTTACTATTCGCGTTGGTGAAAAGCGTATCGCAACATTCTCTGTGGCAGTCGGTTTATCTAGATAAATATCTTCTTGGCAAATGCTTAACATACCAACTGTGCCCACTGCTAGTTCAACTAGTTTTGAAGCTGCAGGCCAGAACCGGGTTCCTCTCTTGGAGCAGTAGTGCTCTCACATCGCCATCGCTTAGGATGCCGGTCCTTACTAGCCGTGTTCGCCGGTAGGCCTTCCGCGGCCATTTTTTGACTAGCTATTTTCTCACCTCCTCCGAGTTTTTGTTTTTGGGATGTTTTCTCCCAGCCTGTCTTATTTCTTCAGGTGCACGTCACTGTCTTCAAGCTTATTTGAGCGACTCGATGTTTTCATGTAGTAATTTACTGAGTTATTTTCTTCTAACTATTTCTGTTTTAGCAATCTGCTTGGTATTTCGTCTTCTATTAAATTTCAGTCAGAACCTTTCCAGATTATTTTTGCTATTGTCGGTCTCAGCGGAGAACCTTATTTTATTTTAGAGTGCTGCCAAGCAGTTCAAGAGCCTGCATTGCACTTCTTTTCACTCTCCTTTGCATGTGTTGGTACAATCCCTTTTACACGATGTTGTGCCATATTGAGGAGCTCATCGAGCTCTTTGCATGCACATATCGCAATTTCTTTATCCATATTTCATGAAACAGGTATTTCGATCCCTTTGTTGGCTTCTACATTAGTCTGCTGGCTTTGGCTTCGAAATTGCAAATTTCTGATAAAAATCAAAATAGTAGCGGCCCGATCGATGTGACCGACGCAGCTCTCTGCTACGCGTTAGTTTGTCTGTACAGAAAGGCTCCGAGTTTTGACTTGTAGTTAGGCCTGCGTTTAATGGGTACGTCTGAATTCTTCTGACTTAAATTCTGGCTACTCAGAACATATAAAGTGTTCCAATGCGGGTAACCTGTGATGCGGAATGTTAACGAAGGCAGTGTTTCTCCATTAGCGAATCAGACTTGATCTAGACGAAAAAGTTTGGAGGAGAATGGAAATGGCGCGGACCACGAGCGTTGTGGCAAGACCGGTTAGATCGGGTCATCATTGCATCGGCGCATCTCACATTATGGCAAAGAATACGCACCGCCGATTATTTCATCGGATTTCATCGGACTAGATTGAGTGTTGTTGCTATTGTTGGTAGAGGCGATTTAGTGTTGTTGCTATTGTTGGTAGAGGCGATTTAGTGTTGTTGCTATTGTTGGTAGAGGCGATTTAGTGTTGTTGCTATTGTTGGTAGAGGCGATTTAGTGTTGTTGCTATTGTTGGTAGAGGCGATTTAGTGTTGTTGCTATTGTTGTAGAGGCGATTTAGTGTTGTTGCTATTGTTGTTGCTGCTGCTGCAGCTGCTGATGATGTTTTGTTGTTGCTTCTGCTGCTGCTGCTGTTTTTGTTATAGCTGTTGTGGTTTTTAACACTGTAGATTCCGCTGTTAGTGTTGTTGCTTAAGTTGCTGTTGTTGTTGTCGTGGTCGTCGTCGTCGTCATCCGCGACGGTGGCCGTGATTATATCTAGAGGCCTCACAGCTTACGCGCGACAGTGTACACAGCACCTACCGGTGTCGTCTATAAGCATCTACGGGCGCTGCCTACCTACGCCCAGAACAGTCGCTTATTCATACTCTCGGTCTTCGTAATGGCATGGCTTCTTCCTCGTCCTGCCGAGTTCGTTCAGGGCGGGGAGATATATATAGGCGTACAGACACACCGAGAATGTTTCCGATTCTTCTGCCAGCCGCCGAAGCGACAGACCATGAAGGCAGACAGATGGGTCATCATTATCATTCCCTTAGTAGACTGCATCACAAAATGACTTCGCACGCACATAGAGCACGCCTCCATAGCCCCAAGCTTGCCCAGTCCCAGGTTACCCCAGGCAAGCTTTTCCACCCCCCCCGCCCACACACACTCCCTTTGGCCTCGGCATGTCTGCGCATGTATACGTATATGGTACATATATGCGCACACAAGTCAAGCAAACACAACAAGCACCCGCAAAGGCATTCTCGGCATTCTCATTAGCAAATGGAGGAAAGTCACTCGACCACAAACGATATGGACCGAAGTTGACACATTCTGTCTGATGCGCTGCCCACCGCCGCTCTCGTACGAAGGAACTTGACCTTCAGAGGCAGGTCGGGCAGAAACAGCACCACAAACGACAACAACAACAACAAAACCAAAGCAACCGTTTCATTGGAAATGCGCGCGAGTAGTTCACAGATGATGTATTTATTTGCACCCAGCCCTGTCAAAAGCGAGGCTAGGCTGGACACTGTACACTGGGGTACAAATACACTGTGTGTATGTATAACCGCCTGCCTGATCGACGAAACCATGTCGAACTGTGGTCGAATTGTGGTCAATCGTCTCGTGTGGAATGAAGCGAGCAGCAATTAAATTGATAAAAAGTGAGGAAAGTATCAAAATAAATCCAGTACATGAAAATCTTTGTCGGATGTGAATCCAAACATTCACTGACTGTAACGAGGCCAATCGACAACTTTGGCGTTTGTGTTGTATGTATTTGTGGTGACTGTCAAAAAACGCACTTACAGCAGCATTTAGGCAAGTACGGCAAACACCGGGCACCTATGCGCAAAACATTTAGCCGATGTTTCACAGAACAGATAAACGTATATCTATTACGGCGGCCAATGACTTCTATATCTCAAAGGACGCGGACGCTCAACAAGAATAAGAGTATCTGATGTGCTGCGTTAGAACTGGGCATGGACATTTGCATACGTACGTAACCTTTGCGTGTTTTTTGTATTCCTGTCATCGCTGCGTTCTTTGCGTCCAACGTTTACCGGACTGCGCTAAACCTTAGGCTTAGAGAACAAACTCTTACGGTCGTCCAGCACAGTATCATGGCACAGCAGGCGCGATGATCCTCTAAAAGTGAGGAAGAACCGAAATATATGTGCAGCACATTTTCCTGCGAACGGAGTTTGCATCAAATAATAGCATTAAATGCTGCATCGAGTCTTTTTCTTTAAAAAAAAGCCTAGATCTGCGTTGAATATGGTGGGAGTACGCCCGATAAAAAGGCCACGCTGTAGCGTTCAGTTTTACAAGGGATACTAAGAATCTTGGAGAATCGGCTAAAAATCCGCTGAGAATACTCGCCTCGTTAGATCAAGTGAAGTCCTGCTGATCGTAGGAAATTTCCGAGAGTGCGGAAATCAGAGTAACTCTAAATCATACAATACCTTTCTAGTTCGTAATCGTTCAAGAAACTTTCAAGGAATATTGCAGAATAGGCTGGCCAGTTTGGCACACAAAGATTCTATCCTTTAGGTACGAATAAATCAGCGTTAATAAAGTTTGCTAATATACTCGCATGGAATTTTTGTTCAGTCGGATATGATTTAGGAACTGAAATACTCATACAGGTTCTTAATTAAACATTATTATTTATAAAATTAGGGCTTATACTGCCGTAAACGCCGGATACTCAATGATACATGGCTACAGAGCCCTTGGCCACGCCTGAAGACGACAAGTGTAAGCCAACACGATGTGCCGAGCCTGCTTCTGTTTGTAAACGTGCGTGTGTCTGCGTGTTCGATCTCTCAACGCCGATATCGAGTGTACGCAAATAAACGACGACATGATTAGACATGATAGACCGCCCAGAAGACTAGACGTTTTCCTGAGCCCAGACATCAGAGCTAGACGAAACTCATTTGCAAAATGCTTCCTTATTCACTAGGCAAACACTGCAAGACAGCAGACGTGCCATTTTCCATTAGTTATACCGTCAGGCTATGCGAGTCGGAGCTCAAGTTATGTATCCTTCTATGTGTGGCCCGCACGAGCTGGCGCTTCCACGACCGCTTTCAAGACTTCGAAACAGCAATCTAATCGAACTAATCATAATGTTGGGTTGATGATGCTAGTAAATATAAAGGTACCAATAATAATTATAATGTTTACAAAGTGCGGTAAAAGCGGCATCGCAAAGCGTTTCTCGCCATCATGCGAGTCAACAGCATTCTTGATACCTTGCTGAATGAAGATAGCTTGAGTATAGAAGAAGATTAACAGATAGAAAGGATGTCTTATACGTAAGATCATTTGAACTTCTCGATTTCGCTCATTTGTTAGCAGACTGATAATTGAATCTTAGAATGCCTCTGTGTGATGTGTTAAATTGTAGTAGTCTATGTTTAGTGTGTGCAACCAGATCGTTAGACACACTGGTAGTGTATATTCACTGAACCGTTCTGTATGAACGAACAACTGGCTCTACAAGTGATAAACTTCGACACACTTTGCCGCATGTGTTATATATATATATATATATATATAAAATGGGCGTTGCATCCAATAGTAGGATTTACTGCCGTTCCGTGTTATTTGGCCCAGAAGCGCACAGTACAGCGCCGAGAAAATCGCCCCAGGCAAGTTACCTTATCCCGCAGCGTCCCTGTAAGAACCCCTGTAATAGTTTTTCTTTGTCCCCGAGGACGCTTACGGTATGCACAGTATGATAACGGCCGACGAGCTAATGCGTGCATCAGGGCTGACACATTTAGACAAGAAAATCCATGCTTAAACCATCTCTGCAGGGCAGGCAGGGTAAGAAAAAAGGTGGATGTCTGCCTCTTAGTAAAGTTTCCTTATACTGCGTTCGCTAATTATTACCATAAAAGCTGGCTATCGACAAGTGTCGGCAAGAACGAGCTTATAAGATTATTGCTTACACGCCAAGAAATCATTACGTTGAAAGGCATTTTTGAGGCGGGCCTGCTTTACGAAGCAGTAAAAAGCATTGCAAAGCGTTCGCGCAATCGTGCCGCTTGAGGACAAATGAAGATACCGCTTGAGTACGAATGAAGATAAACAGATAGAAAGGCTACCGTATGCGCAAGATCATCTAAGCTACTCTATTCTGGTCATTTGTTGGCAGACTGATGATTAAATCCACTAATGCATGCGATGTATAAACCTGGTTGCTGTACCTGAGGAACCCGCTGCAAACCACTCCATGCGAATAAATTAGCAGGTGATCTCCATCTGCCTCATTATTGGCATAGCTGTGCGGGAGCCATTCGGCGACTCCAGATCTACAAGGTCCCAGAATGAAAGGACGGCATAGGTTGGTCTTAAAGAATCGAAATCTCTTTTGATTAACACCTTTTCTAGACACTCTTTTTCACAGGGCAATAAAAATTACAATGTCAATGGGTCTAGCCATCTTTCGTCATAACCGCCACGTCTATAAAATCGCTTATTTGATAAAAGTTGGTATAATATGCAAGCTGTTGCTACCTTGCATGGTTCATGTACAGTCGGAATACTTCGCAATCCCCGCAGTGATGAATAATATCCTGTCTTGGAGTGCAGTTGACGTAGGAACCTCTCTGTGTTTTTTAATTGGAGAGGAGAGAACACTTGTTCTAATTACAGAGGAGAAAATGCCTTTTTGGACACCCAGCCGATTTTATTAGTGTAGTGTGGGAGTCGACACTGGCTGCTCAGGGCTATGCGTAGTACCCACTAACAAATCTTCGTCGTTTAAGCCCAGACATGCTCGAAATATATCTTCTGGTAATGCCATTGGTACATATGAATTGTTGCGCCGTAGACTCGGTCGTTGCGAGTTACTTTCTCAAACTGTCAGTTTTTTTTTCGAAAGATACTTTGTTTCTGCTCTTTTTTCGTGACATATTTTTTTTCAACATACTGGGAGGCGGAAATTTGTTTAGGAGTGACAATTTAATTACTCATTTCAGTTATACTGGTTTGCCTAGCCAAACATTACTTCAAAAAATGTGCCATTGCACGAAAACGCGTCCCTCGCGCCATGCTTGGAGCGAGGAATCGTTACCAGATCCGCCAGATCAATTTGGTACAAAAGCGATTCTCTTGAAATGAGCATTTGCGTGAACGTGTTTGTTTTATAAGCGTAATAGCTAACTGCAATAATTTGAACGTGAACGATAGAAAAAGTGAGCATCACAGGATTTCGATTTTGCAAACTGTCCTTGAATCGACTATTCTTCTTTCGCCACGCCTCTTGTCTAAGAATTTTGTTCCGAAAATGCTGTGTATATCCAGTTTCTGTATCAAATAACTCGTTCTCTTTAAATCGCACATTTTATGAAGTGATGTTCGGTCCAAAACTATGGATTAGACAGAATAGCTATATATATATATATATATATATATATATATACTACAGACCTACCAAACTACACTTGCTCCTGCTGTTATCTAAATTTCTCGAACGTCGGCCATGAGCAGCTTTGGCAAGTTGTATGCAAGAAAATGCTACGTTAATTTGCATATACTGCGTACTGCATGTGCGGTTATCGTGTGGTCACGGTGTGATGGCCACCTAGACTATATGTCTGCTGCCGGTGGGACTGTATGTAGTTCCAGCGGGATGCGTTTGTGCATGCGGTATCGGTCGAGAAATAGCAGGCTGCCGCTGCATATGATTCCGCGTATCGGAACACCCACGATATCAAGGCACGAGGCATCCATACTCTCTCCTGTCTATAGGCGCCCGAAGCCCACACTTTGGGTACGTTCGCGATCTCTCATTTTCCGTTTTTTTCTTTGTTCTCTTCTGTGTCTCTTCTGCAGCTCTCCAGCCATTCTACGAATCTCTCACTCGTACCTGTGAATCTCTTTCTCTCTCTCTCTCTCTCTCTCTTCCTCTTTATCTCTCTCTTACTGCAGGCTGTGGCCACTCTACTGGCCATACATCAGGTAGGTCCACCACTACCGGTGAGCGAATAAACACGCCATATATCGGAAGAGGAGGTGAGTACGTTAGCAGCAGCAGCAGACAACCCCCGACAAGCGGAGGACTCAGTCAAACTGAGAGGAGGCCAAGGACGAACTGCAGATTCGATACTAATACGATGTCGTCGTTCATGAGCGCCTCCTCTCCTACGAGGGTAGGTTATTGGGTCTGTGGAGGTGGGGGGTGGGCGGGGGGGGTGTGGGTAAAGTATGGAAACCCCATGTATGATGGAGGCAACAATGTGCGTTCGGCACGATCAAGAATCATCGTACAGGAGAAGGAAATGGCCGCGTGGCGTTTCGTTGGTGTTTGCGTGCCTAGTGGCGTGCAGACCTCCATCAGCCGCCACGGGAAAGCGATCTTCCGTTTGCTTTCTACTACTACTACTACTACTTCTTCGTCGTCGTCGTCGTCTTTTTCTTCTTGTTCATCATTCCCTTGTTTATGCCGCGATAGTTTCGCCTTGATCTCTGCTCTCTCTCTCTCGCGTACTTTATCTCTTTCTCTCTCCCAATTCCTTTACGCCTCTCCCGATTTCGGGCGCGGGGCCGCGATAGCTACGAACATACTACACCGCCGCGGTCGCCTCCGTCGCTCACACATGGCAGCGTTCCTCTATGGGTAAGAGTCGCACCGTCGCGCTGGATTGCTTCCCGTGTAATCGCCCCAGGCCGACGATTACTGGAACAACAACGAAGAGATAAATCAAGCAATGAGAGTATATAGGGGAGGGAATATTAATATGCATGTATGATAGGAAAAGTCAAAGAGACAGAGATCGGCAAATAGATCGACAGATAGAAAGCACAGAGACAGCGAGGTGAGAAAAGACAAGAACGCGATAGTAGAATGGAAAAAGGGCATCGTTCGGGACGGACACATTTCCTGGAGAAGGTGGGCAACTAGCTGTTTCTGTGTGTGTTCTCAGCGCTGCCGCTGTAACCAGGTAGTTGACCGCTGGTCTAAGCTGACGCAAGCTCATTGCGCAATGAGGACGGCAGCCATTCCCTGTAATTATCTATCTGTCTCTCGCTCTCATTCTTTCTGTCTTTTTCGGTCTACTTTTTCTTTTTTTATTACTATTTGAGTCGTAAATGCGCTGAACTTGGTCCTGACTCTGCAACAAAATCGCCGACCCGTAGCCCGAAAACATCATCAAGTACATCAAGACATCATTGAATTGGCCATAATGACCAAAATCGAAACAAAGTTCAACGCGCAAATTTCGCCAACGAACTAGACAAACAAGCAGTACGTAAACCAACGGCTAGTCAGCCTCTGGTGAAACGAATGAACCAGCCGCATCACCTCGCCTGCGGCCTGCTTTGGCAGGCTGTTTTGCCGCAGCTTTTTCGGTCAAGCGGCATTTGCACGTGATGGCCCTGCGATACGTGTTTTTCATCACTTGACATCATTTCCTTACTCTGTTGCATGCTCGTATGCAATACACGCCGGCGCTACTTTTAGTGCTTCTGATCATCTACCCAGACGTACGTGTTTTTCCGTAGTCTGTTTCGTGCCAGAGGCCCACCACGGTGGTGCGCGACGACATTGTAAACACAATGTCTCCCCATAACGATGCAAGTGCGGGTTTGTTGTCAGCCGCGCATGACTGCCGAATAGTGTGCATATGCCATATGTCAAGGCACGCACCGGTGTGCAACACACAAAAGTGCTGCTATCTTAAACGTTCTACAACGGACAAAGAGAGTAAGTTGTTTAGACGGATGCGACGTCTCCACACATTTAAGGTCACGAAACAACTTAAATTCTGAATTGAGTAATATATATATATATATATATATATATATATATATATATATATATATATATATATATATATATATAATATATATATATATATATATATATATATATATGACTCAATTCAGAATTCAAGTTGCTAGTTTCTTCATACATGGCTAGGATGACTGGGAGCATAGCCTGTGTGTCAGCAGCGTACGTCCATGGAACCGCCTTTCGTGTCTCTACGTCGAGTCTCTAAAGAGCTGGCCTACATAGGTTCATATCATTCCAGATTTGCTGCGGACTTTGAAATATGTATATACATCTAAATATATAAAGCGCCTACCACAACGTGAGGCTGGCACGATCAAATATACTTATACAAAATAATTTATAAATTCGATTGTCTTGTATTTGTCAATATACTTGTTTATGTTCCCTCATACACTTATTTGCACGATTGTACAGTCCCTTTTTAGCTTTGTGTTTCACACACGCGCCACTCGCTACTACATGTCTAGGATGAGTAGAACATTTTTTAACTGATTTTTATTTTGAGAACGGAGAGAGATTTATAATTAGATATAGTTAGTAGACAGATATAGTTAGTAGCAAGTACCGCGCGGGACAAATATGGGCGATTCTCTAAGGACGCCATATTGTTTTCGTCATAAACAACTCCAGAACTCAATTGCTATTCAATGTTCTGCATAAAAATCAGTAACAATGACAAATGGCATAAATCGGTTCAACTGTAAGTGGCATAAGTTTGACCTCATTCATGTAGGCGCAATACAGTTTGCACAGCGTCGACATCTATGCTAGCTTGCTCGGTTCTTGGCCGGTAGACAATGCGATTTATCTTGATTACTTATATATGAAAACGTGAAATATGTATATACAATGCCAACTTGCCTCCTCAGTTTACTTCAAAAGGTCACGTCGTCCTATGGTCTCAACAATTGCAAGCGCTGTTACTACCTATTTCGCTCCTACCAGCTCGTATCTGCATACGACTTCTTAGTCTTATTTTTTAAAAACAAGTTGTGGTGGCTCTACTGTTAGTTTTGAAGTCTCATGAGAGACCTTTTCTGTGTGGTCCAGTATTCGTACTAGGAGCTTTCCAATTCCTCTGTGCTTCATAAAGCGCATGTAAGTCCGTGTCAAAATATCCATAAATTGTTAGCATATAACTTGTTTCTCTAAATTGTTCAAATCTAGAACGCTTTCTCAAAGGCCATACTTCCTTGCCCCAAAACATGCACATGTGCTCATATAGCCACTCTTGTACTAAACGGCACGTGTGAGCTTACCTGAAGACGTGGGGCAGTCCCTTAAGCACTTTATGTATCCACCGTTTTACGACAGTTTAGAACACACAAATAAACTCCTCTTGTGAAGTTTCGCCTTTCTAAAGAAAGTTCGGCGTCTCCTTTACTGGAAACCACACTCAGAACGCACACACCGGTCGGGAATTTGCTTTTCCCACAGTGGGGGCATCACCTGGATCGTGGGCGTGCCGGCGGTCGTGTGTGCGTTAAACTTTTGCATTTTCGATAATTTTTTTTTTGTCAGAGACAAAACAAAGACAGTCTACTGTGCTTAAAGAAAAACAAAAAGGCTTTAAAGAGTATTTGCCTGACTTGTATGACATAACTCCCTTACCTGGGATCCTCGCGGATAAGCCTGAGCATGGTCGTTATGCTATGCCCAGTCTGTCGTAAATATTCTTCGGCTTATCTTGCGGCTGCAATCCGCTGAACTGCTAGTATGTTGACACCACGTAAATTTGCAATCTAAGCGCGGGCCCATCTGGCGCGAAGGGCTCTTACAATAGCAGATCCTCGTTTATATTTCAAAGATAACGTATTATCTCCTGCCATGGTTAGCACGCATTTGTGTCCCACTGAACATACATTTTCGTCTTCTTCCCATGTGCCCGATGAGCACATTCCTGATCCGACGAGGATGCAAATTAAAAGCGCGCCTATATATATATATATAGTAGGCGCGAAGAGTCACTTGAGAGTTTTGGATAGACGTAAAAACAGAGTAAACTAGACACGGTCACAATTCGCGTTGCATTAGGATGTACCGGGCCGTTATGTTCAAAATGTTATGTCGGGAAGATGGCCGCTCCAGGACTTTTTGACATGCATTGTCTGTACGAGATACACCGTTTTATATGACTTTTAAGCATAACATTGGTGTAATTTTTAATATCTCCCGCCAAATATGTTGTTTCAACTCATTGGTGGTAGCGGGATTACTGGCAAACACCTTGCTCTTCAAAATAAACCCACAGAGAAACCTTTGGCGATAGCAACCAACGTTCACTGTTTCGTCGAAACAATACGGTTCAATGGCATCTCCGGTCACCGACGGTCTCCTTCTGCTTATACATATAGTAGTTGTTAGTGGATGGTGCAGGGTGCCTATATGCGGCAATTCACCCTTTTAGTTAAACTGAAGTGGGCGGCCTCATCAGGGAAGATAGCTATTGAAGTAAAATCGGGGTTCCTCGACTACTCTGTTTGTCGCTCTACAAAACCACTCCACAAAATCACGACGCTTTCGTATATTCGCCGGGCTTGAGCTCCTAGGTTAACTGGATCTTTGCGGCAGGCAAACATAAGATCTAGCAGGTCCAGATTTTGTGCTCGCCCACAAGACGAGGCGGTTGGAATATGCAACATGTTCGCAGCTACTGCATTAATGTTTTTTTTTCGATTGAGCGGTACGTGAGAACCCCGAGCGTGGTGCGTCATGTACCGACCATTTTTTTACCAGATCGCATACAGCCGTCTTTGAACCCCCTGCATCTCTACCATACACCACACAGATAACTCGCAAACACAGCGTTATAGAAAGACACGTTTTATAGTACAGCTCAATAAACTCGATTCTTCGAGAGATATCCACGGTAAAATGGTAACACGACGATGTTTACAAACATCTTAGTGTTAACCCCCCGTTTCAGTCTGGTGACAAAATGTGCTACAAGTTCAAAAACAATATTTGTTGCACCCGCTATATATATATATATATATATATATATTGTTGTATGCTGTTCCACGTACTACTGTTATCTGTGGTTGTGAATTAAAATGTAGTTGTTGCATTTGGCATATTGTTGCTATTGTTTCTTTACTGTGTTGTTGTATCATGTTGATGTCATGCCACTAACTTTCAACATAGTCTAGCTAAAGCAATTGCTGTTGAAATGTCTGCCTTTTCTTCCGACACAGTTTATATGAGAAAGTGTTGCAGTTGAAATTGAGAACCTACGGAGAGAGAAAGCAAAAGATAAAATATCTGCTTCTTCTCGTGCGCAAGAGACATAAAAGCCATCGGCCGACCAGGCCTAGTGAAGCTGGCAGGCATGGGCAATCGTTGTAGAATCTGCTACTAGAAAAATCTAACGAGTCTTCCGAAGAGGAGATCAACGGGATCAGAGAGTTTTTCCGGGAAGGACTGAATCTAAGCTGCGAGTAAATGGCCTTGCAGATAAGCTGAGAGAGCAATGGCGAAAAGAAGAGATAGGACCATATCCAATCTTTCCAGAAAGAGCAAAGAACGATGGCCACTATATATATATATATATATATATATATATATATATATATTTATATATGCAGGGTTATACATATACTCATATTCGCTTTAGAATATTTTAAGCGACATTAAAGATAATCAGAGATAAAAAGACAGGCATAGTTTATATCACGTGAGGTGTTAAGCTCTAAAGTCTTATAGTTATGTTATATTCGAACCTAGGCATTGCCTTTCATTACTGCGTGGACATAAATATATATATATATAACCTCCGCTTACACGGATACAATTGCTGAACGGCACGTGTATGCGATGTGCTCTGAAAAGTCGTTCTTATATATATATATATATATATATATATATATATATATATATATAAATATCTCTAAATGGTTTTCCATTTTATACACTTACAGATTTCAATATTAATATAATATGTTATTATAACGTTAGACCGATCTCGTCTAGTTTGGGATTAACTTGCTTGCTATCAGTTAAGTAACATGACTAGTTTCCCATTCCAACAGGCCATTATTCCTCATGGTCGTTTCGTATATCGGCATAGATAAGCAAGGTGCTAAAGTGCTCAATATGTTTCACATAACAAATCCTATCATAATATCTGCAAATTGTTTAGTTATAGCAGTTAACTATAAGATGTTTAGGAGTTATAACATGTATATATGCCCTATGAGACCGTTTTTCTATAAAAATGAATGAAGTAATAAAGTGAAATGATCAAATTGCAAAGCACTTCCTTTGCGTTCAGAAGGTCGTAAGTTCAAGTCACAGACTGACCTCAATAGGTTTTCTTGATTTCCAGTCCCCGGAGGTGTGGGTGTATATCTATATATATATTTGCTAGAACTTTGTTTAAACTTACTTAATCCTCAATTTCGTTTCCTCTCCTTTCAATGAGCTCTTGCTAACGATCAATCAGTGTTTCGACCCATCTTTTGTAGAAATATTTTTTTCCTGAAGACGAAGAAGTCAATTTTGCACTTGACACATTTTGGAGACCAAAATAAGTAAGACTCTGAAACTGCAAGGCCACGAGCGTATCGCGGACGCTCAATAGGTTACAGCCTAGGTAGTATATTTTAAAAACGTTTGGTACTAATATTCGATTGCACGTTGCCTTGGAGAAAGACGATTCCTTTCCTGTTTCCGAGTTGTGGAAGCGTTTCGATACAAAAATGTTTAACTTTTGGAATTATTGGCAGTTAAGATCTATGTTGATTACCAGGTTCTTTCTCAGAAATTCAAAGTGAAGGATGCCTCCCATATCCTACCAAAAACACACCACAGCCTTATTTGAGTGGAGTATATCAAAAGATTCAATATGAAGTGTGACGATGATGATTGGGAAAATAAGTGCAGACGCGTATGCGTTTTAGTTTGTTGACATAACTCGGTTTGTGAGGAACAGAGATTACACATTGACGTTTCTACGTTTTTTTAACGTCCTAAGAATTATTGTTTTCTCCACGAGTGATCGATATATATATATATATATATATATATATATATATATATATATATATATATATATATATATATATATATATATATATATATATAATATAAATCATCATCATATTATTATTATGGTTTATTAACACCCAGGTTGGTTAACTTATAAACATGTCATCAGTCACAACTAGTGATTCTTCCACATCACCGGATCTTCTCTTGTCTAGCGAGTTCAGCTATCGACTGAACTGCTGGGCATGCTGCGGCGTGGTATCTATCGCAATAGCCTAAGCACCTATGTCATTTAATACCTCCGCCTACTCTATAGTGTAGGTCACAAACGCCGTCGTCCTAAGTAAACCCCATTGTACTTGTAATCCACCAACTCCTGTCGTCTGCGTTGCCTTTCCTTAAATCCCTATACTGTTGCCGATGTATACTGTACTGTACTAAAAAAAAGGTTCCTAAAAGTTTTAATAAACGATACGGAACTCTCTCCAAGGCTAACTTTACTATAATTTTGCTTCGTGGCGCTAGGTCAAAGAGAGCCCCAAGATCTATAAATATATCGGTCTTCTCGGCTGGGATCAAGTTTCCCAAATTTCTGTCAGCAATTGGCGCAGTGCCATATGAGTAGACTTCGATTTTCTGAACCCATGTTGTTCTTCTGGTACTGCGTTTCTGGTTTTGAGAACGTCGGACTTTTGTCTGGGCCTGTTGTACAATATTATTTATTTTAGGGTGGTGTCGGCTCCCTACAGCACAGGCTTCTTGCAACAGCGCCTATTCCTGGCTTTCCTTTAACTTATATGCCTTCTAGCCATGTTTTTTCCCGAAATTATGTATTTCTCCTAAAGATGTTATATCCTCCACATTTCCATCGGTGGAAAAAAACGTTTATCGCTGATGCCTCGGTACTACATTCGAAGGTGTTAGGGCCTGGCTCGCTGACTAACCAGCATCTGAGTTCCGTTATAATATCCAAAAATGCTTTAGTTCCTTCTGAGTAACCCTTATTCAGCCTCGCGTTAAAATTCTTCCCCAGAATCATCGGTGCCTTTCTCGGCATCGCTTCGACCCCAATGACTCTACACCTGCCGGTTTTACATAAGCTGCCACAATTTCAACCCCTCTTGACGCTATTGCTACTAGGTTTTTAACTGTTATTCCTATTGCAATTTCTTCAGTTTCTGAAAGAAGAAGAACCTCCCTGCTTGACCTGCCCCGTCCCGAATTTTTATGTGCTAGTGCGTGATGTTCGTAGAAGCCCTCTAAAGAGAAGGGTTTAACAGCACAAATGTTTGCCAAAATTAAAAAACACACTCCTTGAAGTGCTTCCGTGCCTAACAGAATTAATGTGCCATGCCCTTCGCAGTTCTACAGCACTACCATAGTAATCTGTGTAAGCCTTTATCGATTGCAAGAAAGCATATTGTTTCCATAGAGCCGCATTTCCGACATTTGGGCCTTGGGGCCTTGGGGCCTTACAGTTAGCGGCGAACTGATACAGACATAACGCTGCAAAGGTTCATGATATAGTACAACTCCATGCCGCTTAAGCCCCAGACGCACCTCAGCCGGAAAGCGGTTTCCGGAGGATGTCAAGATAACGTACTGATTTTTGGATTCTTCGCTTTCACCCGAGTAGCTTCTGGGACTCCGGAGGACTGCAACGCCGATAAGATCACCGATTCCGAGATAGTGGTATGGACCCCGGTAATTTCGCCCTTGCAAGATCACCGTGCACCGTGTTCCGCTTATCCTTGAGGAGACCGTAACTTTCGCTAACTTCGATAGCAAGAGTAAAGTCGCCCTGTTCGCGATATCGTCACAGGTCTCGTTAAAGTGGTGCTCAAGAGCGTTGCCAGCTGCGGAGAAGATTAGGGCCTCCTGTCTGACAAATGTTACTCTTGGCGGCACCTTCAGAGCACGAGCACGCCTTTGTTGGCTCACCGTGGTAAACTCCAAATCATTGTGAGATTCCTCACCGTTACTTCTTCCCCGGCTGCTTCGCTGGCATCCTCCATGCTTACCGGGTGAGGTTCAGCCTAGCAAACGCGCATACCTTCGCTACGAGCGTCTTCTGCAGGGCTTGATATGGTCCGCTTCCCACCACTTGTCTTTGGACTGTTAAGCGGATCGCCCGCACCACTGACTGCATTCATCCGTCGGCGCCGTACAGTGTACGTGCAGTGGTGCACGTTGTTCCAACTACTCTTCTCTTGCCATTTCGCTATATATATATATATATATATATATATATATATATATATATATATATACAAGATAACGTACTCTGTAACCGATACGGCGTTGGTCCTTAGATTTTTCGCTGCTTTCACCCAAGTAGCTTCTGTGACTCCGGAGGACTGCAGCGCAGATAAGATCGCCAATTCTGAGATAGCGTTTTCTGCAAACTTTCCTTGAAACGACTATATTCCATCCCCTAGCCAGAGTTTGATAATTCATAATAATAAAAATTAGTTTATTTCGAACACACGTACGTTTAGCTTTTCAATTGAATAATTGGTTATTTTACAATCGCACATCTTGTAAAGTAATGTCTGGGCATTCACGTCCGGCATGATATAAATTAATAATTTTACTTTCACTCCTAAAAAATACATTTTCACCCTCATTTCGCCGCACTTTACCCGAGGATGCGGCCACTCTTCATCATTCTTAAAAGTTGGTGTCGCCGGACGTACAAAGCTGAACGCGCCAAGTACCTGGAACAAAAGGAGTCTGCGCTGTTGGATGAGGCAGAGCGACAAACCGTACAAGTGGCTCCGCCGACAGGGATCTCCCACCTGCCCTATCAACTCATCGGCGCTCATCTCCCACTTCAGCCGCATGTTTGCGTCGGCCGACACCATCCCGCGCGGCATCCTCCACTACGAAGCGGCCTGGGACGAGAAAACAATGCTGCTACGGGATTCACTCTCCGCAGAGTTTTCTCTCACCGAGGTGCTTGGCGCCATGCAACGACTCCGTCTCAACAAGGCCGCCGGTCCCGACCAAGTCCGTAATGAGCACCTCAAGGAGGCCATGGTACTTGCTCCTTGCTGGACCGCCCTTTTCAACGCTAGTCTGCGCGAAGGTCGCCTCCCCAGCGCCTGGCAGAGTGCTCATCTAGCAGTCATCCCGAAGGGAAAGGGCAACCCCAGAGAGCCCAGCTCGTGGCGTGGGATCGCCAAAAAGAGCTGCTGCTACAAGCTGCTCTCTGCCATCCTCACCGCCCGCCTGTCTCACTTCCTCGAGGCTCTCGGCGCCATCCCGAAAGAGCAGCACGGCTTCCGCGCAGGCAGGTCCACACTGACTGCGTGTGAGATTCTGCTGGCCAGAGTTCGCGGAGTGATGCAGTCTAGGCACGCCAAGCAATTCCTGTACGCCGTCTTTGTGGATTTCCGCTCGGCCTTTGATGGAGCTCCCAGAGACAAGATTATCTTCAAGTTGGCTGAAGCGGGCGTGCCTGCCAACATCCTCCAGCTCATCGGGGCAATCCTGCAGGAAAACCCTATCACCATACAGGATGGGGTGGCTGAGTTGTGCCCCTTTGTGCAAACGACGGGAGTCGCGCAGGGGGACAACTTAAGCCCGCTGCTGTTTTCCATCCTGCTCAACGATCTTCCGCGACGCATCGTGGGCACTCGAGAGTCCGTCCGCCCAGACATTCTGCTATACGCAGACGATCTCGCGATATATGGAACAAGCCGATTCGAGGTGCAGCAGAGCCTAGCAAGGCTCGAGCAGTACGTGGCGGATGTAGGACTCGAGATCAACATCGGCAAGACCAAGGCCATGAAGTTCCGTAAAGCTGGTCGACTTGCAACCAGCGATGAGC
>QVRM01006151.1:0-96832 GCA_003439945.1 Dermanyssus gallinae
TATATATATATATATATATATATATTATATATATATATAGCAAAAAATGGCTGCCAGCAACAACCGTATATATACCGAAATACGCAACTAAAGCAAACATGTTTTTAAACACAATCGCGTTTTACAACGTGAACCAGGCTCGACTGCAGACCGTCCTGTGGCACAGGTCAGCTTTCGCGCGCTTCTTGCTGTTTGCCCTCGCCGCGCGGCGAGCAGACGACGCGCGAATGAATCAGACAACTTTGCGTAGCATCAAGATATAAATCGACTTTTAAGGATACTTTTTTTCTATACTGTGGCATATATCGTCAACAAGTGCCGCCAAACTCGCTTCACACGCAATACAAACATTCGAGCGCGCGAATTCGAAAATTCGAACAAACCCAAGCGCAACCACAGCAGCAACCATAACAATAACAACAACAAAAACCACCACAACAATAACAACATACACAATTTCAATCAACTATCGGCTATTCTGTGAACACCGTTGGTGCTACCACCACGAAACGCGATGCTAGTTCGTCGCCTGGCAGTTCAACATCGACATTTGTCTTGGTAATTTCTACATCAAATAAAAGCGCCGTTTTATTTTATTGCGGCGGGACTGCTACAGTCTTTGCTGTTGACTTGGCTGGACTTAGAAGACGGTGGGGGGCGGGGCGCACTAGCCGTGCTAGTTGAACAGTCACCATTATTTAGTGATCTTAGGCTTCCTTTTGCGTGCCGAAAGAAACTGTCCACGATCAGATATAGGAATACAAACAGAAGGAAAAGTATTGGACGAAAGAAAGGAGGCCAACCACAACAATAGCTGGTCCTGCTGCTGCATCTGGTGTTGCTGTTGTTTATGTTTGTTGCTGTTGCCGTTTCTCCCACCCCTCCGCCTTTCTCTCTCGATATCTGCTCGTTCGAATGCGGAAGCTCTGCCGGTTTGATAGCTGTGGGCCCTCGGCACACATCTTCGAATACACGCCGCGACGGAGCGAACAATCAATCATCTTTTGACCGAAACAGTAAAACGCAATGAGACAGTGTTGTTGTTGTCGTTCAAAAGCTGGGCCCCGCTCGAATGGCGGCGAATCGAGCTACACGGTGCAGAGAAGACTCTCTAGAGCTTGCTTCGGAGCGGTTGGACGCGTCGGATGGGCAGGAGAAGGCGTCGCCGAGAAGATCTTTGAGTAGGTTGGTCAGCTGTCGTTTTTGCGTGCACTCGTCTAGCAAAGTCGGTCGTGCAAGCAACAAGGAAGCAACCAGGCATATTTAAATATAGTAGTAGATGTGTAATATTTAAATATAGTATACGTGTAATGTTGTGTGTGCGTATAGAATAGAAAACAACACCTCGTCTCCTGCTGCGTCAGACATATCGGCTCTGTGCCCGTTGCTGCTGCTGCTGCTGCTGCTGCTGCTGCGATGATTCGGCTCAAGCTCGATCTGGGCGCGTTCGATCAACACGTCTTCCGTCAGCCGTTCTGGAAACTCGAGAGAAACGGAATCTCCCACGGTACGATTGTCGAATATGTCCAGTCTGTACTCGAGAAGAATGCCATCACGGACGGTAAGCTGTTTTTTTGTAGTCGATTCGTGTTGTTGTTGTTTGTGCTGCAACGAATACACCGTTTACACAACAAGGAAACAAAGCATATTTAAATATAGCCTATGTAATGTTTGTGTGTATAGAATAGACAAAATATTCTCTTATATGTGTGTGTATATATATATATATATATATATATATATATATATATATATATATATATATATATATATATATATATATATATTTATTTATAGATATGTGTGTGTGGGCACAGTATCTATGTGTTAAAGCATTGTATGCCACAATTGATGTGAGAAAAAATTAATTTAGCAGCTATGTAAATTGCATTCTATATATATATATATATATATATATATATATATATATATATATATATATATATATATATGTGTATATATATATATATACAATGTTGAACATTGCTATCGTCCTAGTTGTGGATTTCTGTATCATTTATTTAAATATATACAGACGTACATATAGCTTTTGAGATGTGTAATAACAGCAATTGCTGATGTACCATGGCACTCCCGTGTACAGATTATCCAATCGTGTACCTGGATGGGGCAATTATTCCGCACTACGAGTCAACGCAGATTCTACGCGATGGTGACCTCCTCCGCATCGAACCGTCTTCATTTTTGCAGAGACGACCTGTCGAATTGGAAACTGTCCCACCACAGGTAAAAAAAATTGCTTTTTATTTTAATGCTTATTTACTTTACGGCAGCACGAGCGAATACTCTCGGCGACAGGACAGTTTATCATCTATTCGCAATGAGCATCGCTCAAAGAGAATTCGATCAATAACAGGAATAAAACCTGCGGCACTCCGGTAGATGACCACCATGACTACCGCACTAGCTTCTAGACGACGCCGCTACGCCATCTATATATATATATATATATATATATATATATATATATACTGCCATTATTACTCTCACTTGAACAAATTAAATTTAAAATATGTGTTCAAAATAAAGGTATGGTTTATTAACCACGTACACACACATCATACGATACTTCTGCTTGATCTGCTCGTTCCGTACTTTTTTGATCATGTAGTAAGTCATCTTTTATGATAATGTAATAATAATAATATAATAATAATAATAAAATCATAAGCACTCGTGCTTATTGCGGGTGATTGCTTACACCTCGTTGGCGGTGCTGCCACTATTAACAGTCATTTGACTTCACTTGGTTTCAGCCCGCGATGGAAGGTTGTGCGACCAGACTCCTGACCGGCGTGAGAACACCTCAGGATCAAGACCGCTTTGTAGCCAACGCGATGACGACTACCGTTGCAGGAGACAACTTAGAAGCCAACCAGTATGTCTTCGAAACGAGACTCGCTACCGAGACGCGTACCCCCGAACGCGGCGAGCGCGTCACGACAGTAAGACCCTCACAGGAAGACGATCAAGCAGAATGTGTTACAACCGGTCGGCGTAAGACCTCTTATTCTACTTTTCTTCTTTTTCTTCTTCTGTCTCTTAGTAGCAGAGAACGTTTGCTGAATGTGTCAACATATCGCAGTAATGTATTTAATTGTCGGCAGCATATTTCTCTTGTGACTGTGTGCAATCGAAGCTTGAGCCACAAGGCGGCTTATGATGGTGGCTGGGTTGGGCACGGCAGGAAAGAAGAGAGTAGCGGGCCTCCGTTGGCGAGAGATGTTAATGGCAGAATTTTGTCGAAGTGCGTCGAGCTTTCTATATATATATGTATATGGATTCATTACAGATGCTGTCTATTGTCTTTTTGTTTTGTTGTTCTCGTGTCGAATAGCCATAGCTAAAGCGGTTGTTGTTGATGAGACGGAAGAGACAGATGAGTGTGACGACCACGATGTTCACGTGGCGGGTGAACAGCCGAAGAAGAAGCGAAAACGAGGACCTCGCCGCCGCACTCCCCGAAGTAAGCGGATGATGTTCGAAGGTACGTTATACGGTGCGAAATATAATCACTACAGTTACCTATTTCATGTATATATATATATATATATATATATATATATATATATAAAGTGACTTGCGGGCTGATTTTTTTACCGAGCAAGATGGCTTTGTGGCAAAGATTTTGCCTTGCATTTGGGAAGCCTGGGTTCGAGACCCAGACCGGCCACTCTTAAATTGGTTTGCATGGTTTCCAATCTAGATAAGGTAAATGCCGGAGTGGATTAAAAATCAGCCGTGGCATGAAGAAACCGTACACGCTCATTAGCCTTACAAATATATATATATATATATATATATATATGGTGATCTAACTAGGTGTGCCTTAATTCTTCGATCGTCTAAGTCAAGGTTAGTGAAAACCTTTGTCGCTAAACTCCGTATCGACACGCCGCCTAGGTCATAATCAAAAGTTATTGTTGGGAACTTTAGTGAAGTAGAGGGCTATAGCCTGTAACGATTAAGCAAAGCGGGGTCAATTTTGCATGACATCTTTGCTGTCCAGTTTTATTCAATGATGATTTGACCGTTTTTTTTATAGGAGTCAACGTTCCGGCCGTTCGAAGTCTCCTCTCAGAAGTGTCTTAGCCTATAAGCACTACTTTACCATTCACATAGATGCCGAAAACGGCCACATTGCGCTCCAAATTACCCGTGCCATCGTCTCTCGACGTTTTTCACACAATTGTATCGATTTTGTTTCTAGCGTATATCCACGAAAACCATGCCAGATTGTCTTCCTTTCCATATATATACAGGGTCATTCATATCGTTATGTACTTATTTCGAGGTTTGGTAGAACTCGGCAAGAAAATAATTTTTCCGAATGAAGGGAGGACGCGGAAAGCAATGGAGGACAACAGTGGAGGACACTTCACTAGCTTGCGTAGCGAAAAGCGAATAGCCAGATTGAGGAAAGTCATAAAAAGTCGATATGTTACGTTAACGCTTTTCCGTGAAAAATCCTGAAATGTTTTTATTACGACCAACTAAGTACGTCCAAAAGACCACTCTCATGCACTAGCAAATTTAATGCCCACCATTTTCGTACCAAAGTGATGGTGCTGCGCTACGTAGTTGTCAAGTAATTAAGCTTTTTTCTACAGCCATAGTTGTAATGTTTTACGTTAAAGCCCTCGCGTTCAGAACCGTAACATTTTGCCAAGACGTTTCCGCTCCTTCCGTCAATAGGAAAAAGTATTCCCTTGCCGAGATCTACCAAACCTCGAAATTTGTACCTAACTTTCTCATACACCCTATGCAAGTATTGGAACTGTGGAATATAACCTCGAGTGATTACGGGTGAATTAGCTATGAACTTCGGGGTGTGTCACACAACTATTGTCATTCGCCTTGACGTCCATGGTTTCGTGTCAAAGTTGAACCAATGGGTACCTCATGACTTGGGCGAGCGTAATAAAATGGGGCGTCTTGCAAAACGCTCTTCTTGGCTTATTAGGCAACGAGTGTTTGTTCCTGGATCGAATTGCTACCTGTACCAAAAAAAAGGTTTTTTTTGCGGCAGTGTGAATAGGAGATCCTGCTGCGCCCCAGGCCAATCTCTCCGGAGGACGCCAAAAAAGCTATGGCATTCGCACAAGATTTTGTTTTGCGTCTAGTAGGACAGTCATGGCATAACCACGAGTTACTTCCTAGTGGTTAAAAGATAGTCACGGATGTCTACTGTGGCATCAACACCGAGTTTTTGCCGCCTTCCAAAGGCAGAAACACAGTCTCATGAATAGAAGGGGCGTTATCCTGTACCAAGACAACGCGGGGCCGCACGTGAGTTTGCCCAGTCTTCGATTGGGTAATTTTGTCGCATCCAGCGTGCTCATGTCTGCAGAACTATCAACAAAAGGGAAAATAACTTCACTTACGTGAAATAATTTTATTCACCAGGAGCAGCAAAAACACACTTGGAGATATTCCTCGAGAAAAAGACACCCGAATTATGTGCCATATAAATCGATAGTCTGGTCCAGGAACGGAGGGGGTTTAGCTAACAATGAAGAGGATCTTTTAAATGAACAACATTGGTTTAGTCGTTCCACTTTTAGATCAATTTCTTATGATCCTCTTCAGAATTTCGAATAATTGAAATACTTAAAATGCGTTTCACGGTACTTTCCACGGTCTCGTGAGAGCAGATTGTGACACCAGGCCTGTGACGGACGCTACACCGATGCGACAAGAACACGAGACCACAACCAAAGAAATGTTGGCTAAAACGCCGATCGGTACATCCACGGAAGCAAAGGTCGCCGCCAGGAATAACAACAACAAGGATAACAACTCTAAACTCCAAGCGAAGCATCTGAGACTCGACCAGGAGGAATGCAATACAGAATCGCTTAACGGTATGCAAATACTGTAACAGATTGTTGGCAGACAGTTGAAAATATCTGGTTACCTTTTGCCCTGCCCAAAAAAGATATGTACGAAGTTTTGTGTAGCTAAATGAGAAACTAATTTTTCTTTTTCGGTCTCCACTTTTGCTGTGATTCTTATTGCTGTTGCGGATATTTTTTGCTTATAACAGTGGTTCAGAGCGTAAGCGAGTTGTCTACGACAAAGCCGGATGAACAAGTCACCAAGGGAGCCGATGACAAGCCGATGATGAAGGTGTCCGCTCGCAAACAGGCCAAGAGATCATATGGAGTTGGCGACATCTTGCGAATGCTGCACAATCAAACCGGTACTGTTCCTTGAGTATCACGCTTCGACTATATATATACATATACGTTTGTCTGTGTGATTTCGAGACCTAAAACAAGCCGTTTATAAGTCAATAGCGTAGTGTACTAATAATGCCTAGGCGTAAATCTGATACTAGATCCTATTTTTCTAATGATTTTTAGTAAGATCTGATTCTCGTATATGCATCGACTTATGGTGAGTTTTTTTGCCACTGTCGACGGTTCCGTTGCTGCAGATTGTGATACCAGGCCTGCGTCGGATGCTACGCCGTTGCGACAGGAACACGAATCCACGACCAAAGAAATGTCGGATAGAGCGCCGATCAGTAGTACGCCTATCGGAGCAAAGGTCGCCGCCGGCAGTAGCAACAACAACAGGGAGAAAGCGAAACACGCGGGACTCGAGCACGACGAAGACAATACAGACTCGCTTAAAGGTATGCAAATGTTGTGACAGATATCAGATGTTTCCATCGTGAGAGTGGTTAGGAAAGAAAGAGTGATAAAGTGGACACGTTTTGACAATACTGTGCGCTTATTGTGTTATGTGTCCACAGTACTTTGATTCACATCGTACTTGCACAAATGTATATCGGCGTCACATCATACAGAACTTTGCTCTCCAATTGCTAAGCTCCAGGTGGGAGACTAATCGAGCGATAGAGGGGGCGATAAGGCACATGGTAGTACGGATGCTCACCATTATCTTTATAACTGGATCGGTATAAAAACCTGCGGAACGTTAAAGCAGATTTTGAATTGGGTAGAAGGGAATGGCTTGCTTGTTCCTAGCAATGCAAACACATTTTGAAGTGTACCAGAAGATGCAAGGATTTTGATATCGTGGTTCAACGGTAATCGAATCATATTTCTTATTGCGACGAAATTACTAAGCTGCTAAAGCAGTAATGTTTTCATTAGATTGACGCCGAGAGCAGGCGTCAGTACCCGAGAAAGCAATCACAATCCGCACTCTTCGAACGAGTGTAAATTATGTTTACTCATTCTCATAAAAACGTACAGACGTACTTCCTATTCGATGTTATAGTCTTTTTAAATATGAACGAACATTCGGTAAACGAAGGAATAAGGCAGGCCGAAGGCAAATTTAAGATAACTAAGGGCACAAGATAATGAGAACCGGGGCCTACTGTGTTAGCCAAACCACATCAAATAGTAGAACAGACAAGAGGTTTTTCATTCGGTAAAAGCTTTAATCATTTAAATTTCTATAGTACATTAAATTACACACAAAATGGGTCTATCGGCGATGTGAAACTGCCAAGCATGCTGTCATAAAATAAATGTCTATTTGTGTCGGCATTGTTGTTTAGGCCCTGGTACCTCGGGCGAGCGGCAGCAGCACGGGAAGACGCACTCGTCGCTGCAACTGGACGATATTCAACCTGGTTGCCGGTTACATGCGGGACTAACCTTGTTCTGCACAAAGGAAATGAGATTGCGTTTCTTCGCCGATGTCGTTCTAGAGGTCAGCCACGTTGACTTCAAGAAGCGAAAGCTTTCCGTCATTCTCGTGGATGGCACGCTACCTGAAAACTACGGACAGGGCCGGACATTTAACGTCGACTGGGCAATGCTAGACAGTGCTCGACTGGTTACGTGACGAAACATCGCCTGCTTTCGTTAAGTTTACAGCATTGGATGTGCTTTTGCCTGGCAGATGATATGCTTTCACCGGAAGAGCAGCTTGCTGTTCACACAAAGCTCACAGAGACGAAAGCAGTAACCGTTCATTATCGTAAATCATAGAACTGCCAGAACGTTGAAAGAGACACGCGGCTTCACAAAGATGTCGAACACATTGCACGTTTTGTCACACCTGTCACATCATTTGTATTTATTGACCATACAGTGCGAACTGCATCGTCTATGTCGTGACATAACCATTTTGTTCATTCTATGTTATACTTACGGCATGGAGGACCGCCAAAGTAGGATCACTCAGAGTGATATCGGTTCATTTGATATAAAGAAAAAAGATAAAATAAACGCAAAACCACGCTTATTTTAGTATACACGTTGTCTTGTCTTTCGGATATTGAATAAACGACCAATATTTTTCAGTAAGCATTAACCTTCGTTTCGCTCACGTATATCTGAACAGAGAGAATTGCTTGAAATTAACGAATGTACTACGAACATGTTAAGTAACAACAATGCGATCTGGTAACGTATAACAACGACGTAAATACGAAACGTATAACAAACGTGTTACATTAGTGTAGCTAAACATTTGATTATAGAATATTTAAGTTTTAATATAATTTTATGCTTAATTTTCGTCTCATCAATTACACTAATATATAGGATGAAGTCGGTACACTTAGCAACGCTAAGTATTGTATGAAATACTTAGCGTTGCTCACTTAAGCTGCTGCAGCAGCAGCAGCAGCTTGGTTGAGACCTTTAAGAGAAGAACTGCTGTACGGATGGGTTTATTAGCACGATTGAGCTTTACGAAAAAGGTGTGCTTTCTTTCAGAGGATTAAGTACACGTGATGCGATTCAAGATTAACATCAAGCTTCTACTTGTACTACTTCTGACCAGAGCAGGAAGAGTGCACTTATAACAGTGCCCATAGACACAATGCTTCGATTAAACAGATTAGCTGAAGAAACGTGCTATTGGTAAGAGAGATTAACTTTTAGTTACAAGACGAATTAACGGTGCATTATGTTCTCCCACGTCACAGAATGACTTTTAGGAAGGAATCTTCTAACATAGACCGCTACTCTGCTTGCAGTCACATTCGGAGTACTACTTGCGGGTTAATGGTGTTATTTGTGGGTAGACAGCGCAGCAGTATTACCGATTCACTCAAGCTGACTCGGGAGAGACTAGGCAGAGATTCTTCAAACAAGTTATACTGCACAAATTACAGCATTCGGCTGCTTACACCGTAGCAGTTCAAGAAAATAACCAATTCCAGCTGCTATTGCAACAATTATAGTTGCTGAAGTAAAATACCAATATCAGTCGAGTACCAATATCAAATCCAAGTAAGATACTCTGTGTGCATAGACAATACCATCTACAGCTGTGCCAATTCTCCTTAAGGCAGGTTCCGCAATTGTATCTAAAAAATCCCGCTTATAATTAATTGTATGTAAACAGTAATTAAGCTACACTACATGTGCGATCCCGCAACTGATCGACCTGAACAAAAAACGGTTCTAGACACTCAAACTCACACTAAACTTTCATAAGAATAAAAACAAGTAGTCCTAGTTTTAATTGACTTAAGCGCAAAAAGCGCAAATCGTTAATCGATTCAACCCATAAAGGCAAACCGTATTTCGATAACTATCTCTCTCTAAAATAAGACGACAAAAATAAATATATGTAAAGTTTATCAGCTTATATATATACTTAGTCAGATCATAAAACGGTTGACGTAGGTCTGTGTATATACACGGAATACACGAACTAGCTCTTTTTTGTGCCGATTACGGCTTGAATAAAGCATTTAAATATAGTCCCAATAAAGCATTCAACTATAGTTTTGCCTTATTCAAACTTAGGCATATTTGAGTATATGAAGTATATGAAGTACACACGTTGTTTATTGGCAATCAATATTTATTATTGCTAACGAAAATGAGGTGGTATGTCGTCTTTCAGTGTTTAGGTGACACCGCAGGTATTTGAACAGAAGTCAAATTCGATGACCGTCTTATCAACTAGCGCTCAGTCAGGGCATTCGCCTTCAATCAGCTCTTCAGGTGGAGCGCCCGAGCAGACGGCCAGGCAACGGTTGACGAAACTGGTCCCGTTCCAGCATACCGGCTTTTCTTGGATGTTACATGTGCACCCTTGTGGCTTTTCTGCAAACGCACCATTGCATGTACAACAAGTTATTCGACAGCAGTTGCTCTCCTGGCTTCATTTGTAGATTCGTTCTCCTCCAATATTTATTTATAGAATAGTTTCGCGACCTATCATCATAGTCAGAGACCGTAGAGCCAACAACTCTCAATTGATAGTTAAAGTACACACGCCTATGCATTCCTTAGTAACATATGTCGCAATCCGTTATCATCATCATCCACATCAGGGTGTAAATGTATTCGACGCCAAGGTGCTCTAAATGTGCCATTAGATACTGGTTAAATATAAGTACACTTATAGTTCCTCTAAAGCAAAATCATACACGTGTGAGTAAACGCACACTCCGTGCAAAGACACAACATGCATGTCTGCATGCCCAACGTGCATGCCTACCTCATTTGAAAGCTAAGGAGCGCCAATAAATAAAATACCCCTTAAGATTAAACGATAAGAGTTGTTATGCGCAAAATAACTAACCGTTTTTTTTTGTGGCGATAATACTACTGGTAGAGTATTAAGTGTCAAACTGAAATCAAGCTTACCTGCTTTACTCCTTAATTAAATCTACTCAGTCGTTCACTGCATATAATCGAATTGCTATCCTGGCGTCGATCAGTTAGAGTTAAACGACACTGTATAATCTAACTGTCGAATTACAACTTTGCTAAGAGATACCTAGATTACAAATGCACTAATCGACGAAACAAACAGTTGAACTAGCTACGATGCTCCCAGGTAAGAGAGACTAGAACAATTCAGTCCGCAATTTTTTTTCTGGGTTCCCTGGACCGAGGTCGCATTGCCATGTTGCACATCCAGCGATAAGCGGTGTCTGAAAAAATCGCCCACTCGTCTATCTCCGCTGGCTAGATCTAGTCGCTTCCCGACTTTCTATAATCAACCGTGAGTGGACGGGCCCGGCCCGCCAAGGGCCTCGAAGGCAAATGGGTAAAACCAGTACGGGTACCCAATGTTCTGGCATTGTCTCACCATGGCTGCCTCGGCGAGAGCTGAAGCACAACCGGCCCGGGCCGCGCCAGCACTGGCCATTAAGGGAGCTAATGAGTAAGTAACTGCCGTGTATATATATATATATATATATAAAATATTGTGATGGTTTATTAATCATTCACAATACGTTTGCACACTCGGCAGCGCTCGCCTATATATATATATATATATATATATATATATGTATATATATATATATAGCCTTAGCCCTTACGTCTACTCGTGCCTGAAAAGTGCCCGCAAAACAAATAAGTGGTTACTTAAACTTCATTCATAGATATCAAAATGGAGATAGGTAAAACTAAACTTTGCCTATGTGTGCAATAAATCTGGATACCGAATGTCATATATATTATAAAGCTAATAAAGGTACACGTGATACCGTGGTTTTACCAATTGACATAACCTATCTAATTCAAACAGCAAGAAGCCAACGAACGGCAATTACATGTTGAGTGATATATATATATATATAGTCGTTATTGCACTACAATAAAATTTAAAGTACCTGCTGATGGACTAATTTGTATCAGTTTGATTAGAAAAGTCATTCTTCGAATGAAACAAGGGGCGGAAATGTCTTCCTTTGAGACTGAGAGCGAAATTACCAAAATTGGTTGAATAAAGCTTTTTATCCTGACATATCTTCGCTAAATCTACGAGATCCTCAGTCACCCCATTGACAAAGCAATCATATCTGCGTGTTTGAAGGGCAAATTTGCGTCTGTTGTGCTGCATTCTACGTTAGCTCAGAGCAAAGCAAATGTTATATTAAAAATAATTCTCAGAAAATGAAATTCTTTGCAATTCTTATATTGTGGCTTTCACGCTTAATTACCCCTTTTTGGAAGACATTTCCGCCTTTTGTTCCATTGGAAAAAAATTATTTTTTTGCGAAGTTGTACTGGATCCCAAAGTTTGTTGGACGAATTCTGGGAGATGTATATATATAGAGCAGACACGGGCGATAGCCTTTTTTGCAAAATTACCTGAGTAGCTATAGTTGTTTGAATTTATGTAATAATGGAAACTTCAAGCTCAATGAAGAGTTATTAAACTTAAATAAATTTGCCGTCCGGAGAAAACGGTCCCATAAAAAGAAATATATATAAGAGTGGTTTCGGTTTCGATCTAAGCGGCGTACGCAAGCGAGCTCATGAGAAAAAACGGAAAAACGCAAGTTTTAGTTTATATAACTATAGATATAACTTCTTTTACATGTGACTCTTCATCGTTTCTGGCAATACACTGTAATGTGAACGGCTTCAAGTCACATTGGCATGACCTCAAAACGTTCCTTGCAAGTCTGCCGTGCGAACCCTCTGTGATAGCCATATCAGAAACCAGGCTTCAGGAAGCCGAAACTTGTTCATTTAAATTGCGCAATTATATTAGTTACTACAGCTGTAGGTCAGGTGGAGTAGCTTTGTATTTACGATGTGACCACGACGTTAAAGTACGAAAGGAGCTGACTTTTGTAACTTCAGCTACCTTTTTCTGCGAGAGCTTAGTTGTGGAAATAAGTGGTGTGGTGGAGGGAAAATCTCTTCTGGTTGGCGCATTCTATCGCCAGCCGTCTGGCGAAGCCTCCGATTTCATAAATGGATTAGAAAATATAATTTTTTCCAATTAGATTTATTTCACTCAGATTGAGTATAATATACAGTTCACGATGTTTCTTCATAATACTCTTTCTTCTTCACGCTTTCGGCGAGAGAAGTAGTGTAACGATGTTTTGTTCAGCGCTGTGCATCCCACTGCATGGTACTTGTCACACCTCTTCAGGCAGAACCGGCAGGTGCACAACTCGTACTCCTCGTGAAAGGCTGCGTTTGAACATACCAGGTAGTGATAACCATGCACTATGTACCTGGTGTATACGTGGCGACTGTCACATGCAGGACCAGACCAAAGGTGCACGGCATTGAAAACGTCCAAACCACCGACCTCCCGTCTGGCCTGTTCGACTTTAGCTTCCCATTCAGAAATGAAACATTCGTATGGTACTGTACGCGGCATCTTCAGCCTTAGTCGGATTGTTTCAGTAGCCGGTGGACAACCTGACATGAGATACACAAAGCGGCTCCTTGCTCGAATAGACAGGCAAAGCACTCGCTTCATATATAATGAGAAACACCTCTCAAGCTGGTTAAAATTCGCCAGTGTGAGGTGGTTCCACACCCTGTCAAGGCCATACATCAGCCCCGGAACAATCTTAAGCATGAAGAGCCTCACTGCTGAGAAAACGGACAGTCTTCGGACATTGCCTACTTCCCCGTAAAGAGAGACAAGTGCCTTCCGTACTGTTTCGTTTATATGCGCTGTGAACGTCGTTCCCGTATAATGAACCCGAAGGCCAAGATACTGGAAAGAGTTAACAAACTCCAATGGTTGGCTGCAGCAACGTATAACGTCTCTGGCAGCCAATCGACCTCCACGCCTGAATTTCATGGCTTTGGTTTTCCTGATGTTTATCTCAAGTCCCTTCGAGACAAGGAACGCCTCTATCATAGAGGTAATGCGCTTGATGGCACCTAGGTCGCGATGAGCGACCACGATATCATCTGCATACATCACCACCACGGCTTTTTGGTACTCCTGTCGGACGTAACCGACGAGGTCAGCAAGGAGAAGTGTAAACGAGACGCAGCTCAGCGGGTCTCCTTGCGGAGTTCCCACATTTTGCTTAATCTCCAATACACCCTGCTCACCGTCTACCAACAAGGTGTCCTCCTCAAAGAAACTTGCTATTACACTCAGGAGAGAGCCACCCACTCCTGCTCGTGGGAATGGAAAATATAATTTTAAAGACTAACAGCCAAAATATGCTCCTTCTTGGAGATGCTAATATCGATACTCTTGCAATGATCAAAACTCTCGTGATCTCTAAGAAATACTGTGCTCATTTAACTTTAACGAGTTTGTCGGTGTGCCGACGCGAGTTGCCGTAGTGGAGAGGAGGGGAGACCGCTCCACTTACAGCGCCAATTGTATCGATCACATATACTCCAATATAAGTCCCGAAGTTGTCATTCAAAGCGGATCAATCACAACAACATTCTCCGACCACCAGGGCACGTTCATCTCACTACCGACCACTCGATCGGTCACCAACATCACACGTAAATCGAAATATGTAAAAATCTAGCATACTAATTGATTTGTGTCTTTAAAAATACAATTGTCTTGTATGAACGCTTCAAATAATTATACAAATATTAAAAGTGGTTAAAGCTAACCTCCTGCGCGTCCGCACCTTGTCTGCGCCGAGTCGCATCTGATAGGCTATTCAACGACGGTACCGCAGCACACGATACCGCGCGGTACCTGCAGCAGCTTTCACCACATCTTATACAGATACATGTATCTGCAGGTGCATGAAACCCCCCCCCCCGTCCCGCATAAAACGTGATGAAAGCCATGAACAGCAAAGCGCGTGAGAACGTGTCGGTTTGTTCGCACGGCCTGTTTCCATGTTTTAGAGGTAATCGCACCCGTGCTATAGAAATCAGGATCGATCTCCGCCATTTTCCCCTCCCAAGAGCTGATAAATTGCGCGTAGGCCGGAGTGGAAGGGAGTTTGAATCTACGCTTTAGGTTGTCTATAAGCAACGGCGTGTCACATAGCAGATAAACGTATCTGTTCAGCGATGTACGATGCTGACCTAGAGCTCGCTTGAGGAATGCAGGCTTAATCCGCTCGAGTTTTTCGAGTTGCGCCGACGAGAGATAATCCCAGATGACCTGTATTCCGTAGGAGGCGACTGGCGCTACCGTCATGTTGAACAAGGACAATGTTGAACAACACGTCGTTCGTAGGGATAGTCTCGAAGGAGTTCGTTTACTAACACTTGAAACCAGCGCTCGGCGCGCTCTGTCCGTGATGTGCTCCCCGAAGGACCGACCGTTTGGAGGGAGTATCACCCCTAGATATTTGAAGTTGTTTACATATTTCAGGGATGTCCTGTAAATCGAAATATATAGCTATGATCAGATAGTGCTAGAGCTCAATGAGACTGATTGGTCCGACGTGTACGCTGTAGATGACATCGATGAAGCATTTGAGTGCTTCAATGCACGAGTAATGACGTCCGTTAACAGCAACAAGCAGGAACTAAGAATTAAAAGCAATCTTGGGGTACCCAGGAAAGCCTGGGTCACTCGGGAATTGCTGGCAGTGATAAATGAAAAAAATGCGGCATTTAAAGAGTTTAAAGCTAATCCAGATGATGCTGTAAAGCGAGTTGTATTTAGGAAGTTAAGGAACAAAGTAACCGCTGTTTCTAGAAAGTGTAGGAGGGTTAATTTTAATCGAGAACTGGTACAGAAGAACATTCAGGATAGGAGAAATCCCTGGAATGCCACTGGACCTGTTCTAGGTGGCATACCGGAAAAAAAAGTGTGTAAAACTCAAAGTAGGAGATACTATGGTGTCCGATGAGACTACAGTGGCAAACGTGTTTAATCAATATTACTCGACGTGTGTGACTGCCGACACGGAATGCTCTGATAGATATGTAATACCTGAGAATTTTCCTCGTGGAGCAACGGAGATCTCATTTCAGCCGGTCCATACTCTAAGGACTGCACATCTTTTACGCAAAACAAAGATATGCTCAGTTGCACCTGAGCAAACTCCATCCCAGGTATTGCGAAGAGCAGCCGAAGTTCTTGCTGACCCCATATTATATCTGATTAATTTGTCAATTGCGGCCGGTAAATACCCCAAAGCGCTGACATTATATCGCGTCATCCCGCTTCTTAAATCTGGTGACAGAAAACTACCGTCCAGTTAGCATACCGGCCCCAATCTCTAAGGTATTTGAGAAATGCGCATTCGAACAACTCAGGGACCATCTTGAACAACATAGTGTACTCAATCGCCGACAGTTTGGATTCCGCCCTAAAGTGTCCACCACCGTCCCTGTTATGAGCTTTGTAGATGACGTCCGTCAAAGTCTTGAGAAAAAGAAAACGGTTGCTGCTCTTTTTGTGGACTTGAGAAAGGCGTTTGATACCATTGACATCAATATTCTGATTACCAAACTAAGAGTTTATGGAGCTGACGAACGTGTTCAATCATGGGTACGTTCTTTTATGTCAGAGAGACAACAAATGGTATAGATTGGGCAGAAGTTTTCAGATGTCGAGAACATATCAGTTGGAGTGGCTCAAGGGAGTATCGGCGGCCCACTGCTGTTTAATATATTTAACAACGATATATTTGAAGTACCAAAACACGGCCGACTGACCCTATTTGCTGATGATACAACAGTACTCTTTGTGGGCGATTCCCCACAAGAGGTAGAGCGAATGATTAAAGAAGACCTTAAGCGACTCTTAGATTGGTTTAGACCCAATGGCTTGTCCGTGAATTGGTCGAAGACTGGTGTTATCCAGTTCTTATCGCCTCTAAGTATGAACCATGAGACATTTAAATGCGGAAACCACACTCTTAGCATGATCAATAAGACAAAATTCTTAGGCGTTGTCTTGGATTCCAGATTATCATTTAAAGCTCTTACAGATCATATTCGTAAAAAAATTGTAGGGAGCATCGCTGCCCTGTTCAAGAGCCGTAATATTCTGCCCCGTGACTGTCTTCTCGCCATGTACTACGCCTACGTTCATAGTTATATGACCTACGCAGTTGAAATATTTGGAATGACTTGTATGCGTTTTTTATGTCCGTTACATCGCCTGCAAAAAAGAGCCTTGCGCGCAATATTGGGATATCCACCATGGGAATCCATGCGTTATAAGTACGTAGAGATGTCGATTCTGCCTTACCCTCTGCAAATAGAGATGTGTGTCGTAACTGAGATCAAACGAACCACCATGAATACAAGGGGATCACACACACAACTTCTCATCTTGTATGCAGCTTCATGTAACCAATCTCGTTTCTCAATATCAAATCTCGGTGCCACATATTGGAACAAGCTCCCCGCAGAGGTGCGCGCAACCTCTTCTTTGACAATATTCAAACAAAGTGCTAAGCAATACAATTTAGGTACCTTACTCTAATGTAAGCCGAACACGATAATAATATAATCATAATGACAATAAGTAAAATTATAAGAAACTATGCAATATAAACACTCCACACTAGCCTTTGATGGCTTTGAGGAGCTGTGAACCTATGTACAAATGTAAGCCACTCATAAGAATAATAGAACCTATCTATCTAGCTATCTATCATATATATATATATCATATATATATATATATATATATATATATATATCTCCCAGAATTCGTCTTTGTATATATATATATATATATATATATATAATCAGACCAACGAGCGGCAATGCTGTACATGGAATGTTGAATGGCTGCACTCTAAATCGAAACGTAAAACGCATTTCGAGGAATCGAGAAGCTTGTTTTTTTCCAGTGATTACTTGCCGAGTGCGACGCTGGTCGAGCCCACAAGGAGAACATCCCCGCTGAGCAGCAGCACCAACACCACCACCAACAGAAGAACGCGGGCTGCTGATAACTGAGAGAAGTTAGCCATCGTTTGTCTTAATGTCCATTGGGCCTTCGATGTTCCCGCCACCGGCCGAATGTTAGGCTCGTGCGTGTGCTTATAGTGGAACTGCGTCACACGATCCGCTGATCACTCGATGATGATGATGATTATATATCAATGTTACCATGCGCGACGTAGCTCGTTGAATAAATACGGCCAGAGGTCGGCGTCGAAGTTTCGTGAAGTTTTCCCCTATACAAGTCTGGCTGCTGTTTGAGAATCACCGGATTTGCGCACTACATACCTATGCTCTAGTACTTTACGCACTAAGCATAGAAGTTAGAGCTACGCACGAGATTCGTTGATCGTCGATTTTTTGTGCATCGAACACTCTTCTCTCACTGGTGGCCGCTATGCTTGTACTGGTCAACCAGATAGATATATTCAGAGACACCTGTTGAAGCACGCAGACCGCACAGGATTACTTAGATCTCGCGCGCGCGACACAATCCAAACTGGAAAAGCCCTCAACACGAGTCCAGTAAAAAGGCACTTAACGGCTCAACTGAACCACAAACGTCGAAGCCAGCAAAGCACGGCGAGCCGCTGTACGACTGCAAACGAAGATAACCTGAGGAAGAGAAACCTCAATGAATCGTGGCTGTATTTCCAGCGTGCAGTTTAGAGTCCATCATTTCGTGAACGGCCATTCGCCATGTATCATCGTCTGTATCACGCGTCCGTCCAGTATCACGCGTATATGAGCATCTAGCGAATATATATATAGGCGTCTAGTAGGTGGCGTTGCCTGAGAAGCTACGCTATATATATATATATATATATATATATATATATATATATATATATATATATATATATATATATATATATATATATATATATATATATATATATATATATATATATATATATATATCACAGAACTAAATATATTAAATGATCAAGTGTGCTCTATGACTAAGACTACGGATATAGACGGTCTGTCTGGTCAACAGCTGTCATGTAGGTGTACTAGACAATGTTCTATGACGTAATTTTCTCATCGCCTACTATCACTATTGTTGCTTTTATTAATGATGATGGTGATAATAATAATAATAATAATAATAATAATAATAATAATAATAATAATAATAATAATAATAATAATAATAATAATAATAATAATAATAATTATTATTATTATTATTATTATTATTATTATTATTATCACCAGCACCACTCTCTTAATCGTAAATACTAAATGTAACTGCATAGAGCGTGTGATGCGACAATTACATACAGCCTCGATACATCAACATACCTGCTATAAAGCTAGCTCAGTATGCCGAACAGCTAGTTCAGGCAGCGCCTAAACGATTACGTGCGTGGGCATACGAATATCGTTTCTAATTGTTTCATTTATGCTCGGCGTACCCTCAAGGTCATTGGTGGCGAGCGATGCGGCAGCGAATACGGCAGACCTTACGTCCATCTCGCGAGCACGTGCCAAATGTGAAGGCGTCCGTTCGCCGACGGTGTACTGCTAATTAGTCCAATACTAATCCAACAGGGCACTGTATTTATTGGTAATGGACCGCTATTAAGCGTTGGTTGGGCATAGCAAAGCCCAAGCATGAACCGCTGACGACATATACGACATATACGATATATATATATATATATATATATATATATATATATATAAATTTAAATAGTTACACGTCTATGAGTAAGTGTATATACTGTCTATATAGCACGAGCATGTGAAAAATCTCCTCCCGGAAGGGGAGGAAAATGTCCTGTGCAAATAAAGAAGACGAACTCCCAGAAGAAATGTGGAAGAAACCGATATCAGGATTAACAAGGCAAGTGACGAAGAGACTCCACCGGGTCAGGCTACGGCATTTGCAAGAGGTTACACGGGTCCACCGCACTGCGCCACAAGAGGGACAAGGTGAGACGTCAGGTTACTTAAAGAAAATTAAGGCAATTTGATATGCATTACGTAAACACTCCAAAAATATATCCAGCTGTCACAAAGTGGTATAGCGAAGAGCCCAGGAACTAGATATATTATATATGAGTGCTCACCCGGGTCGACAAACAACAATCCTCGAAAGACGAAATGGTAAAAAGTGGCGTCGCGTGAGCAGGATCACACTGTTCGTCTAGCAGCAGCAACTGGCTGCGGAACACAAGTCGGCTCCAACCGTACCTCCTATACAGGGCTGTCGAGCCCGGTGGCGCGGTGTATTCGCGTGCGCCTTATGGCCAGTGGAGACGCATAGGTGCACGGGTTCGATCCCCGCAGTTGCACATTTATATTTATGGGGTCGTTCGTCTTATAGAGCAATGCGATAGTAAATCCATGGACGTTAAATGTTGGTGGAGAGTTAGTCAGAAAAGTTAAGAAAAACTTACAGTTCAACCGTTCTGAACAAGAGTCAACTGTTCTGATAAGAGGATACAGAAATTAAAAGAAAGCTAGAGGCCACACGGCCGGTGTCCTAGTCCAACCCAGGAGGACACCGAACGACTGATCGACGAGTCTCGTTCTAAGGACCTCGAGGCTTCACTTGCTGAAAAAGCGGTGTTCAAGAGCCGTCTAAAAGAATACTAAATACGGAAAAGTGAATTTTCAAAGGAGAATATGCTCTGGACACAGAGCATGCCGGAAGAGGGAAGCGTGAGATAACCGTTCTGTAGACGCATAACACAGCACGTTTCCCGTGCTGCACATTGCAGAAGGATGGCGGCGTCATCTAGGGGTGGGCTTGTGCGCTAGTCATGGTTGTCATCTACCACCGGGTTATATTCGAATCGATCCCCGCCGGTTGTTAATCGAATTTTCTTTGAGCGATGCTCATTGAGAATAGATGATAATCTGGCATGCCGCTGAGAGTCAGCGATCATGCTGGTGACGCAAGGACTTTTGGGGAACCTTTTTGCGTAAACCTTACATAGAACGACGAAGTTCCGCCAAAATAGTCATCAGCAAAGATGCGAAGCTTTCTTACGCAGAAGGATGTGGGCATTAAGCAATTCATGAAGTAACGTGCACATCCGGAGCAAAGGTGGAAAATAGAGTCAGGAAAAACAGCCTGTTGTTATCCAGCAAAGCCGTGAGTGATGTTCCCACGTTCCTAACGAACGTATTTTTTTGAGTAACCGCCATTTGCTTGAATCAGCGCTTTAATTCGAGACCTAATCTGTTTACAGCCATTTTGCAAAACTCGACTATCAAGGCTTGCAAATGTCTGCTGAACGGAAACAGCTACTCTGAGTGACTCGGTGTTGTTGGGTCGAGTTTTGTCAGGTTCTTGCTCAATAACTCCCCACACATAGTAATCCAGAAGATTGGAATCTGGCCTGCTAGGCTGCCACGAGTGCGTTTCAGGAAACATGTTCACATGCTACACCAGGCATCCTTGTACTAAACCCGTTAACTTTTCGACCAATTATTTGCCATGACATTAAATTTGGAGCTCAACGCAAAATACGAACATCGTTCAAAGTGCACCTTTGCAGTGCCTCATTTAAGTCGGGGCTCTCACACAGCACGCACATTGAATATGTTTCTCTGCAAACGCAATTTTACTAAAAGAGGGAGATTCTTGGAAGTCATTGACAAGAGCAGTTATTAGGCTACATACGCGCATTGCAATGCACCACACATCTGACCCGCTTCAGGGCTGTCATGTATACTGACGCCAACTGGCCAGCTATGCTTGGCACCTATCTCACAGTATAGAAATAAGATTACTTAACCAAATTAAGGACTCCCTACTGTCTCTGCAGTATACATCTGTAGCAAAATTAAGTGGTATGTTAAACATGATAGCTAGTCATAGATGGCTAAACATACGCCGCTACCACCCCCTTCTGCCTTACATGTACTAACTCAGTGTTAATAAGCTCACTTACGAAAATCCGTTCAATTTAGCCGACTTCCAAATATAACTTTATATTAATACGATGGCGGATACAAAAATCTGATATGTATTAAAAAAATAATATTTATTTAATCTTTAAAAGAGCTTTTGTTAGCTTTAAAAACTCCCACCTGCTGCAATGCATTTGTGCCACCCCTTTTTCTCACGTATTTAAAAATAGAAAACGCGTTTTTTTATCTCCTCTAAAGTCTCAATATATTGTCCCTCCTTTCCTCGAAATGTTGTGAATAATTTTTGATTTGTGGGAATAGGAAAAAGTCGCACGGTGCCAGGTTCGGTGAATAAGGAGGTTGCAGAAATATAGAAATCGAATTTTTCATCCAACAATCTGAAATCATTAATGATGTGTGCGCCGGTGCGCTGTCGTAATGAAGAATCCAAATGTTATTCATCCAGAGTTTGGGCTTTTTGTGTCAGACGTTTTCGCTCAATCTTCTTATAATTCCTATAAAATTGTATACCTTATTGACCGAAGAGCAAAAAAAATCGTGGAAGATTATTTCTTTAAATTCGAAAAATAGTCAAGAGTGCCTTGGTGTTGGATCTGACTGAATTATGTCTGAATTTCTTCGATTCGTTCTCCACGTGGAAACACCACTGCGAGGATCGGACTTTAGTCCCGATATTGTAACCACATACCCATGACTCGTCTCCTGTAATCTCTCTGGAGTATCCAGGCTCTTTTGCTACCGCCTGAAGGTTCAATTTAGATCTTTTCCGGCGGGCGTTTAATTGTTGGAAATGCCCCTCAGCGACCTGTTTCTCTATCAAACACTCTACCCTCTAGGTCGAAATACCGACAAGCTCCCTCTAGTCGAGTCTATTAGAATCCAATCTCGATTCCTGAAAATGAATTATGCCTTTTTGCTACGCTAATCAGCCAAGCTTGATGCTTGTACCCTGACTCTCTTCCTGTCCCAAGACGTGACTGTGTATATGCGTCATGTGTGTCCCTGTTGTCAAGACGGAGACACAGTAAACGCCCTCATCCCGCTCATAAACATGATTATCAACGAAGTGCGACTTAACACCTACAGCACCGCAAGACTACGTTTCTACAAAGTTTCATTCTCGAATACGTCTGCCGTTACGACAATGTTGTAATAATCATGACAATGCTTAACAATAATATAACAATGTTATAATAAATGCCACAGCATTTGCAGCTCGTGTTTGGAGATGAGATTGTAAGAGTATATATATTTTTATGGGACTGCCTTCTCTATATGGCAAATGCACTCAGGCCAGTTTGCAGAAAATGCAATCGCCTGTATATAAATATATATATATATATATATATATATATATATATATATATATATATATATATATATATATATATATATTTATATATATATATATTTATATTTAAGACATCTGCGTAGGCGACGCATAACTGCAGACCTTGCAATTAGCTGAATCGCCATCTTCTACTTTTCATTTTAATTTGCCCTCTCTCTCTTTCTAGCCTTCTTCCCCTAAAGATTGGCCGACGGCGATTTCTGAAACGCGTGGAGGTCTGGAGGTCGGCTCCGTGTAGCCGCAGCGAGCCGCCAGCTGATCCGTCAGCTAATCATAGCAAAGCTGTGCATTGTGTCCACCTGTCCTTCTGGTTTGCCCTGAGCGATGCCACTGCATACCTTACATGTGGCGTACATGTGACCTCATACGCGTAATCCGAAGTCAGTCGTTTGTGGAGACAAACGCTATACGCACAGATGTATATCAATTAATCAATTGCGTTCTTTTGACGTGTCGAACAAGTGGGCAATCTGTCTCCTTTCATTCAAATACACAGATGTACCAATCATATATACTCGCATTATATATACACTATACACACATCCAAGACAAATCGCTTCTGATGCTACACTTCTGACACATATATACGAGCAGATCTTTATGAAAATATTATACACTTATTTACACATATATAAGGCTGTTCTCATAGTTCTCTATCTATTCACTAGAACATATATCAGAACATATTGCTAACAGCTAGACTTTAAAAAGTACAAGCAGGTTACTCATGAAGCCAACTTTGGCCGAAAAAAAAGGCGTATGAAATTTTTTAAAGCTCATTGGTAGACTATAATCAATTAAGGGCAACTTAATAAATATGTTAGCTACGGAAAAACCTCAATATATATATATATATATATATATATATATATATATATATATATATATATATATATATATATATATATATATATATCTGAAATACCTTCTCTAGAAGTTCGGTTACCAACGCTTCGAACAGTTCTAATACAACTTAAGTTTCGTTTCAGCGCAGTTCGTTTCGCTCCTTACCCTTGTCTTTTTGCCTAATGTCAAGAGCACTTGTTGACCTCTATAAGAACATATGTATATACGTATATAAAATGATACCCTACAATATTGCAAAGCCTAAGTAGAACATTCAGTCGAACAAACTGAGGAATCAACGACTTCAGAAACCTAACTACCTAACTCGCCGTCGTTGAGGGTGGGCGCTTACACATGCCCATAAGCACACATTGACAATAAACGCAAAGCAAGTCTCAAGACACACCCGCGCCACTCACCTGGTGTTTTCTGAGAAGCTCCGATGGCACATCGAAGAAAAGTGCCGCCCACGGCCTACGACCTAATGGACCACTCACATCTCAGACCATGTCTTTTGACCAATAGCCACCTGATCGTAGGTAAAAATTAGACGTTGATGATATGACGGACTCCTCCACAGATTTACGACGAAAATCATCTGATCGACGTATGGGAGGTGCAAGGTCAATTGATATACTGTATAGGCTCGCCATGTAATATTTAAAAATAGCAGCATCTATGTTAAGCAAGGTACAAGCGCAAAACCGGCACCGCGTGCCCGTGGGAAGTCAGACTAGAAAGTGGAAGAGCAATTTTCCTAGCAAATACCCCGAATTCGTCACTCGATAGCCCTGACTGTGGACCGTTTTATGAGTGGTATACCATTTCTATATAGTCGCACTTTGTAAATGAAGATAGGAACCGAGTGCAAGAATACTTTCTCTGTGACGTTCGCTGGTCCTTCAGGTTGAAGTTTTGTTTGCATTTGGAAAATTTGAAAGATCAACTATAGATCACTGTCCACTTTCCTGGATCACATGCTGGTCTGCTCTTAGCCATCAATAGTGTTACCAAACAGTATGACGATTTTTGCTTAGGTCGTATGCGTATTAGCCTCTCTTCCCTATTCAATGATGACATACGCTGTGTTCAATGTGGGCTTTCTTGCCCCGACATCTTGCTTAATAGTTAGTACATCCCCACTTTGTTCATATTCAACAATGCTTTACAGAAGAGAACGGATAGAAACGGGAACACCCCACATTCGTAGCAACAGCGCGGAACGGCATTCACCGTCCTCTACAAAAACTGTATTTTACCATGAGAGCCACAAAAAAGTACATGGTTTGTGTAAGGAAGGCTACCATATATATTTCGATAGCTGTAACATTCAGCCAACCAATTTTAGGGTCCACACAACATGCGTATCCCGTGCTTGCAGTTATGTATGCAAACTCGGGCATAGAACAATATATGTTTTACACACAGAAGACGCATTTCCATGATTTTCACACTATTTACATAACTCCTATGTAGTTCACCATTAGAGCATAGAACACCATATGTTTTATATACAGAAGACGCATTTCCATGATTTACACACTATTTACATAACTCGTTACTCTTCGGTGGTTCATCGTCGTCTACTATTTGCTGTGCGTGCTAAGTAACTAGCATTCGATACGACTTTATTTTCAACGCAACCGGTCTGAGCGAAACGCACACACCACAGAACTACACCGATAGCGTTTTCTATACTGCTTTCCCCTATGATTAGCATAGCCGTTCGTAACGTACATAATTCGTCTGAGGAGGCCTGGAGTCGGCCTGAACGGACCTGACACTATGTCACAGACACGAAGAACACGGCAACATAGGCACTACAACAGTAATTCGGTCGCTAAAATTGAACAGTGATTACAACCGGTCTATTTTCGTTTGCGCACACTATACCTTCGTCAATGTTTGTAAACTATGTCTAAATTACAATTGAAAGTCAAGCCTAAAGTTGTCGCTTTTTGCCAGTTTCCCCAATTGCGATGATGATCAGCCGACTTACGTCAGTTGAGCGGCTGATGAAGGCACATCCACACGCACACATTCCTGTATAACACGAGATCACATTGCACTACACAACCTCTACATCTTACTGTGTTCGGTAGATTAGGTAAGAAAGTTCACTTCGTGTGTACCCGTGTGCGTGTGTATGCGAGTGAAGCCAAGCCGGCTCGTTGGAACACGAAACACGAGTCAGTTCCAGCCACCGGTTGGGCTATATTCTTACAGCCGGCTACACATTGACGAACGAGAGGTTGACCAGATGCCGCATAGTCGGCCGTCCATGCGGACAGTTCCATGGGTGCTGTAACCCGCTCAGCTGGCCCACGACGCGTTTCATATCGCGGCGACTGAGCTCGTCGCCGACCATAACCGACTTTCGGCATGCTCTCATAGCAAACATGGCCCGCACCTTCGCGGGCCGGCAGTTGCCGATGTTCGGATGCGTGTTGTCACTCAGCATGAAGATGAGCTCGTCGATTTCGGGCATACCCATCTGCCACTGGCCCGACTGGGGTACGGCGCTCAGGGCAAGCCGATGGCCCCAAGGTGCCTCATTGTCGACGGCTAGGCGAAAACCGTTCTTCTCAAAGATGCTCAGGTGCTCCATAATCGTCTGTTCGCTACCGGGCGCCAGTTCCAGCTTTTGCGGCACCGCTAACGGCTGTGTGTCTATGACCGTCGTGGCTTGAAGCGTCTCGAAGTTAAACTTCTCGTCGGCTGCGTGCTGATCCACTATGAAGAGATCGTTGCCCATTCGAGCGACAATAAAGCCCTTGTTGAACTGACCAATAATCTCCATCTTGCCAAACGTGTCCTTCGACACTTCGCGTATCAGCTCGGATTCGGCCGAGCTGTTCTCTTTAGGACTAATTCGTGCTCTAAACCGGCATGTCGTTGAGGAACTCTCCTCTCGTGCTGCTTCCTCGGCAAGAATGGCTTCGAAATCTTTTTCGAGGTCATCGAATGTCCAGTTGAGTTTGCAGACACCCACTTTTCGATCCGTCAAGTCATCTACAACTGTGCTCTCACTGTTCACGGGAATAGCGTCTGTAGTGGACACATGATTATCTTCCGCACTTTTAAGCCGGGTATCCTCGGAGACTCCGAGGTGACCTGTCGTCGTCTCGTCTTCGACAATTGCGAAATCTTTTCCTGTGGCATTCAGTTTCTGATGACTGTCATTCGCTGCGTCATTATTGAATCTCTCTTTGCCATTCATGCTCGTGTTGGCGAGAAGGTTTACGGAATGATCATCAAACGCCGGAGTTTCAGAGGCTGGCTTTTCCAGGAATCTGTGAGTATCGCTCGGTTCGTCACCTCTCCCTTCAAGGCTCCGCATAAGGGTCTCCCGCCGTTTATCTATTTTGTCCGATTGCAAATTTGCGTCCTTGTGGGCAGTTCCAAGAGCCCTAGTGAATCCAAACGACGATAGAGGTGCCGGTTCAATTGTTCTTTTTGCCTTCGCAGACGCTGCTGGCAATTCGGAATCCTGGAGCTTTCTCTTTGACGATGAGGCTTGAAACGAAAAGCGATCTTTTAGGTTCAGAGCCCCGGACTTTTGCGTAGAAGTGGAACCTACGGCTTGCTTCTGACCCCTCTCGTAAAGTACGGCCGAGGTCCGGCGCGTATGAGAACCATGCGATGTCTGCTCGTTGTTTGAGGAAGAAAATCGTGCTCGAAAATCGTGTAGGCCATTGTCAGCGTTTTCCCGAAATGACGTCGTATTTGCGGTGGACTCGGCGTCCACGTTTGCGCATGCCTCGCCTGAAGTTTCCAGCAGACTAACATTATCACAGTCCGCTGAACGTTCCCCGTGAACGTTCGAGTAACTTTGCGAGAGATACGTCTGAGACTTTCCCTCAATGTCGTTGACGGTATACTGCGTTGCCTGCTTGTTGAACATGGCCAAAAGTGACGCCTTGATCATGGCGAGCATGACGTTCTCCCGGTGAAGCAGCACAGTCCGCTTATCTGGCGTTAGGTTCACATCGACAAGCTGCTGCGGCGTTAGAATGTTTAGCATGACAAAGGGCTGTTGCGAATTGTTGAACTGATGATACACTTGGTTTACCATTTTCGTTAGTTTTACGAGATCACAAGGACGTGAGTTGACGAAGAAGAACTGTCGGTCGCCTGTCGACCGTCCCTTACCGTGCGCGCAGCTTGAAATAAGCCCCTCAATCACGACCTCCTGAAAGTACTCCAGGCCTAGCTTGCTCAAACGAAACTCCTGCACAATCTCGTCATCAAGCGGAATCGGTGCTGGCTCATACGCTATCAGCTTCGATACTTCCTTGTACCCGAAAACCTCGGCGATGTTATCCCGGTACGAGAGATGGGCTCGCTTCCGCAGCACCTCGTGTCGCCGCCCACTGTCGTCAATGTTTACGACGGACATCGAGACACCGCGCGTGATGAGGCAGTATCCGGAGATGAAGTTCACCATCTTTGAAAACTCCTTCTTCAGAGTCGACATGAACTGCTTGTGACGCACCGGCAGCGTCGCGAAGATGTTCTCGACGCAAATAGTTGTGCCCGTGTCGCGAGCACACGGCTTGTTCTGGGCCAGGCGTCCCTCTGTGTTGAATCGGAGTTCACTAGCAACGTCCGCCGATGTATGCTTCGTCACCACTGATACCTGTCCGAGGGCGCAAAGCGAACTCAGAGCTTCCCCTCGAAATCCGAACGTTGCAATTCGTTCGAGGTCGGAAAACTCGCGCAGTTTTGATGTAAAGTGCTTCAGACAAAGCGACTCGAAATTCTCCGGCAGAATCCCTTCGCCGTTGTCCTGAACCTGAAAAATATGAATTGACAATACAAACCGAATACGCCTCGCTTATTGAGCTCATCTACCACAACTTCATGATAAGCCAGGCAGCTTCGAGACACGCAGTTATTACTTGCCAGCCCGTATACACGTGTATCTATCAAGCTGTTCTCAGAAAGAAACGCAAGAGCACACCTGTGTAAATGCAGGCAAACAGAACTACCACGTATTTCAACAGTAAGTGGTTCATTAAATGTTGCCTTACTATACTCAAATTTCTTTAAAATACACATCCTAAGACTAAACAGAATGTGTGCTTTATGAAATTCGACCAAACCTCTATGGACTTCGCGCCAAATTCTTTTGTGCGAACTACGACATCTTTCGCTCCGGCGTCGAGAGCGTTCTCGACCAACTCCTTGACGGCCACAGCAAGACTAATGATCACCTGTAAATCGAAGAATACAAACGTTTACAACAAAGTCATATTCAATTTTACTTCTATTTTTGAATATATGGGACTAAACGATAGAAAAGACATGAAGAAGAAATTGAGATCGGGACGGATTCCTTTTTCTCTTGCGGAAAGAGGTATTCATTTTTGTTTGGAACTATCGGTGATTCTTAGCAACTTACATTTATAAATACCATGTAAATACTTTATTATTATTATTATTACTATTTACATAGGTTAATGTGAAATTTTAATAAGCTTAGTACTCCTCTGCCCTGGATTTTAAAGCAATATATATATATATATATATATATATATATGAAAATAACTGTGATCATATCTACACAGTGCCTCTGTATATACAAGGGCTAAAAATGCCCTGGGAGAGTCAGTGAAATTACTAACTACTGTTATACCGATATTGCTGGCTGGACATTACTTCACAAAATGCGCACTTGCAAGGGAAAGGGAGAGTTGCTCGATGGAGAACATCGGACTCTTTTGTTTCAATTGTGTAATTTAAGTAAAACTTAACACAAATTGAAATGACTAGCCATGACGTTGCTGACAGGCACTCCTTGACCACGTTAATGCTTCGGACATGCCACGAGGCAGGAACTGTAATGTACGGAATTGTGTTCTCCGTTCTACCAATATGTGACGATTCCAAGCCCGATATATATATCGATTTCGGTGCATTATTGTAGAACGGGCCAACTTTTATTAAAAAAAAAACACTTCAGAAGCACAATAGATCCTAACCTTAGTTACAGTACATGCTTACATGGTGGTCTCACTTGAAGAATATGTCGAAGCACTTGATAAGATGTAAAATACATTTCTGATTAGAGTGGCTCTAGAAACCGTGACAGACTCCCACTTTCGCTTGTAAGGGAATTTCATAGACAGGCGGATTTGCGGTTATACAAGACACGCGTTGTCATGCCGGCCTAGAGCGTCACTCGTTCGGATTTCGGGACAGAGTGTTCAGAGGCGGAGTTTATATGCGCTCAATCTAACAAAGTTTCAAGGTCCAAGTCAAACGGGCCGATTACGCCCAAGCTAAGCGGCCTTGTACAATTGTTTTTAAGTTGTCTATTGACACTGTCCCTGCCATCGTTTACTTCTTACTGGGACTACCATACATACGGGGCATATTGTAGTAATCGAATGTGATAGAAACACACTTACCCAGCCCGGGTAATAATAAATATTAATCGAATGTCTACGCTGATCCCCACTAATGTGTACATGCGCATCAGGGATCTCTTAACCAAATATGTGCTTTTTCAATCCTTACTGCAGGTAATACAATACCTTAGAAATGGCAAGAGACGTTTTGGTTCTGGACGACTCTCGGTGTAAACGTCTTTCGCTGAGCGTTGATGATATTAGACACCAATCAACATAAAACATCCTGATTGCATATTTGTTCGACACACTACTGGTTTACTACTTTACAATATATATATATATATTTTTTTTTCCCTATGCTGTATGTGTTTTCAATTTATATCGACCCATTGGCCATAAGATCTATTAACTGGTTGGGTGCGCTCCTTTTTGCACACAACTTTTAAAAAATTATATATATATATATATATATATATATATATATACACACACATACATGGTTATATATATATACATACATGCATGTATAAACGCTCATACCTGCCCCGAACAGATTCGATGCACGGACCACGAGTCAAGCTTCGAGATGAGCACTTCCGCTGGCTCACCCGTTGGACGATCCTCAGGAGTGTCGACCCCATCAGGCACCACGCGTTCAACGTTGTCACCGTCAGACATTTTCACACTTTTTACGCTCCTGCCCAACCAACACAATCGTAAGTTCCGTAGTAGTAGTAGTTAGTAGTGACAAAGCAGTAACGTAGCAGTAGATACGCAGAGCGATCCGCTAGAAGATGAATTCGATCGATTAGATGGCACGAAGACTTTACTTGCAGTAGGGGTGGTTGGCATGAACTAAGTTTCGAAGTTCATGCCAACCACCCCTACTTCAGGTCACGTCCACTATCAAAAAAGATCCAGTCGTTCAGCCACCTTTAGCAGCCGGTCGGTCGGTGAGAATAAACACCATAAGACAAATAAAACACAAGCCCAGAGATGCGAATCACAATGCTGGAGTTGTCGCCGAACGCGGACGACTGTTAACGTGACTCATAGCCGGCAATCCTAATATATTAGAGCATAACTGGCAATGCTATTATTATACAATTAAAATTAAACTAAAATCCGTTGAGATGATGAAAACCTGTACCGTCATCAATAATTGTATAAAATAAACATGTATTGTGCGTTCCATTGCCTTCCGTCCGCTGAAATCATTTACATCTCAATTAGCTAGATCGTGCTGACACACTTGAATAAGAACGTGAAGAACGATCGCAGCTTCATCGTCACTTTAGAGAACATAAAGAGCAGAAAAAAAACAAAACATACAACCGTTGCTCGTTCCGTCCACGCATGGAGCGTGAATATGCTTGTCACAATATTTTCTCCTAATAAATCATAAATTAAACACATGGGTTCGGTTTGATTTATCCATATAGATATTGCGTAGCTTTAAGAAACAAGCACTGTTTTAAGGTATTAGGATCTGAGGTTGAATTAGTGATCGTAAAGTTCTCACGACGTTATGTAATGGCGTTCAGTTAATGAATATTAAAAACCAACATTAAAGTTGAGTAACAGTGGCGTTCGACATGCCAGACTCTCTACATTTGGCCCAGCCTCAGATGTGATGGTTGAAGGCAAAGAAGTAGCTAACTGAGAAAGGTAGCCTAGGCCTTTGTAGTACCTTAGTTCTCCGTTAGGAGATAGATAACTAGTAGTTTACGGGAATAGAAGTTCTACTGCTTGCACTTACCAACGAAGCCGTAAGTGCAAGAAGTCTTTAATATTAGAATATTTTTTTATTAATGAGTTATTCACATTCTCAAGATTTCTGCACAGAAAATGGGTGAGACGAATACGATATCAACAGACACTATTTCACCTGTTGACTTGATCCTGAATTAGTGTAACAGTACCATATTGCACCGACTTAATAGGTAATATTTAGTTGGACATTTCGAGATCAAAACAAACAATTTATAGAGTCCGTGTTTCATTTGTTCTAAGATTGTGGCTCGCACCAACAATATAAACGGTTTATTTGCATAGGCAGATGCATTTCAACATACTATACTTATACATAGCGTATTTGACGTTTCTAAGAGGCATTCTGCGGCTAAAAGATATAGTCTGTTCAATTTACTCTGTGATACACATCACCCTTAACACTGCACGAATGCAATACATTGCGTACGATGCTACTGTAAAGGATTTTCATAAAAACAGATTTAAATTATAGTTATTTATTTTGTAAGGCATCTAGCCACAGTTGTGTCTGCACTTCTCGTGCCAGTTCTTTCTTCAATCAGGAATAATGATCACCTATATCTCAGACAAGGTGCATTTTTCATCACATAGATCCGTACAGCAGCGATAGCCAGCATGTGCTTGAGAGCTTCAAACTACTATGTCGATGCCAACCTGTAACAGTTGGGCCAAATGCGCTGACTCGATCCCGACAAGAACGACAAGATTCAGGAGAACAGCCACAGCCCGCCAAATTCTCTAGACCCTCACCTCGACGTGCCAGTGAAACGTGACAGATGTTCGCCGCAACGGTGAAAAAAAACATGCGTTAACTTGTCCCAGACGTTTGCCAGGATTTAAAGTAGAGCTCGAATAGCGGTCATGTCTTCGCTCAATGACGTTGATATGAAACAGCCACTTAACAAGCCCATGAGAAAACGACTTATGAGGCAGCTTTTGCAAAGGCGCTTGTCTGTTTGCAGCTGAAAGGATAATGGTTCGTCGGGGTGTGTCTTTCAAACAGACACTAATAAAAACAAGTAATAAAACATCGGCAAAATATGAACAAACTGCAGGATGAATATATATATATATATATATATATATATATATATATATATATATATTAGTAGAACGTTAGTAGTACACGTTACACATGAAAAAAAAACATGTTTGTAGGGGTGGCTTTTTCTAAGGTATACATAAGTACTCATATATTGAATATATTATGTCGCTGTCTAGAAATTCCGTATATATATATATATATATATATATATATATAACTTCAAAAATATAGCGCATTCTGTTCTTCACACGCTAACACTTACTTACTGAGTATGATGTATAGAACAATATACTGCACCCAATAGCACCGATGAAACGTCACATCTTAGGTCACAACACTAAAGACTTTACACTTGTTTGTACAATGTACGTTCAGTAATATGCACAATATCTTATATAAGAAAATGTCTAGTAAAATTAGATCATCAACACAACGAAAACAAAACGTACTTGGAAATATTACTCTTATAGCAACTTACAACTAATATGAAACAATTCTTTACTGTAATAGAGAGAGGGAGAAAGGAAACAAAAACCGACATGTTGTAAGTGACGATCGCAGCCCGCCAAAAGCAGCTGACAAGTTAGTGTTGATCATTGTAACGCGACGACGAACATACGGATGACTGACTATGGAGACGGCTAAATATCTTGCTATGCTAGTGAGATGACTCTGCTGCGCAGGTTATTTTTTCTTTTGAATTTTAAGGTTGAATCCACGACGTGAATTCAAGATGATCGATCCATCGCAGTTTGTGTTGTCTAGCATGTATCGGCAAGAATCTCGTCTGTGTTTAGTGGGAGGTGGGGGCGGGGAGAGGTGGCCCTCTCCACCGTGGCGGCAACCTTCAAAAAAAAATCACGATACTACTAAACTGTTAACGACAGCTTGGCGGCTAAAGAGATACTTAGCAAAACGCGTCAACGGTCTACCAGAGTAGCAAAAGAGCGGATAGAAAACTTCGATTCAGAATACTGGAGAGGATAGTATTAAATTTTTCCATCAATCTTGAATTGTAACGAAGTGCAGTCACAACTTCTCGAGTTGCTGTCATGGTTTTGTGCCAGTTTCGAGGAAATCGAACAAAAACCAACGTATGCATGATCTATCTGCACACGCTTGCTTGCACATCAGAAGAAGCGCATATTTGTTATCTGCACGTGACAGATTGTTCTCATGAGATGGATAGACACGGCTTAATCACCCGTCTTATCATTATACAGGGTGTGACTGAAAGAATTTTATAGCGATACATAAAATTGTAGAGCTCGTTAAAACGAATATTTTTTCCAATGGAACATGTGCTCTGAGAAGTCTTGTTTCAGAGTTACAGTGAAATTACTACAATTTGTGACACTGGTGTTTTTGCCCGACATAGGAGCACAAAATGTGCTGTTGCGAGACAACCAGTCTTCCTAGACAGAAACTAAGCACACCTTCGTGTTCGTGATAAAATTCTGCTTCATCTGAAGAACATACAAGGCCGGTCCGAAGACGCGACATGGTCGCTTAGAAGAAAATTCGCCAAAAATGAAGTTCTTCATTAGCGTTCACGCCAAATACTTTAGAATCATAACCCTACAACCACTCACAGCGCTCAAGTGGACTGAGCTGAGAGCTGAGTGGACGGACTACCGCCCTGTTAGAGTCACTCGGTGCATACGGTTTGTGGGTGTGTACCGATAGGGGCACCCCCACTTATTATGCCGATGCCAACCTGCAGCGGGTTGGTTCTACGGGAGGAACGGGATGCTCAACAATCGACATTTTTGCAACTTCAGCCCCACCAAACTGTGTGATATATGAAGGGTCGGCTCTCTGTGTCTTACTGACGGGAATTAAGAAACGTATCCCCGTGGTTCTTATACTCTCTATTAAATCGATTAGTACTATAAAACGACGCACCGGCGTAGGTAAGCGCCTTGATAACAACATGGTTATTTCGCTGCTTGCTCGGATTAACCCTGACAGAGTACAGTACGGCTCCCTTAATGAGGCAATAGCTGAGGTCACCAACGTCTTCATAAACTCAGCTTCTAAATCACCGCCAAATATGCAGCGCTCTCCGCGCTGGTACGACAGAGATTGCTTTGCGCTGAGACAAGTTCTACTTAGAGCCCTCCACCAATCGTCCTATGACTCAGCTGCGGCGGCTATTTACTCAATCACACGACAGCATTATCGGAAGCTTCAAGACTTCAAGAAGCGGTTATTTCCCGACGGACAGGAACGCCTCCTTATACTAAAAGCACAACAAGAACCTCGCCTCGTCACACGACAACCTTACAACCGAGTGCATTCTTTCCCCAAACGCCAGATGACTCCAACCCCAGCGGACGGAAACACGTCGAGCCACCCTTCGACGGCGTCGGATGAGACCGCTTTCAGTGTAATATCGTCTACATCTAACTCGCAAGCGACAAAAGAGTTAAGTGGGTACCCTAAGAGGTGATTTGGTCCCACCCCTTCTGCCTGTTCCTCTGAAGAACGACCAGACTGACACGCGTCCCAAAGCCGAACGGCGTTTTGTTGATGGCTGATGAATCCGCCGGCAGTAGTGGCCACTGCGGAGGCGCAGCTATGCGACGAGGCACGGAAAGCGGGCAAGGCAAGGTCCATAGCCGAGTGAATGCCCATTCCACCTAGCCGGACCGGTAGGCTTGCTTGCATCCATGTCTTAGCTTCGATCGTCCTTGGACATCGAGGACGACTCGAGAATATCTCTGGTTCCAGTGGACTCTGTCCGGTAACCCACGTAACGTCGACCTGAAAAACATGTATCTGTTTTAAAATCAAACTACTACCGACCATAACGTAATGCATATTCGTATTGGCGCCGAATTTGACACTGAGTGACTCAGTATCCCTAGATAGGCAAAAAGCTTGCATGGTTAAGCGTATATTGGGATTAGCAAAAACCAAAATGCGCTGTAGGAGGGAAACTTGTCTAAGCGGAGAGGGAGCTGTGCTGATAAAACCCCTCGGGTACTTAACAAAGTCTCATTTAACACTGAAACATAAGATCTTACAGAATATTTCGAAAAGTAAGAAATGGTAAAGTTTGCCCTTGAAAACTATACCGAAGGTCTAGCATTTTGCTTTTAAATGTAAAAAACTCGCTAAATGGCCTGGCATGGGCACCATCTTTTGATGCGCATGGCACTAAATTGTTTCAACATTGGAAAATGAGTATGTACTTTCTTTGGAAAATGCGATATTGAGCGCTACCACAGACTTGTCTGTACAGAAACTGTAGGAGCCCCTACTATCCGGGAATTATTACGTAATGTAAGACCATACTGTTGTGCTTTAACTACTTCGACGGGTGGAACTCGGCAAAACTACAGAATACCTGCAGGGAAACGTGTCAAAGTAGCCTTCGGTGCGTTATTTTACCGACAAGTACCGCAATACTTGCTTATGTATAATTTGACGTATTTATGATAACTCACTTGCTAGGTCTTCAAGTCTCTAGATGCCTTGAGCTGGGTACTGAGATAATCACTGCAAACTTTAGTAGAGAGTTACTAGAGTAGTCCGAGGTTCACAAAGTTAGATATTCAACACTCACCAAGGATCTCTATGATATTTTGTCGATAATCTCGCAATTGTATATGATGTACCAAATTTGATCATCCTGTCGCCGACTCAAAATCGTTCGTCGGAGAGTTGTCGACAACTTGTGTTTTCCTGTCGTCCCCGAAGTGATTTTCGAACATTTAAAATTTAAACACTGTTTACCATTTCAGCGAAGCAGCAACTGTGTAAGAGTTTATAGTATTTCCTTTTCTTGGCTTGTGACATACATAATACGTGGTCTAGTGTAGTCAAACGTTCCACGTATTAGTTTGACCCGTGCGATGTAATTTTCGTTGGATTTCTTTTCCCTTTCCCTGGACCCTGCACATCTTCCTCGGTCAGACTTCTAAACGTTTCCTAGGTATTGCAGCTTCAAGGTCCTTTTCAACGGTTTTAGGACAGACCTATATGATGCGAACCCATCTGCGTGCTTGCCAAGTTTTTGTATTAGGTGTCCAAGCATGGAGAACCCGGCAAAAAGGGTCTACCTTTCAGTTTTTAGCGTTCGAGATGCCCCGCGACCATCGATATGGTGAAAGGTTTAAACAATAATCTAATAAGCGGGGCGACGGGGAACTGAAAGAGAAAGGCACGGTTTAAAAAGCACCGTTTTCATGATGAATGAAAGAAAAATCGAATTGTCTTTATACCGATTGTGAGGGAGTCGAAAAAAACTATTCACGCTTGGCTAGGATGCCCCAGCGGTCGGGGGAGTGTACGAGTGTGTGCGTATGAAACTCAACTGCTCAATTTTTTGCTTTTTTTGTTAAAGAAAGGACCTACGTATAAACGATAGGGCATACCATATTCATAGCATACCGTATCCGAATATACATAGCATACCGTATCCGTAGATTAACTTTTCAATTGAGGTTAAATTCTTCATTGGGTTTACCCATCTGAGTAACTTTAATCCAATTTGTCCAAATTTCTAGGAGAATCGCCCCTAAAGAGCACCCGGACAAGTTGAGATACCTAGCGCTTCCCGAGCAATAATTTTTGTGGCGGCACGGCTGTTTACTCTCAGTGGTAGGATTTATCATCTATTCTCAATAAGCCATAATCATCGATAATTTGATCAACAACCATGATCAAACCGGCGACAGACCCCGGTAGATGATTTTTTCTCAGACCACGCCGCTACATACACTGTATCCACATAGAGTTTTCGTGTTACTTATTTGCTACGGGTAAATTTCATTTATAGACGTTCAAAGGAGTCTTAGTTGGAAGGTCTCTTTTCTTCTGTTCTGCTGCTTGCTGCTGGTGGCTGCGTTTACTCGATACCTCAGTAATTGCTTGTGTGATAATTACCCAACGCTGTTCTCTAGCGTATCATAGGCGAATACAGTAACTCTGTTTGATGGCTGCCTTCCGCGCCGTTTGTAGTAGAATCATACAAAAGAACGTTTTAATTTTATTTAACCGAGCAAGGTCGCTTAGTGGCAAAGCCATTGTCTTGCATTCGGGAGTGGATCGTGGGTGCGAGACCTGGACCGGCCACTCTTAAATTGGTTTTCACGGTTTCCAATTTAGACGAGACTAATGCCGAAGTGGATTATAATTTACCATGATCAGACTAAGCAAAAACGGGAGCACAGATGTGTCAAAACCTTAGGAGTAGGACCGTGATTCCGCACATGTTGTATATTTATAAAGGCCACCATAAGAAGGCGGCAAAATTTCTTGAGAAATGGCCACATTTTACAAACGTTCCTGGAGCACTTTCCGCAAATGTATTCTAATTTTGCCCACAATTGCTTGGCATATGTTGACTGCTGTGCCAGCAAACACATTGTGGTAAAACTTGCTCGTTATCTAGCGCATTCGAGCAAACCCTCTCGTTGTCTGTTTCACGATTTACGAGAGGAATGTCGATCCACAAAATATGCCGCCAGAATTTGTATTGCTTGAATGAAAACACCGCACACCAGGTAAGTTTCAATGCGCACACGTTCAGTGTTTACCAGCGCACTTTATTTCGTATGAAATGAGAAATCGTATACCCGAAAATAGTTAGGCCACTGCTAATTTTGGCAAAATTTACACACGATTCGTATGCCACGCAAACATATTACGCACTGCAGCCCATTTCGTAGTGATTATTGTGTGTCGCTACACTAATTATTCTGCTTAAATTACCACTACCTTCTTTCGTGGACGATTGGGGACCTTGTTTGCATAATGAGTATACTTACATTACTTACTTACGAACTATTGCATCGCTGGATACCACCACCTTGCATCGGTTCGCTGGCAATTCAACTGTTATGGGCCTTTACTCTGACCGATGCACCTATTGGTTGTTGAAGGAAATACCTTGTCAGCCCGCCTCTTAAGTGTTTCACTTCGTGGCATCCAATACAATTGTCGAACAGAATTACACGGAACAGATGACATGAACACAAAACGCTAGCTGTGTGGGCCACTCTCTTGTGACTCTTTTTGTGTGCACCGCAGGTCATCGGGTACGCTTTTCTCAGCATCTCAGAGAGCGGACGAAAAACGACCGAAAACGGTAGGATGCATCGATAGGATAGAATCTCACTCGGGGAGGAAGGTAAGTGCCCCGCGCCTTTCTTAGAAAGTCAACTCAGTACCGCGGAAGTTACTGTCAGTCGAAGAGAAAAGAACTTGCGCTTTATTTATTAAGCGAAGTAGCAAAGGGTAGACGTCAACAGCAGGATTAACGCCTCCATAAGCTTGGTGACCGTCATTTGTCACAGGAACCATTATGTATCCAAGATCATTGCAATAAAGGGGGGTGTGAGAAATATTTCGTTGGACAAATACACTTCAATTAGAAATAAGGCTTAACTACGAGATGGATTTTATATTATGCCGTGCCGTCTTATATATATATATATATATATATATATATATATATATATATATTATCATTTTTGGCATTTGCATATTATCAAAGATAAAAGTTGTGCCGATGTTAGACGCAGAATCAAATATTGCACCGCCGGTACATTCGCAGAACAACCGGGCGCCAAAAGCTTGGCGGCCTATCAATAAATTACGAGGAAAAAACGTAAAACGCAAAATGACGTATAACATGTGAGCAGCGCCCAAGAAACTGAAGCACTTAAGGGGCTCGACGAACCGCCAGTGAACCAGTAAATAAATTGAAAACACGGGCAAAGGAGAGAGCGATTACTCAATCGACTTCAAAGCGGTACGGTGCGGCGCATCCACTATAGTGATGACACCGCGTCGTGGTGCTCGACTAATCAATAAATACCGGGCAGACCGGGCGATGACGGAAGACTATCGTGGCGTTTTAGTGAATTGCTAGTCCATTTCCCCACGGCCCGGTGCCCCCCACTGGAAGTGCTCCATACCCGGGGCCCGGTGCCCCCCCCCGGGGGCACACCTTCAAACACATCTCAAGGTAGCCTCGTTTTAACATATTGCATACTCATACTTGCTTGAGACACGCACGAGTCTGGCTAATCGATATAGCTTATCCAGCAGAAAAGAACCCCAGGCTTTTTGTGATTTTTGAACGAATAACGAAAGTCGGGGCCGACGTGCTCGAAACTTCGCGTCTATTCTATACGAGAATACACGTATCTCGTTAGGTCATGAGCAAGCCATTTAAATGCGCTCTGCGGATTTGGCTTTACTTATGTGATTAAAGTAAAACTCCGAATTTTGCCACAGCAGCGCGGCGGCCTCTGTCGTCAGCATATTGCCCTGCTGCCACATTCCTCTGCTTCAGAAAGCCCACTGAGTATAGTCTGGTTGAAAGTAGAGACGAAGTGATTGCACATATGTATATGTTTTGCATTGCATGCAATAGTCTCCTACGAACCAACACTAGAAAGAAGTCGGCTTGTTCAGCAGGGTGTAGATCTTACATCAGGCCTGATAGTGTCAAAGATATCAGCGTAAAGAACATGGTCAACGGAGATTTTGAATAGAGCGCTCGGGTTAATTGATAGCTGAAAAAACCGTATTAGCAAATCTCGCATAGAATTCCAAATGGGCAAAGATAGCGCTCACAAGTTGAAGTGCAGAATCATTATTGCTAAGTGGAGCTTACTTTGGCGATTGCTTTTCTTTACATGGATTGTGTGCTTATGGAACCGTTGCAGATGTCTTGTATAACCGTCGGGCATATAATTCCTACTTAAGATCTATGGATTGTATTTGCGGTGCTTGGAATGGGTTTTTCTTCGTCCGAGGGCTCACACCTCTTCAACCGTGCGGGCAAGGGGTGGGTATGGATTTATGATTTGCACCAGCTGAACCACTGTTTTCTTATTATTTCGGAAAATCAAGAAGTTTAGATGCAAAACAAAACTTGATACTGAATGACCTAATTATTACATATATATATATATATATGGCAGACGAGACGAAATTCATTTAACACAGTTCATTTTATATTAAGACAAACATGAGAAGATTAAATTCGATGCTGCTTCTGATAGTTTCTGTTTCTCTGAACTATGTATGTTTTACAGACACCTTACTACGAACTCTGAAATTGTTGAACGGTATATCTTCGTACCAAATTAAACGATTTTTGGGGCTGACTGTTGTGCATACACTGGCATCAAGGACCTCCTGAAGAAATATTTGAATGTGGGACGCGCTACACCGCTGTGGGAGTTTGCGTCTTCGTGCCTACGTCCGATCAATAGCTTTGTGAGCCTTTTGTACTTTTGCTATTGTGAGACCCGTTATCGAGTCATCGGGTTTATGTACGGCCAGTTGTGAAGGTATGCGTAAGCCTTCCCGGTGTAACTACGAACTATCGTGGGGGGGCAGATTCGCTAGCATGAACGGGTGATGCCTGTCAAGGAAAGGAGAGAATTTCTATCACACAAGATATATGTTGCCCACGAAACACTAGCAACGAGAAGTAGCTATAGGAACAGCAATCCAGCCAGTAGTGATAGAAAGAAAATTGATCACGGTGTATACGCATATATATATTTCAGTCGTGTTCAATTACGCTTCCGTACGCTTCCATAAGGACACGTCAACGTGGTCATGGCAGCCACAATTGCCTTGATTTGCTACTGATCCTGCTAGGGCCGCTGTACGGAGGAGGAGCATTAGCAAAAGAGAATGTGGAAGATGAGGCTGTACAACAGCCGGGCACAGAGCGTGGGGTCAGTGACATATCGGAGCCTCGGAGTCTACCAGGCCGGGCCGTTGAAGCACCAATATAGATGAGAGCTGCATCTGCGAGAACCTTACTTGGTTCACTCGCTCTAGCTCTTTCTATCTGCCGGCTGATCCCAGTCGGTGGAAGAAATCGTGCCGACGGTTGAAGGAATGAATGAATGGAACACGCAAAATCAGGGTGCCAGTAGGTAGCAGTGACGAACAGCTATGGCAGCTTGGCCTGCGTCCGACGATAGTAGTGCTTCTTGGTGAACAACAACAAAAACAAGAACAACAACAACAACGATGACGGGAATGACTTCGACTACCCTTCACAGCTGTTACTACGACCCACTACTATTACTACCACTACGACGACTACACAGTTCCTTTTGGCTGACGGTGAGTTCGGCGTCTCCCGGCGTCTGGGGCCGGCCCCCCGGTGGTGGCGGCAGCGGCGTGGCTTAGGGGCATTTGGACAGGGGGCGTCCTGCTCCCCCCCCCCGAGGGTTCGTGGAACCGTCGACCGCGGCCCTCGTTCGTTCGTTCGTTGGCTCGTTTGGCCGTCCGTCCGTTCGGGGTCCTTCGTCTTGGCGCCTTTCCAGCCGTGTTGTGACCCCTTTCGCCCTCTGCGCCCCTGCTTCTCCCCGCCTCTCGGCGTGGACGCCTTATCATCATCGGGGTAACGGCAGTGCCCCCCTCGCCGCCCATACTTACACAGCCGCCCGCCGCCCCAGACACTGGCAAGCCAATGACACACGACGGTAGTCGACATCGACAGAAGACGACAGAAGCACTGCTGGCAGTGGTGCGCGTCAAGATGCCGCCACAACTACCGACAGCGTCGTCTTCGAAATGTCAAAATTGAAATGAATGCTTCCTGTTGTCGCCGGTCGTTGGTCGCCGCAGCCGTCGTGGCGTCGGTGTGCTTGTCGCTGCCGACAGTTATCTGATGAGGCAGGCGAAAATCGAAGCGAGGAAGGTAGCAGGCAAACAGGGGAATAGACAAAGGGAAAGAGAGGGAAATCCTGCGTGTGGTCGTTGTTGTAGCTGTCCTCGTTGTTGTCGTTGTAGCTGTGGTTGTTGTTGTAGATGTCGTTGTTGTTGTAGCTGTTGTTGTTGTAGTTGTCGTTGTTTCAGTTATTACTTCTGTTGTTGTTATCGTCAACAATAGTAATGCTGTTGTCCGCCAGCGAACGCACAGAGGCTTCTCTCTGTGTGTGTGTCTGTAGGCTGTCGATATGCATCGGTGCTTTTTCCCCGACTTTGATGATTTTCGTTCCTGTTCCGTCGATCGAGAAGAGACTTTAAGTTGGCTCTGAATTTTAACAACAGAACAGGGTGAGTCTCTCGCAAGCTACGCATCCGTATTCGATGTTGCGATACGTAGAGTATAAGTCGAATTCGTTGACTTTCAAGCTTGTAAGCCGTGCTTGACATTACAAGCAGATTCAGATTAAGTTATCTAAAGTTCTTTGTCCAAGCTCGCCTATTGATCGCGAACGCGTCGAAGAGCAGCTCGTGTTCACAGTTTACAGTTAGGGTATTCAAGTATTCCGTAGTCCGGCAGAGGGTATAAAGTTGATCGTTCACTGTATGGAGTTGCCGTTCGCCGACATTCAGCCAACAACGCTTAATGTCCACAGAATTGTTATCGATGCTTGCTTCATAAGACGAAGCCCAATAAAAACAATAAATACGCAACGGTGGGGGTCGAACCCGAGCTGCACCCTTGTATGCACCCCTCCGGTGGTCGCAAGGCGACCGCGAATGCACTCACCGCGCCACCACCGAGCTCGACCCTACCACCACCACAAGTTCTGCCACCACGACTACTAAAAATAAAGTTTTCGGGCTGACTCTTAGCCAAGATTTAACGTCCACGGAACTGTTTTTCACATTGCTTCATAGACGGACTACCCCCATAAATACCAATGTGCAACGGTGGGGCTCGAACCCACGCACCTATCTGGTGTCTCCTCCGGTTGCGAGGCGCAGACTTAAGCCACCCCCACGCCACCAGGCTCGACACCACGACTACTACTACTACTACTACTACTACTAATCTCTATTCCGTTACTACATCGACGTCTAATGTTAACACTACAAACAAAACACGTACGTATTTGTGTGCACCGACAGAACAGCAGCAGCAGCAGTAGCAGAAAGCTATCATTATCTGTCAGCTTGCCAGGTACGTGGCCACCCTTGTGGCGGGGGTGCTTCCGTCGGCATTGACACGTCTGCCATCGCTTGCGGCTCCGGCTCCTGTTTGGTGCCACCACACCGGGCCGTTCATCGGTGTCGACCTCCACCGAATGAGGGGATCCTTTAGCAGCCACCTAGCCAGCCGATCAACCGTTCTCCCCCCCCCCCGACCGACCCACGGACAGACCCCAACGAATGAACGGTGACAAGAACGGTGAAGGAACGAGGCGACGCCGGACTCGCCAGACCGGCAGCTGCCAAGACGATGCCAGGTCGTGGTGATCTGTGGTGGGCTGGCTGTGTCATGAGGCTGACTGGTCGGGGTCCTGGTCCCACCTCAGTATTTATACTCTCTCTCACAATATATATATTATATATATATGTATAAATATAGATATATATATCTATATATATATATATATTATTATATGTATATATATATATATGATATATATGTATATGTATATATCTATATATATATATATCTAATATATATATGCTCACTATAGTCTATCTATATATATATATATATCTCTATCATAATACTATACTATATATCTATATCATATCTCTCGCTCTTCTCTCTATCTCTCTCTCGTACTCTCTGTCTCTCTCTCTCTCTCTCTCTCTCTATCTCTCTACTGTCTCCTCTTCATTCTCTATCTCTCTGTCTCTCTCTCCCCTTTTGCGCCTTCTCTCTCTATCTTGCCTTTTCCCCTTCTGTATGGCTCTATCCTCTCTGTCTCCTCTCTTTCGCTCCTGCTCGCTCGGTGTTTAAGATAGACGCTGGCAGTCCTGCTCGTCTTTTGCTGGTTGCGCGAAAGTGCTGTAGTTGCGACGACTCGTTGGGTGTTGAGTCGCCGACTGCAGGCGACGGACGGTCTGGTTCCTGTAAAATTGGGGGGTCCTGGCGCTGCTCATTTGTCTCCTCTCTCTTTCTCTCTCTAGCTCTCTTGAGTCGTCTTACTGGTCGGCGCCCGTCAGGGGACGCGGTTCACTATCAAGCTAAGCTTGTTTGCCATGTTTGAGTGCCAGTTGTTGCTGCTGTTGTTGTTGTTGTTGTTGTTTTTTTTGTTATGTTTGTTGTTGATGTTGTTGTTATTATCGTGTTGCTGAGGCGATAAACCGCAGCAGATTTTTTTTTCTGTTAAAACAGGCCGATCTTATACGTCCAACACCTATTCGCGCAGAGTTTCATAATAGCGAATACGAACATACGGAATCAGCAATTTATGATATTTTTCAATGATCGTATGTACACGTAGATGTATATATATATATATATATATATATATATATATATATATATATATATATATATATATATATATATATGTATACATATATATATACACACATATATATATATACACACTCAGTATAACGACTAGCATATTACATATGCGTATATACAGGGTCTCCATAAAAATTCCGCATTGAATAAGGCATTGTAAAGCTGTTTTTAAAGCAAATATTTTTTCCAATGGAACATTGTGTTTGAGAAGTCTTGTTTCGGAGTGAGAGTGACATTACTAACATCTGTGACACTGGTGTTGATGCCCGACATAGGAGCGCAAAATCTGCAATTGCGTGACAGCCAGTCTTCCTATACAGAAACGAAGCACACCGTCGTGATCACTACCTCCGACCTGTCGCGCGACAGCCACAACGTCGCCACACAGTCATTTCTGCATGCACTCAATCTCGACACACCCGCCGAAAAATCCTATGTTGTCCGCAACCACAGCTCGCATTGCCATGTATTTGGTACAAATGATCGTCGTGAAATGTGCATTGGCCTGCATTTGTTAGTTTTGAGCGCTATAAGTTGAGGTATTGGGCGTAAAGGCTAATAGAACTTAATTTTTGCGAATTCTCTTCTAAACGACCATGTCGCATCTTCCGGCCGGCGTTCTTCAGCAGAACTTTCTACAAAACATTTTACGAACACGACGTACTTTATTTTTACGAATATGACGCTGTGCTTGGTTTCTGTATAGGAGGACTGGTTGTCTCAAAATTGCATATGTTATGCTCCTATTTCGGGCAACAACAACAGTGTCACAGATTTTAGTAATATCACTCTCACTTCGAAACGCAGACTTCTCAGAGACGATGTTCCATTAGAAAAAAATATTTGCTTCAGCGAGCTCTACATTTCCTTATATGCTTCCGAAATATTTAAGGGAAACCCTATGCACAAGGCCGGATCGAAAAGTTCTGATACAAATTTCTTAAAAAACAAAATATTTAGTTAGTCTTCCAAGGCAATTCATTTGTACCATATTCTTTCGCTCTCTTGGAAACAAACCGGACGCAACGCGTCCTTCGTAATCGAGTTGAGTTGTTCTTGCAAAGTGTTCTCTTGTATCTCCTCTAAAGTCTCGAAACGTTGCTCCTTCAAATTTTTGTTCTGTCCGTGGGAACAGGAAAAGGTAGCAGAGAGCCAGGGTTCAATGTCGTAACTATAACTCATCTCACGTAATCCCTCTCTGAAACAATACAGGGTACCCTGCTCTTGCCTAAACGTTCAATTCGGGCATTTCTCGACGGGTAATCTATTGACGCGTATTTTGCGAGCTTCCTTACCACCTATTCCATGCAAACATATAGTTCGAGTAAGCAACGTATCTATTGTTCAAGGTTGACATCATGTATATATTACACTACGTTCCTGGTCCTAAAATCAGGATATTAGAAAAGCTTATCTCAAAAGTCCACGCACAATCTCAACGGATTTGTTCTAAACACGGATTGCCTACAAAATAGCCTGTAAATATGCAAGAAGCTTAAAAGCAGTGAGTAAAATTGCTGTGCTCACAAGATAGGAGTGACCGAAGCGTTTACTCATAGAAAGCCTAATAAACATACCCCTGCTTTGGTCAACATCGGGATCGACAAAACATTTCGTCTTTCCTTCACCATAGCGTCATGGCTCTTCCAGAATAAATTGGTGCGGCTGAAAATATATGCTATAGAGCTAATTTTGAAGCACTCTATGTAGACCTTCTGTTGGGCCCAGTAATCTCAACTTGTTTTTAACTAGTTATGAGTATCTACACGTGAAGCCCTATAGATTAGTGAATGAATCTCCAGAAAGATAACCGACTTCATTAATGACTATATATATATATATGACACAGGACATTAACTTAAGTCTAAGAATGTTGACTTTATTTATTTAGCGGCAATTTTGTGTTAGCGCAATTCTCGTGTATATTCGAGTTGTCTACCTGTATGGTCAGGATCAGTAGAGCGATCACTGTACGTCTAGCATTGGCAAGCCGGGGTGAATCTGCTTGCGAATCTACCAAAAGAGAGAGGCTTAATGTTGATAACCTACTCCCGATTTAATCATCTCATCGCCTCAGTCGATACACACACATATATATATATATATATATATATATATATATATATATATATATATATATATATATATATATATTTATATATACATATATATATTATGTGCAATATATATATATATATATATATATATATACATTTTCTTTATTAGTGCTTATAGACACTTTTCACAGATCGTATCGAATGATCTTCATTTCAATCAGAAAGAATCGGATCCTACCACTGTTGTGACATATTCTCACCGCACTCCAGGAGAAAGCTTCCGCAAGAGGCAAGAGAAGCTTCAGCTCTTCCATCGTTTACTTACTCGACTCTGTATATATATATATATATATATATATATATATATATATATTTATATATATACAAATGTGTGTATGTGCGACCGTGGGCAGCGCATTTCTATATGTTCTATACACTTGTAATAAATGTATGTGCCGCCCGCAGCATGGTCATATGAATGAATGCTTGAGCTAGTGTGTACTTGTTCCAAATAAAAAGCGCTGAATCGGTGTTTAACAATGGGCACCTGCACATTTGATCGGCATCTTTTTAGCCGCGCAAATCGAAATCTTACGATGAGGGGAAACATACCATATTATCAAAGCGCTGCTGCAGCACCAGCGACAGTGGCAATTGTTGCTGATTTGTCTTGTTTTGGCTGTTGTAGTGTGTGGCAATAGCTTGGTGGTTGTAATTTTTATTAATAATAACAACAATATTATTGTGTGATTTATATATAAATATATATATATATATATATATATATATATATATATATATATATATTTATCGGTAGCAAGGTTTGTTGGCGACACCACCAACAACAGTGTATTGGGCCTTTTATTGATCAGCAACGTACAGGGAAAGAGAGACATATATTAAGTGGGGGAACCTCAGGGAAGGCTCCATGAGCGGGCCAGCAGAAACAGCAGCAACAGCAGCAGTAGGTTAATGCGAACAATGGAGAAGAGACCACCCTAGAGATAGATGGCGAAAGGCCGTGTGCGCCAGAAACATCGCAAGCGGCCGCAAGGAAAGCACCGAGACACAAAGACAGAGAGCAGATCAGCTAAAAAGCGAATCGCCTACAAAACAACTCGGCTGCTGTTGAAGTAGGCGTTTCCGTCTATTATCATCATCAAGCAGCCGGCCAGCCAGCACCTAATAAGTCAGCCACTAATTAGCTAACAAATTAACTTGTGGTCTCACTGTGCATCGCTGTGTCATTGAGTCTGCTCTTGATTCATCGTGTCATTTGCCGCTCTTTGCCTTTCCTTAATTTTGCCCATTGTCATTGCTTGCTCTTTTACTCTGTGTGTCTCTTTGTAGCTCGTTTTGTGCGAGCGAAACACTACTAGTAGTGAGGATAAAGGCTGTACGCCTTCGATTGACAGCACGGGGTTCATTCAGCTGGTCGGTGAGCCAAGCCTCCGTGCATCGAGCGCTGCAACGTACTCTACTTATTAAATATTAAAGCTTACCGACCTGCTTTACCTTGTGATTTATATACATACTTTTATTAAACTGCAGTGCATATATATATACGCCGCCGTAATCTGCGTGTGTGAATCAAAAGTTAAGAGTTTCGCCAAGTCATGCTCTTGTACCTTTCATGGCGTCTATAGAAAAAAATCTGTTTTTCTGCATCGTTAGGGTTAGTCTGTTAGGGCTAGATGTCCCGCTCGTTGGCAAAAAAACGTTTAAAGAGCATGTCGTCATAAAAAGTCTACACACAACCAGAAAGTGTTAGATTATACATTTTACTTATTAATCTTGCTAATGATGTTAGAAATGCGGCTAGGATCTAATCGTTAACAAAATACCTCTACTAAAATCTAACTAAGTTAAATCACAACCAACCATAGGCGTCAGGTGAACGTCAGGGCCAGAGTCAATGAACGATTATAGTGACTACTCGATAATTAAGGCATGATCATGATAGATCATTTAGAGTCTGCGACCCTATTGAATAGCCCTTCTCGTAGTCCCTTTGCGGCCCGACCGCTGAAGAACGGTCGAGTCAACCAGAGGTCAGCACCCACCCGCAGCAAAGATCACAAGGCACGCCAATCGGACGTACGTGAAGATCCACGTGCCAGCCGCCGACACATCATGCATGCTGCATGCATGACATGTATGTACGTGCAGGAAGGACAGTGCAGACGAACGTAGCTTGCACGCTGCAATCTCAAACTAGCACAGAGTCGTATCGGCACAAGCTGCTGTGCTGAGCGATCGGACAATGGCCAAAAACATAGGTCTGTGTACTATCGGCGGATGCGAACAAGTCAAAGTGGAAAAGATAGCTAACCGTGTCTCTAGCGACAGCGGGTGGCTGATCTAAAGCCTGACGTACCATAGTTAATCACAACATTACGGATGTTCAACCCTTCGAAAGGGCGCTTACTCTCGCGAGAGCCGAGTAGTATAATAAATATATATATATATATATATATATATATATATATATATATATATATATATATATATATATATATATATATATATATATATATATCTGGAATTTAAAAACCCAATTTAAACAAGTAATTGCGGTAACCTCTCAATGGAAGACGCCGCTTTGTTCCAGCGTTTGTGTGTCAGCTGAGAAGCTTCATGTACAGCTGCGCATGGTTTGAAGTCGTGTCACGTGATGAGAAGAGAGCAACGGAAGAACTGGAAGACTCAACGATCCTCAGAGGATACTGTTAACTCCCCTTGAAGAGAGCAAACGGTACTACCCTGTCTCCTGTATATATATATATATATATATATATATATATATATATATATATATATATATATATATATATATATATATTAAATCTGGCACCGCCACTGTGGCCCATTACAAGGCAGCGAAGTGTCAAACCTGATCTCGGCGCAACAAATTGCAAGAACTCGAAATACGCACGTCTAAACCCGCGTGGCCTAAGTACCCATCTGCGTTTTGGTTTACACGCAAATGATTTATTTGGTAAACAAGCATGAAAAGAAGCTATCTAAGAAGTGGTTGAGTGTCGTGCACTCACCCACCGGTCCGCCATTTACCATACCGAGTCGCTAGAAGAGATGCGCAAGCTCAATGTGTTTCCTCGGACGTTTGCTTGCGCCTCAAGGTTTACAAACAATGGTCACGTATCGTTGTTAGCTGGTAGAACCCTGAATGGAGAACGCAATCCATTTGTGTCTTCTCAACCCAGTACTCCCTAGTTGAGGTGTCGATGGCTTCCTCTCTTACATGGGCGTCCGTATACTGCTTTGGTAAAGCGCTAACGAAGGTTGCTCGCACAACCACGCCTATACGCAGACATCAGACAACGACTGAATGCAGATGACAGTCAAACGAAATGCCTCGTTAATAACGAGGCATTTCGTTTAGAAGTCGCATACATATGCAAAGTTTCCGACGAAAAACATCTCGATATATATATATATATATATATATATATATATATTTATATTTATATTTATGTGTCGCAGTCACAATGAGGCGACACCGAAACTCCTGCGAATCTACGTTGCTCGACAGCTAGCCGGTCTTGTCATGCATGCAAGGTATACGTGCAACCCGAAAGCTTGAACTGGGATTTAATTCTGTCAGGAATTTAGGAGCGTAGGCAAATGTTCTACTTAGATAGTGCTTGGCTCAGGTTGGTATTCACCGTTTAAATTCATATTCAAATGAGCCGCCAAATGCCGCCAGGATGTGGTGAGACCTTGCCGCAAAAGCGTGGTGGAAGGTAAGCACGTCCGGCGAACGCTCAGTGACCGCCATGTTGATGAGAATGGTGACGATGACACAAAGGCCTAATTAAGTTCCCAATTACCATCGTCTCGTGGCATTCATTACTTGTGCGTCGTTTTGGGTTTAGCCGCTGTGCAATGTTGTTGTTGTTGACGTTGTCGTTGTTGTTGACGTTGTTGTTACTATTGCTGTTGTTGTTGTTGTTGTTGTTGTTGCTACTTCTGTAGTGGCCGTGGTGGTAAGTTGGTTCTATGTCAAACGGTGTATTGAGAACCCCGCTTTTATTCCGTACGGTGTACCTTTACGGTATACCTACCTGACTAAACAAATCAGTGTTCTTCTGTTAACGTTCTCTGTTCGTTGTAGCGCTGTTCTACGCCACTGCGTAGACGCGGCCTGCTACGACGACGCGAAGGCCACGCGCAATCGATTGAGCACCTCGATGACGGACCTCACGAAGTTAGTGAGTCGTCTGCGTTCCAAACCACTCAATGCGAGAAAATGGATCACGGTGGAGACGTGGAGTCGGAGGGACTGAAGACTTTTAGACGTTAGTTGTCTGTCTAGCTGTTCTGCTTTAGCCTGCTTTCTCTGTGATACTCCCGACCACCCGTATTACTACTCTCAACTGTGCGTAGTTGAGTTCGAGAATGTAGTACTAACATGTTGTAATGGCAATAAAATATATTTATAATTCATACTAATAATCAAAGTTATGGGGTGAAAAACAGCCTATCTATGTAACGCTAGACACCCACCAAGCAAATCGTTACTTAGATCTCAGACACTACCTCTAAGTAGCGCATACGCCGCACGCTGCAGCTTACGTGGCGGCGGCCATCATACAAGCTACATGCTACAGCGAACATATATCGATCTACATTATGGTCGAGGTGTTTTTTGTTGCTTCTGCTGCTGCTGCTGCTGCAGCTGCCGCTGACATTACCGCCGCAATTAATCATGATGATGCTAAGTACATCGTCAGTAATCAGCGTCATTGTCATAGTAATTAATTGAAAGCGGTTATATAACAATGCGCATAGTGATAATGACGAAAAAATATGATGGCGTCCTGTCGTCCTTGGCGTGTTAACGACGCCGGAAACCTAAACGAGGTGTGTCAAGCTGTGTCCTCGATGCGACCTCAAGTGTCTGCTCGGTAAAAACAGAAAATGCAACAAATAGTAGCGACGATGCCTGTGATTGATGTCATCTTCCTACGCCACTGGGTTCGTTTCTCTTCCCCCTCTTCAGCTCTCTCTTTCTCACATTCACGGTTTACTTCTCCCACGACAAGAGTCATCGATCATGCCATGACATGCCACGTTGATGTATGTAATTTTCATCTTCGTCGAGGGCTAGAATTTTAGCGAATCGGTCAGTCGGATGACTGCTGTTGTTGTTGTTCAGGTGCGTTTTGTCGACCGTGATCTCTCCGTCGGGCTACGCATGTATACGCCGTTGTTGTTGCGTTATTCGTGTTATATATATATATATATATATATATATATATATATATATATATATATATATATATATATATATATATATATTGTATCTCAATCGGTGATGGCTTAATTGAGTGAGAAGGTGAGGCTGCCGTTCACCTCAAGCGTACCATCTATCTCAGTTTCGTCTGTCATAATCACAATCACTTCTCGTTGCACTGCCGTAGCGCAGCTATACGCGACCTTTCGATCGAGACGCTAAGACGAAGAGCTTCTGCAAAGTTCTCTTTTGTTTCTGGCTTCAGAAGTGTATCGGTCCGATTCGCAGGGTTTGCTCAAATTTGCCCAGTTGCAAACACGTCAAGGTGCGTCCAGTTGCTTGACAGCCATCGTCAGCCAGACGCGTCGCTCATCATCCGAACACCTATGGCCGGGCGAATGATGATGACGAAACAGGTGTTCGGCGTTCGTTCACATAATGAGCGTCCAATGAACGAGCCAAAGTCACTCTAATTGTTTGCTACCGTTTCGTCGTACCGTCGAGCTATTATCTCACACGAATATGAAGATTCGTAGCAGTGGTAGTAACAGCAATCGCGGAGAAGGCGTTACTAGATGGCCGTGCGTGAACCTATTTAGGCTCGCTGCTGCGTTGCTCGAACTGCTTTGACATATTCGACATCTTGTCGTTCGCCGTCTATCTCAAACAGACGGAGCACCGACTCGGCGTAGCGTTCGGCTATGCGTCGAGTCGAAAAGCACTGGCGCCAGCGCACTCTGAAAGCCCTGCGTGTGGTTGTTATTGCTGTCCCATAATTCTGTCCATCTACTACTACTTTAGTTATTGTTGTTCTTGTTGTTGGTATTGTTGTTGTTAGTGTAGTTGTTGTTGCTTTTGTTACCCTGAAACGCGGGGGAACACTACGAAGCCCCGAGTCCTTAAAGTCGTCCTTGCATTTGCTAGCCGGATAACTTGGACAGATCTAGCTAACACTCCTCTATGTGAGTGGATGATAAATGTGATGATGAGAGATGATAAATAGATAGATAGCAGATGCAGACTGGAGAATCAAGCGGCGGCTTCTGCGATTGTCGTGGTTGCGGCAGCGATGGCAAGGTGGCAGCATCAGTAGTAATTTGATTTAATGTTAATCTTTGGTCGCTTGACAAGTGTGTGTGTGTGTGTGTGTTTGTGTACACCTGTATACAACCTTGTATACTAGAGGGCGGGCGTAGAACGCTGCGGCTAACGTCACAGTAACGCTAGCAGAGCAAATATGGCTGAAGCAGTACATAGCAGCACAGCTGTTATGTGCTGTTATGGCAATGTCACTGCAGTCGCGTTATGGCGCGATCTGTAACCAACAGGAGAGGCCGGCGTTGCAACCGCCCGGCGCACAACGTGGGCCAGGCAGCAACTTCTGCTTGCCTTTCTGTCCACGACTCGATAAGCTTCCCCCCTCTCTTTCTCTCTCGTCTAAACGTTTAAACTTTTCCCGGTGACCCTCAGCCAACATGTAACGTCCACGGGTTTGCTTTCTCATTGAGCCTCGTAAGACGGACACCCCACAAATACAAATGTACAATCGTGGGCATCGATTCCGTGCACCTATGTATCTCGTCCAGTCGCGAGGCGCACGCGAATGCACCACGCTACCAGTCTCGACCTTCTCTCTCGTCTAGCCGATGTGGCTGTTGTTGTTGTTGCTGTTCTTACTGTTGTTGTTTCCGTTGTTGCCTTTGCTGGTACAGTTGTTACTGTTGTTGTTTCCGTTGTTGCTTTTGCTGGTACAGTTGTTGTTGTCGTCGTGGTTGTTGTTTTTGCTGCTGCTACTGCTACTCTTGTTATTGATGCTGCTGTTACTGTTGTTGTTGTTGTCGTCGTTATTGTCGTTGTTGTTGTTGTTGCTGCTGCTGCTGTTGCTGTTGTTGCAGTTGTTGTTGTTTCTGCTGCTACTGCTGTTGTTCTTGTTGCTGTTCTTAGGGTTGTTGTTTCTGCTGGTCCTGTTGTTGCCGCCGCCGCCCCTGTTGTCTTGCTATTGTAAGTTGGCTTGCAGAGCACGTGGGTCGTCCGACGTACGGGGGCGTCTGGGTGCGCGCGTGTAAGCGTATCCTTCGTCTACTGCGAGCTCATTTGCGTACGCACTCCGCTACTAGTCGGAATACTGACTGAGCAATGCTTTGCGGATCCAGGGGTCTGTCTTGAAGCCTTCACAAAACTCTTCTCTCGAGATCCGCGCGTCGGAGTCTGAGTCGAGTTTTGCGAACAGCTGGTCCACCCTCCGCGACACCGGGTCACCATCAGTCGCCTTGCCTGTGAAAATCGCCAATCGCCACATTGACAATAGCAGCAACAACAACAACAACAGCAACAAACGACAGAAACAACGACGCGCAGTCAAGTGTCAGTTTAGTACAGATGTACATATATGCGTTATGCGTTCAAGACTTATGTCGGTATGCTTGTGTCATCTCATCTACGAACACTTTATAGCTTATCGTATTGTCATACAGTTGGACTCCACCTCCACGTCTCGGTATACTTCTGATTTCTATCAGTTACGACATAAGAATGCCTCCTTTATCCGTTGTTTGGGTGCTGACTGGTATTGCTACCCCGGCAGTGCTGTCGCAGCTCGGTTTTCGCCCTGGGGGTGTATCTAAAGGCAGTTTTACTCGAGTTGGTTCGGAGTTTTTAAATAATAATAATAATAATAATAATAAATCGGAGTTTTTGTAGCATACAACGCGCTACTAACCAGACACGACGATTGATGCGACGATGGCCGCCACATCAAACGGAAAGCAACGACAACAACAACAACAACAAAGGAAGGGGTGAAGTTGATACATATGTATATAGCAAGCTACAAGGTTGATAGGTGCATAATATGCATCCGGCGACTTCAACTCTATAGAGCAGTAGTAGTAAGCGGTCTGTACTCCGTATGTTTGATGTACTTCTATTCCAGCGTAGGCGTAACAGAACAGCCGTGGGGCCGAGGGGCGAGCGGACAGGCCAGAGAGGCGGAGAGAGGCGTTTGATCGACATACCTCCACTGCCGTTCTTGGAGTTTATATGTCCTTTGATGTGAATAGACCCCGGCCCCCGATGTGGCCCCGGGGCTAGTCAAGCATTCCATCTAGCTAGGATGTGTCCTGTTCTATAAGCGCGTGCGGGGTGCCCTCCCACACCGGCCCACAATGGCGGCCAGATGGCTGGCCTCCTAGCGCGCTAGCAAAGCAATAATAGCCTAGTTGTAACCCAGCACTGCATCGTGCATCGATTTATTGCTGGGACCCGGCTGTCGTTTCTTCTTCGGCCTGCTTCTTACCTAACTTCGAAGTCTGTGACTGAATGCTGTTGCGTCTAGGGCTTGTCATTCCACCTCTCTTAGTCGGTTTAAGGCTTTGACGCAGTTTTCCCGTATATATATATATATATATATATATATATTTATATAAATATATATAGATATATATATATATGTATATAAATATAAATATATATATATATATATATATATAAATATATCTATATATATATATATATATATATATATATATATATATATAAATATATATATATATATATATATATATATATTTATATATTCATGGAGGCGAGAGTTCTACAACAAGTTAAGGCATCACATCCGTCTGCATCGATCACCGAGGGACCTGATGCGACAGCTGCTATCGTGGAAGACGGTGGTTCCGGCAAAGATAAGGCTTCGTACGCTGCTGTCCTTAGGGGCATTTCTACCACACAGGAAAGCTCCTCACCGCAGCTGCTTCTCCCCAATCCGCGACCGCTACCGAGGCCCAAACGGAAGCGAACCAACACGTACAGGAGTCGTCAAGCTCGGCCGCGGTATACCACTAAACTCACCACGAAGAGACACACCCGTAACAAGACGTCTCGCAGAGATGTTGGGGGCGCCTTAACAGACGTCGCTCGGATGTTAGAGGGTGTCAGCCCTGAATTGGCATCAACTTTGAGAACAATTGCGGAAGCTCTAAAACCTTTATTGGCTCTCCTTCCACTCGCAGAGAAGCTTAAAGCCTTTACATCATAATGCCAGATAATAATAACCCAAGCGGAACTGATGCCGTACAAACATCTCCATTCTTGGATACCTCCAACAGGGCTACATGCCCGGTTTGCAAAGGTGTCTTCACGAAAAGGGGTCTTGCCAGACACATATCAGCCAGGCATGCTGACGCCGCCAACAGGCCGTTTACAGCCCATCGGGCCTCGACGGAAGAAATTGAGATAGACACTCTACTCGTAGACATTCAGGCAAACATGCGCCAAGCCAAACTGCTACGCATTTTACCAAAATCTGTAAGGCCTACTGTTGCAGAGGAACTTACTAACGTCTTCTCAAACGTCGCCAAGGACAACGACTTCTCCGCCTGGTACTCTTTGTTCTCCTTTGCTCCGGTCGTGCTGCGACTTCCTCGAGCGGAAAAGGACGCCCGGTCCCTGTCTGTCGTGATTAGGAAGAACTTACGCGAATTTTCAGCGGGAAAAAGGCTTAGGGACCTGACGCATGAGGATTCGGGATCGAAGGCTTACCTCGACGATAACCTCTGCAGACGGGTGAGAGTCAAGTTGTCGGAAGGCGATATCTCAGGTGCAGCTAGATTGGTGAGCTCCGAGGATATTCTAGCGCCAGTGAACGAAAATACGGAAGCACTCCGCTCCAAACACCCACAGGCTCCTCGGGATCTAACCATGCCCACACCCCCGGCGGTTACACTGCCATCTTCAACCTCGCGCGACGAGATACTGAACGCCATGAAGACCTTCAGTCGGAGTTCAGCTGCCGGCCTGGATTTTATGAGACCCCGTCTACTTCAGGACCTACTGTCTGGTGCACTGGGCAGCACGGCTGAGCGATTAGCTGACGCCATTGCCAAAGTAGTTGATGTGCTCAGATGGGGCTCGCCCCCTTCCTGTCTTATACCACTTATCTTCGGAGCACGAATGTTTGCACTAAAGAAAAAAGATGGATCATTACGCCCTATCGCCTGTTCCTTGGTCGTTCGCCGATTGGCAGCCAAAATCAGCTGTCAAGATAATAAGGACGCTGTTTTAGCAGCTCTTGGCAATCACCAGCTAGGATTCGCTACCCCTGGCGGTACAGAGGTAACAGTACACTGTGCCCGTACATTTCTGCAATCGCGCAAAGTACCGACGGTGATGGTCAAACTGGATTTCCGAAACGCTTTTAATAGCGTTCGACGAGACCATATACTCCAATCCGTCAAGACGTGGGTTCCCTTACTGTTTCACCAGACGAATCTGGCTTACGGTCAGTCATCACATCTGGTCATGCCCCATAACACGATGCTATCGGAAACAGGTCTTCAGCAGGGCGATCCCCTAGGTCCTCCACTTTTCTGTCTGTGTATCAAGGATATGGTGGATACACTGCGATCTCCTCTTAATGCCTGGTACTTGGATGACGGCGTTCTAGGTGGAGACCTCCCGACAGTACTAGACGATATTCGAAAAGTCATTGACTTTGGTGTTATTAGTGGCCTGAATCTGAACCCGGGCAAATGTGAAGTCTATGTTACGGATCATAACGGAATTGAACCATTAGATTTAACGGACCTCTTTAGCATACTCCCTGGATGCCGCGTTGTTGACAAGGCTGACCTGGAGCTGTTAGGTGTGCCCTTGCTGCCGGATGGGGTACCAAAAGCACTAGCCGCCCGGAAAGACAAACTGAACTTCGCCACAGGCAGACTATCCCAATTGGGGGCCCACTGCGGTCTGTTTCTCCTTAGATCTTGCTTTTCAGCCACGAAGTTAACACACCTAGTTAGAGGTTGCAATTTATCCTCATCGCCTGAACTTTTACAGCCTTTTAATGATCTTAGCTTAGATATTTTAGAGGAGATACTTAATCTTCAGCTTACCGCTGTGGCAAGGGATCAGGTAATGCTTCCGATCTCTCTAGGCGGCTTAGGTATGCCGGACGCGGTCATGATGGCTGGACCCGCGATCGTGTCATCATTGACTCAGGCTTCGGAGAGGGTTAGGGCTTTATTGGATAAGGATGGATGGGAAGCTTATAACGCTGAGCTACAAAAGCTGACCGACAGATTGTTGTCTTTGTTTGACTCCCCTCCCGATGAAAGAACTAAACAGAGCAGTTGGACAGACCCTCTGCAAGAAAAGCGATTAACAAACCTGATTGCTAGAGCCCCCACCGTGACTGACAAAGCCAGGCTTCGAGCCGTTAGTAGTCAAGGGGCTGGAGCCTGGTTACATGCCCTACCCTGTCCACGAATAGGGACGCTTTTGGATGATGAGACGACGCGCATCAGCACCGGATTGCGTCTTGGTGTCGACCTAGTTGTCCCTCACCGATGTCGTTGTGGCTACATTGTAGACGCTTTGGCGCATCATGGCTTATCATGCGTCTTAAGTGCAGGCCGAAGAGCACGCCACTCGGCATTAAATGACACTTTCAGTCGAGCACTAAGATCTGCTGGTTTTCCGTGCGTACTAGAACCTCCGGGTCTATCCAGAGATGACGGAAAAAGGCCTGACGGTCTTACTCTAACCCCCTTTGAGCGTGGTCGCATGCTTGTTTGGGACGCAACTGTAACCGACTCATTAACCCCTTCGATGGTCGGTGCAGGTGCGGACCAGGCAGGTCATGCGTCTAGGTTAGCAGAAGCTAACAAATGTAGAAAATACTCAGGCGTTAGTTATCCGCATCAATTCTGTCCGTTGGCCTTTGAAACAATAGGAGGACCAGGCCCGCTTACATTGAAGTTGATTCAGCGCGTAGGTAGAAGCCTTAACCTCTCCACGGGAGACTCAAGAGCATCGGAATTTTTGCGTCAAAGGCTGTCGCTTGACATCCAACGAGGAAACGCAGCATCTGTTCGGGGCACATTGTTGAACTGGGCTAATCCCGGGTTAGATAACCCGTAACCACACGTTAACGCGGAGACCATTGTTCACTCCAAAGTGCTAACATAAAGAGTCATTTAATAAATTCTTCTATAAATATATATATATATATATATATAAATAAATAAATATATATATATATATATATATATATATATATATATATAATGTTAGGAAGCCAAAAAGAGCAGGCGCTTTATTATACGACTATATCTACGGATTACTCCTCAGATCGTATTTAACTACTATTACCTACTTTATTACATTGATTGTCGTAAAAACAGTCCGCCATAGCCACACTTTAGAGGGAGACGCAAAACGTACGGGGTGATACAGCACGAGAAGCAACGTGAGACCTAGGTAGTGGCTCAGAGATCCCGACTTAGAAAAGAAGCCTGGGCTAGTCATGCGGCTGTGTCATCAAGTCTAGTCGCATTATATCTTGCCCGGGAGGTGACTGATAAAAGGCCGCGTTGGCGGCCATATTGATCAACGCCAACAATATGCGCTAGCGTGCTCAACTACATCGCCAGTGCAGGTGGCGCGGCATAAGAGTAGAGCGACCATAAGCATAGTAAATTGACAATAATCTCAATCAATGCCGTACCTAATGCAAATACTGGGTAGCAACTTCCGCTCAGCTTTGCTCATATTCCGCAACGCAATAGAATTCTATCCATACCTGCCACCAATTCAGCTGAGTACGCTATACCTGTATGTAAGGTGCCCCACTTCTTTGGGCTGGGGAGCCTCAATTTCTGTGTCTATCAAATATGACAGTGTGGTCGATATGAGTCTAGTGCGGTAGTTATGCTTGCCATCTATGGGGGTGTTGAGGTATAAGAAGGTATTCCCTAACAATTCTTGTGGCAGTATGGCCCCATCGCAGTGGTGTGGTTTGTCACCTATTCTCCAATAGCATTTCTAAGAGAGAATTAGATGACAACAGCAATGATCGTGCCGACGACACCCCCGTAGATGGCAACCATGATTAGCGCACTAGCCCCCGAAATCACGCCGCCACAAGCTGAGTCTCCTAGTTACCAATTATGTCAACATTGTTTGGTTTGTGCAACAGGGTAGCATTCGTTCATTTAATTAGCAGAAACTGGATTGGAGACACTTGTTGAATACGACTTCTAACATCAAGACAAGAACAGCCTTGAGGTGCTTGTTCGGCGCACCATCCGGCATGGGTACCCTCTCCATGCGTAAATCTTTGATCAGCAGCACGTCTTCCGGAGCAGTAAACTCTTGTCTGACAAGTCTCGCTTTCTTATAGATTCCTTGTCCCAAGCTGTAGGGTAAAACGGCGCCGCCATGACGTGGTTCTTCAATGGGTCGTAATAAAAGCCAGCAATATATATATATATATATATATATTTATATATATATATATATATATATATATATATATTTATATATATATATATATATATATATATATATATATATATATATATATATATATATATATAACCATTTTGTTGATTTTATTTAAATATATTTGTATTCTGTAGAATGCATTATGTATTTGTCACACAATTCACGAATCATTAGCTATGACAATGTGTTTAGCGGTTTTGTATGGTGACTATCACGGGTCCGTTTTGTTTAGGCCAGGCTAAAACCACTTTAGAAGTATGCCCCGAACGGAGGCAGCGCTTCTACGGTGTATGCCAAAATTTAGACGTTGTTTAAAGAAGGACGATAACTTGCTATCACCAGACGACAGGTTTAACAAAATGCCGACTTTGCGGATCAGTTGCCTGGTCAGCTGACAGAAGTACTCAAAATTTCAAATGCGAGAGGGCAATTCGTGCGGATACAAGATTAATGAGTCTGTGCTTACTGATCTCTGCAAAGTGGGTTGCATAGCCAACTTAAGATGCGCCGCTACCGACCATAGAGGGGCTAGGGAATCTCTTATTTAAATAGCATTAAATGTCCGATTCTAGCGTTGTGTGCATCATACGATTGAAGCTCTCCACAATGAACGAAAAATGTGTTGCTTTGGGTAACTGGAAATCGTTTAATCTTAATCATATTCATTTGACGCCGATTCACTATAATGTGAGCGACTATAACGCCACAGTTAAACGTCGTTAAATTATGACACTAAACTGTTTAGCACATCAAAAGCAGAGAGTTATCAACAGTATAGTGAACGTATCCAGTCAGTTAGGAGAGTTTTCCCGGCGCGCGACATATCGCCACATTTTATAGCTTACGGCGTGGTTTCCATTTTTTTGGGGGGGCGGGGCGAAGGGATGTAAAGCAAGAGCGCACAAAGCATTTTTGAGATGCGATTATATGTGCTTATAATTTTGCTGCCTTCGACAAACTTTCTTCAGCAGGTTATGTCATGATCGCCGCCCTACAGTTGCCTTCATCTTGGCGGCAGAAAGAAGGCAGCCGTTCCAGGTGTTTGTCTATGCCGTTATTCCTGGCAGAGCTCGCCGGAGAATAACAGACAGCCCACGACAATAGAAGAGCTATTTTCATCCCTTACTTGAGGATGCACCAGATTGCCTGGTTGGTTTCTCCCAATCCTTCTCCTGAAGGACTTTGTCAACATCCTTATTCGATATAGCCTTTTTTCGCATACGTCTTCCCGCTGTTCCTGTGTGGACCATAGAATAGTGGCAACGACGTAGAGAGCAGGCAATTTAGTTTTGTAAATGTATGGTATGGTATAGCGTAGATACATTCGGGTGGTCCCAGCCGCAGGTTCCCCATTTTGGCATGACGTCGCCCAGTCTCCGGGACGAGTAATGTCAGCGGAACGATGTCATTACCACCGCAGCAAACTTGACCCGTGAGTATTGGGCCCGTAAGCAAGCGTCTAGTGCAATCGTAGTGTAAACAGAATAATATACTGAAACAGTTTCAAACACTAAAAAGAGAGCGGTGCAGAAACTCAATATACGCGCATTGCAGTTGATGCGGTATTCTATTCGCAAGCTGGATTGCCCCGGAGGTACAACAATTGAAAGAATCCGATTGAAAATACTCGTGATCAGATTACAGAAGATACTTTTTAGTGTATTGTTTTTTTTAATTACTTTGGCAAGTAGGATAGAGCCGCGTAGTCTGTGTTTCGTTTGCCTGAATCGATATACATTTTCTGCAGCTCGAGAATGTGCACGCATATGTTTGGCCGCCGTTCTTCTAAAGGAAGTGATTTTAGAATAGAATAGAATAGAAAACGCCTTTATTTACCGAATAAAGGGTAAGAAGGAAAGCTAGGTGGGCAAGGACGCCCCCAAAACCTCCTTGTTGTGCAATTCTCTGGCTACACGCCAGGCGAACATATTATTGACTGTTTCAAGTCTTGGAATACATTTTGGTAAAAACATGATTTGACTTCTGCGATTATTCATTGTCACGTCGAAAAAACGGTTGATAAGATCGGCACTTGAAAGTTGCGATAGTGCTCGCGTGTCGTTGTTCTTCAGTAAAAACGAGAGCGACGGAAGGTTTACAGCATTCGGGTCAATATCACATCTTTTACAGAGCCTTTTTAGAAATCTTCTCTGAATACCTTCAAGCATGCCTATGTGCTTGCACAAGTGTGGGCTCCAGACAGGTGAACAATATAAAAGTTTGGATAGCACAATTGCTTTATACAGACGAATATACACATTTGGGTCCTTGATGATAAAGCAACGGAACAGCGTGTTCACAAGTGTAGATGTTGTTTTGACTAGCTCTCTTATATGTACAGAAAATGTTAGATCTGTTGACATTAATACACCGAGATCCCGAGCAACATTAGCGGTGGGCAGAATTGTCCCGTTAAGCTGATACTCCAGATTAAAGAAGCCATGTTTCAAAACGAGGCATTTCGAAACTGATAGCTCCATGCCATTGTCAATGCACCAGCGGCAGATGCCATCGACAGCAGACTGTAACGCAGTGTGCGCTGAGGGAGAGTCCAAGGGTGCGTATATCTTTAGGTCATCGGCGTACAGTAGGTATTTAACACTCGACGGAATATAAGATTTTATGTCTAAAACAAACACTGTGTACAGCAAAGGAGAGACGCAGCTCCCCTGTGGGACGCCGGACGGAGCCAGTCGTGGCTCACTGAGAGCTTCCCCGCATTTGACTCGGAACGACCGATTGTGTAAAAACGCGGCAAGCCATTTGCGCGTTTGTAAATGAACCTGGAGCGTCTTCATCTTGTCGATAAGAAGCTTATGATCAACCCTGTCAAAGGCACTCTTCTGGTCAAAATATATACAGTGAAAATCTTTTTTGGCATTTATGTACAAGGCCCAATCGTTTGTCATTTCTAATAGTTGCGTGCACGTAGAACGACGAGGTACAAATCCGTGTTGGAAAGTATCAAAAAAATTATTCACAGTCATATAGTTAGTTACGTGTTTGACTAAGATCTTTTCAAAAATTGTGCAGGCGATGGAACACTGAGCCACAGGGCGATAATTCTCAACGCGCTTTTTGGGCCCCTTCTTGTGTATCGGTGTGGCAATGCTCTGTTTAAAAACTTCTGGGACTACGGTGTCATTGTATGAACGTTCGAAGATGAGTTTTAATGGCTCCGCTAAAAATATAGCTAGCTTTTTAAAAAATATAGGTGGGATGCCATCAGGTGTATGGCTGCATTTGGGTTTCAGAGATAAGAGTTGCATGTAAATGTCATATTCGTTAAAATCAATAGGTGAGTCGCTGTAGCTCGTAGGAAAATAAGATGTCGACATGGGTGAGACGGAAGTTACTGGCACCGTGTTGAACAAAGATGAGAAATGAGCTGCTAGAAGCTCAACCTTCTCCTCGTCTGTCGATGCCGATAGTGAGTTAGATTCCAGGGTTGGTGGAGACTCGTTGCTTGTGAGGCGCGAGTTCGCGTAGCGGAAGAGGGACCGGCTGTCCTTGACGCTTATGCTCATCTCGGTCAGGACGCGGAGACGCTTTGTTGCTTTCATGAGTTTCCGATGATACGTAGTGGACGAAGCGGAATCAGGGAGCGAGGAAATTACTCGCTCGAGGCGGGCTACGTGTGAGCGCAGTTTCATGAGCTTCTTGTCGACTACAAGAGGAGTAAAGGCTTCGATCAGAAAACGACAGCACCGCATGAACTTGTTGTACATATCGTTAGCATCATGGCAGTCTAGAAAGAAAACCCTCCAATCGATGAGGTTAAGGTGGTTGGCCATTAGCTCAATGTTCATTTGTTGAAAGTTGAAATTACACAGCATTTTGATTGTTTCAGAGACGTCCGTTATGAGACTGAACGAGATGAGCTTGTGATCAGAGCTGATGATTGGGTCGCGGATGTCGGTGTTGTCGACAGTGTCAGGATGAGTGGTCAGCAAAAGATCGAGAGTAGAGCCAGCATGATGCGTGGGACCATTGATAAGCTGAATTAGATTGTTCTCAACGATGCAGTTGACGAAAACCGCTTCCATTGAATCAGGGAGGTGCTGGTGTGGGATGCGACCGTAACCGACTCTTTAGCCCCTTCAATGGTCGGTGCGGGCGCAGCCCGCCCTGGACACGCGGTAGCCCTAGCGGAGGCAGCCAAGTGCCGAAAGTATTCAAGCGTCGCTTACCCACACATGTTCTCACCCCTTGCGTTTGAGACGTTGGGGGGGCCTGGGCTGCTAACGAAGAAACTGCTTAACGATGTCGGAAGAAGATTGATGCTTGCTACAGGAGACAAGAGGGCGGGGCAGCAATATTTACAGCAACGTCTGTCATTGAATGTTCAGAGAGGGACTGCCGCTTCGGTGAGAGGCACCCTGGCTAGGTGGACCAGCCCAAGCCTGGACCTAACGCCTTGAGTTATGCCCCGAGCGGGCTGTGCACATGTTCTTACATCACAAATGTATACCTTGATACACATAAATAAATAATATGAATGTATATATATATATATATATATATATATATATATATATATATAATTACCGTGAAGAACGTATATCGCGGTGACAATGTCTTGCATTTCTGCTCTCGTTACGAAGCCGTCGTTGTCGATGTCGTAGAGGTCGAAAGCCCAGTTGAGCTTCTCGTCGATGGAGCCCTTGGTCGTGATCGAGATGGCGCGAATGAATTCTTTGAAGGTAATCACGCCGTTCTGAAACCATAACAAGGACCCGCCGTTATTGCTTTGGTCGACAGACGTGTCGCACACAGACTTATCATAATAATGTCACAAACTCAGACACAACAACACAATTGAAAAAAAAATACACAAATAAACACGCTTTCTTTTGTTATCAGCCATTTTCAAATTTTGGAACATACTGGCCGCCCGCATATACACAACAAGCTAACAACAAGCTTGTCTGAGCGGAAGGCGGCTCCGTATGAAAATCCAGTCCAGTGTAATTATTTATCACAAATTGTATACTCCTTTTCATCTGTTGGTTTGGCACTTTTATGACTAGTGTGTTTGCTAAGTATGATTGCCAAGTATCATATCTTCTCTATCAGAAACATTCGCTCTTTAGCGTTATATTTCAAGTCGTTCAGTTTTAGATATGCTGCTATTATAGCAAAACAATGCACAATGACAATCTATGACAGTTCGCGCAATTCCCCAGCAGTTAAATTGCGGTTGTTACTCGGGCTCAAGTCGTGATCACCTCAAAATGTCGATTATAAGTTAATCAAGAGGTTGAAACTACGCCAAGATCGGAGACGTTATTTACGAATTCTAAGCATTGCCCGTTCATCTTTGAACGGCAGCTTTTAGTCGTCTACTAGTAAGCCTTTCCTTTGCTGGAACAAAACTATTATTTTTCCAGTGTTGTTTTTCAGTCAATTTTCTCTGACACAACATTGCAGTTTTGTTAGGATAGTTCTCTAAGTGCCCTAGACTTTCCTTATATCATTAGGTCGTCTGCGTAATTTGCATGAGAGGTTTTGACTTCCCGGAGTATTTTTCCGAGGCCTGTTACATATACGATGCATAACAACGGGCTGGCTGGATCTCCTTGAGATTCTCCGGTCTACTGTAGGCCTGGTTATACAAAATCTGCTTGATTTCAAACCTTATCTCTAATAACGCCAGAAGACATTGCCGTTGTATGTCAAATTCCGTTTGAAAGTCCAAAAATGCGACTTAGTATATGCAACTACCGTACGACAAAGTTCACCGCAGGTTCGCCAGTTTTCCCCTTTGCTTAAAAACAGGTACAAATATGCTCGCTTTCCATTATTCAAGGGCTTTGCCTTGATAGAAGCACCCATTAAACAGTTTTAATAAGATCGGTGCTAACAATTTTATGTTTATTTTAGGATACGCGTAAACTATACGATGTGGTCCAGTGTACTTTTCGTCACTTTTAGTTAAAACTACCTTTATTCTCTAAGCGCCATAAAATCGTTTACGCTCTCTCAAACGGGCCTTTGGAGCTGACCTTCTTTGTAAATTGTTTCTTTCTACGTATCGTATTTTTTAGGTGCCTTATGTCTGCGTGCCATGTGAGATACCCCATGCTTTATGTACACGCAGATCTAACAAAGAGAGCGGCCGTACGGCTGCATACAGAGAGACGTTAAACCGCGTTTCCCGTCCCATAAATTAAGTAACATACTCTTCTGCAATGTTTTTTGATGTTCCGAAGGTCGTTTCTGTAACTACTTCCGTATCAAACAACTGCTGAGACAGCGTTACCCACCAAGTATCAATACATTTGTACTACGGCCACTCTACTCTCTCCTTATCGGTCAAAATATCATTGCTATTTTTAGAATAATTGTGCCTTGTAGGTAATTTGTATAACAACAACTGTCTAGCCGACAGCATCAGTCCAGGAATGAACACTCCGTCCGTGAGGAGAAACTCAAGACACCGACCCGTCCTAGATCCTACTATCAAATGCATAGTTATTCGACCGATTCAAAACCGGCTAATTGTCTAATGCCGATACAGCTCAATAGCTCTGTTTGCTTAGTACGCAACGAAGCAAACATGGTTACCGGGCGCTTATTGGCTGAGACGCTTGCGAGTATGTTAGAGGACGACATTACGACAGGCTGGATCTAGCTACGGATAGTGAGTAGAATTTGTAGTGCTCCTAGGGAACAGAATATATGCAAGATCAATCTAACGATTGCTCATATACATAACTACCAATACTGGTTAATCGAACACAACGATGCTGCGTCAACAATGTTGCCGAACTACTGGTGAAGGTGTTCTTTTTAACGCTTTGACAACCACCTTTGAGACGCTCGTAATGGGTAAATACATAAGTTGTCGGTGGCACGACAGCGTCTAAATGCACTCATCGTCATTGCACTCTCGTTACTGGATTTATTTAGTGGCCTTTTTAGCAGAAGTCTGTAGAAGCAGCAGCACGGTGTTGACAACCACGTCCAACAAGAACCGCCAACAGTGCCGGGGCTCAAACGTGCGTTGCCGAGCTGTTAATCATAGTTGCCACGGCCCGAGCATCCCGTTTCGAACGGTGCCTGAGCCACCGCCGTTACAGCGATGAAGTACCAATACGTTTGTGATGTTTCAGCGTCTACAGCGAGTGTTTACTCTCTCCGTCACCAGGATTCTCTGTTTCTACGAGTAACCCGTGCTCTGCTGGAAGGGGTGGTACTCGCTTACTCCATAATCGAGCGTGCTCTGGCTCGCCCGAAGTGTCGGCAAGAACAGACGTAGAATATCCGTTGCCTGACTCCAGTAGCGGACAGCTTTGCGATCACAATTTGCCGCGGTACGGTGTCAAACACCGATTTGTGGCCAACGAGCGCAGCTTTCATTGAGGAATGCTCAAGGCCCATTGAAGTTTCCACTTCCTGAAGCCATTCGGAGCACACCAGCATTGTCAAATTGCCTCGACGGAACCCGCTGCTGCCGTTGCGGTAGAACACCCTGCATTTCAAGAGAGAATAAGGGATGACTTGCTAGAAGTCTCGAAAGCATTGTATAAAGGCAGTCCTTCTGCGCAGCCCCTCGCCAGGGTTATGAGTCTGTCGGATCGACCTTGCCTTTGAGGACTACATATATATATATATATATATATATATATATATATATATATATATATATATATATATATATATATATATATATATATATATATATTAAACGTATTTTCGTCAAGTCTGTGTTTGATCGGTGATTACATGGCTGCGTGATTTATCGGTGATTACAGAACCACCGTACGACTTGACGTCACCCTGGTGTCAATATAAACTACACTGATCTTGTGTTCGGCCACGTCTGAACCTATCCGACAGTTTTGCGTTAGTAACCGTTGCATCCTCTTCTGTAAGCTAAACCCTAATGCCACGTAACCTTACTCACGTATTCTTAGAACCCTGATACTGATGAATGCTGTAGCATTTTATTCGCACCCGCTAGTAACAATCTCTCGGAAGCGAGCAACATTTGACATTAAAACATAGGCGTCAGCCAGCTGAGATACAGCTCGGAGAAGCGTCAACAAGGTCCAATTCTTCGGTTCAGGCGTTACTAAGAATACCAACAAAAATCGAAGAGAAGGTTCAATGTAGGCGTTATAAAGAACGTCTTGGTGGTTTACAAGTGCAGACGTTTATAGACGAAATCTTAACTTGCATTCGCATTGTAGAGCAGAAAACCCGTCCGACAAACCAGACAGCCTCGAGAAATGCCGTGCATGCTGTGTTCCCTCGACTAGCATGTCTGACGAGGATTTTTTGATACCCTGCGCAGTGCCTTAATTATGCTGTGGATTTGGTTTCAAAGATTAGAGGCCTGTGGGCAGTTTAACTACCCAAGAAAAGCCAAATTGTATTTCTTTGCTGACTTAACTAGATCCTGATGCAGTTGGCCAGAAAGTGAATTTACTTACATACGACACAGTTCTGCAGTTCTCCCGGTAGTGTAGGTACGTTCATGAAACTATTTCTGCCCGAAGAGAAAGGTGCATGATCTACTGTATATCAGAACAGAGGCACCTACGACTACAACCATTAGGGTGCGTAAATGCATAAGCAATGGCTGATGCATGTGCAAAGAGCTTAGCTAGGAACGTCCCTACTTTTTTTGACTATCCGTATGAGCACACACAATACGTCGAGCTAGCTGTATAGCTGTTGTAATTGTGTGTTCTACCTTGTGTGTTTGTCGTGTTTTTACCTTTCCGGTTTTTGACAGCAAAGCATCTCGAATATGGCCTGATAAATTAAAAGCTCTTTGACGTCACGCTAATTTGCAATGAATCAACCGTCGTTTTTTAGCGCAACCGCATATCACGTGATCACGTGACACCCTGATCAAAGTGCCCTTATATTTATCTACCAGCTGCAACTAAGGCCACATAATCTAGAGGGTAGAGTTAAGCTTCTGTGAAACTTTTGTTTTTCATTATGACATCTCTATAATAAAAATGGCCGTTTTTTACTAGTGTCACTATTATTGCTGCAGCGGTTGTTATGATTCCGGTGAGTTTTATTGGTCGATTATTACTTAGGCGTGTTTTCTTTTTACCGTAAATACTGTACATCCATCAAATTTGACCACATTGTTAAACATTATTTTTAGCCGTTCTGCTTATGACAAACAGTAATGGTTGTGCAGACAAAGTGCGTGCGATCTCACCATGGATCCAAACGCAATTGGCTGATATGACAAAAAATTGAGGCAAAATATCGCCGTTATATGTATATACAGCACATTACCGTGCACGAGCTTGCGTGAGTAGCTTTAATTTATAATTGTATAGATACGTTGGTAAAAAGAATAGAAAGTCTACAGAAACGACTAAATATTATAGTGTGTTTTTGACAGAATTAAATATCCTACAATAATTTTATCTATATATCTTTATATATATATATAACAAAAAATATCAGTTAAACATAATTTATATATATATATATATATATATATATAACAAAGACTATCAGTTAAACATCGCATGGCCACTGGGAGGAATGGTTGTTTCAAAATAAAGCAAGCATTTTCGTCCCTCCATGTTCCCCGTTCAGCCCAATGCGTTCTCTAAAAAACTTGAAAGTTTGCGATCTAGGCTTAGTGAAAGTTGCGAGGCGTCAGGTTGGAAACAATCGTCACTGGCTCGGAACCACCAGTGAACTCCTTGACCCTCAGCTGCGGCTGACATGCTCGGTCGCTTTCCTTTTGGGTTGGAGTTAAAGATCACGGGCACTGTTTTGTTGTGTCTGCGACGGTGCTGAGGTGTGAAGTTTTTGGGAGAATACAACAGCATTGACACGGGGTGGTTCTCTTTGATTTCGGACGGAGCGCAATGAGGCGTCCCACGAGGGCCAAAAAGGCCAACTGAACCGTGTCGCCTTCAATGAATTCTTTCCTTTCCACAGGTCAGTGACATTCCTCGGAGGCTAGTTGCGAACATATTTACACTATAAGACTGTAACTACAATCCTGATACTAACACTTGAGATGCTGCTTTAGGCCCGGTGTACAATCACCTAGGTGAATCATGCAATATTGCGTAATCTGCTGAAGTTGCACATGCGCTACAAATGATTTTCCTTACTACCATCACGATAAGCTCAATATAGATTATTAGAATAGTATGATTATTATCATTATAATTAGCAAAATGCAACAATATAAACAACACATATCGAGTAGAGTCAACAAAGTCACAGGAAATATCCCACGTAGAGGGTCTAGGTGGGTAAACGACTCGACCCTTCTCCCTGTAGGAGGTGGAGCACCTTGTTCACCTATAAATACCTGGGTTTTCGCTGGCGGAGTAAATCGCCGTGTATCTGAACATAGAGCGTCAAGTGCAGGTAACGACGCCATGTAGCCGCAACAAACCGCAAACTTCCACACAGCGATTCGCGGTATTTGATCTGCAGTCGATATCAAAGTACTTCCAAAAAGTGGCTCGCCGATTTTACCAGCAGACGCTGTACTATTTTTATATATATATGTACTTCTGGCTTACCGGATAGACGCTTCGATTCAGTATCGTGGCGAATTGTTTTTTGTTTGTTGCCCATAACATTATATTTTGTATAAAAAAATAATCGCCTTTCGAAAATACTTCAAGTCGACTACACTACGTTATCATAAAGATACTGTCTGGCCGGTGACTGACCCCACAGGTATCGTAAGTAGGAATTGTAAACGCCCAGGTTTGCGTGCGCATGCGTATATAGTCCTTCACAGCATTTGATCGGAGGCGAAGAAAAGCGACTGATCGTGGTCTCGACGATCTCTCCCTCGTCGGAAAGTTGTTTAAAAATGGCATAGTCAATTGCAAATATCCTGTAAACGCTACTATAGAAGCGAACCAGGTCTTTTGACCATATTTTGTCATATGTCAATAGTCAACTGGTAGTGCTGCTTTTAGAGAAGTACCGCTAAGATAGTGGAGGTTTGTCCGTTTTGAAGGTCTGGATATTTGTTTGCTTGCCGAGACGGCAGGTTTGCCTACCTTATCTTCGTCGAACACGTTGAAGATGTAGTCGACAAATTTGGTCTTGTCCCCAGGCGGAAAGAACTGGCCGTAGAGCTTTGCAAATTCGTCCTTGGTCATCTCGCCATTTGGACAGTCCTTGACAAACTCCGTGTACCTGCAACGATTGCGAATTGACATCAATGTTACCATCTCACCCGTTGACAAGTGTGTAATGTATACAGATTGGAGGTATTGGCGTCGTAGCTGTAAAACGAAAGCAAGCGTGGCTAATCGTCCGCGTAGGAATGATATACGTTTCTCCTATTATTCGTTGTTTATTCAATTTTATCGGACAGACAGCTGGGTGCTTCCCATATTTGTCTCGCTTGATCTAATATAGAAAAAAAACCGGATCATTTTCTCACGTATAGTAAACTTAAAGCAAAATAAATGTAGCTCGTGGGCATTCACTAATTCGGTTTATTTCCAAAACCATGACACCACGATTAAACCATGAACACAATAGATACATAAACGCGAATTGTTTATATATATTTATATATTTATATATATATATATTCATATATTTTATATATATATATATATATATATATATATATATATATGTGCAGAGAAGATCAATCTCCAGCCACTCTATACACGATTAAGTGTGTCAGTTATGTGCAGCACTTTCGTGCGAGTGAGGCCGTTATTAGTATCGGGTCCATCAATCTTGATCTATTCGCTGCAGCCCAGTGTATACGAATTATCCGATTGGACTGACGCCAACTTCTATAGCTATACACGTACATATATACACGGACATTTCCTTGACAAGCCCAGAGATCATCAAAGCTGACATTTTACTTCACGGGCAATTTCCGCCAGGCAAGAGTCTTGTCAATTACCTCCTCGGCAAAGTTCTCGGCCTGTTTATCGAAATTTTCGATTGCTCGCGATTGCAGACAATGTGACCACGATTGTGGCGCTAGTTACGTCTACCTAGAAACGCCGTTAGCACGTCGAGACAACTGTCCTTCATATCTATACGATCGAATCCGCTGGAAAAGAACGTGCCTGCGTTTGGTAGGCACGTTTGTGCGCAGTGCTGTGTTGTTGTTGTTGTTGATGTCGCTATTATGGTGAAGAGAGACCCTGTGTTAACTGAAATTGGCGCTAAATAGAAGCTAGAAAATAATGTTGGGTCTTTTTGGAGGTCTTGTAATTATTCATGTCCATGTCTGAGCGGTATTCGTACGTTGTGCGTAAAAGAGGTATTTGTGCACGAAGCAAAGGTACATGTGGTATACAACATACTATAGGTTAGGTGAATAGAAATGCGCAATTTTTAACTATGCGGTAATTAGCATTCTGTCCCGTCGCGCGCTTTCCCGGAAAATCACTAATAGCAAGATGGAGTGCTGATAACGGCTGTGCGACAAAGTCGAACACCACCCCTGGAACCAGAGTTGCAAAATAGCCCTCCATAAACTGAAGCAACTGGATCCCTTCAAAATTTCCGCTCTGCTTTCCGACCTATTAGCGTCCCGCCTAGTCTCACATAGGCGGTCGAGCATGTTATCCATATAAGACTGACGAAAAAACTGGACGACAAGAAATCTCGGAGTACTAACACTTTGGCTTTCCTTTAAAAACAAGCCCGCACTGCCTGGCAATACTGTTTGACATAAACATGCTTTTAGTTCTATTGCGTGGAACTGCATCAATGACGCGCTAGCACACCCTTATTTATCGCCTTATCTTTGAAAGATTTCAGTACCTCACCTGCCGCGACGAAATGTCGCCTTACAAGGCAAGTCACTTCGTGTCACCGCATGGGATCCCGTTTGAACCGAACTCTATGGAACATTGCGTACGACGCGATCCTGGGTCCTGTTCATTATCCCCCCGATGTTAAGTCCATACTCTACGCAGATGATCTGGCTATCGTGGTGATTACTTCGCGTGATGCAAGGACTGAAGAGAGCAGCAACTGGCGCTGCAACCCTACATGGCATTGCCAGCTGGCTCGCTTCGCATAAGCTTCGCCTAGCCACACACAAAATTGTGGCAATCGTTATGAACGGGCAGAAACGGCCCCTGCCACTCAACCTAAATTCTTTTTAAAAGGGGAGATTTACGTTACACACGGACACCATCTTTGGATGTGGGCCGAACAGTGTCGGACGTACCGCAATTTCCTGATTGGGAAACTACGTTGAAATCGTCCAGATAAGCCTGGAGTCGAGCCCGGTGGTGTGGTGCATTAGTCTGCGCCTATCGCAGTTCCGGAGGAGACATATAGGTGCGCGGGTTTGAGCCCCACCGCTGCACATTTGTATTTATGGAGGTCCGTCTATAAAGCAATGCGAAAAGCAGTCCCATGGACGTTAAATTTTGGCTGAGGGTCAGCCCGAAAGCTTTACTTAGATATGGAACCTAACCAGAGCCTAGAAGGGCATAATATTGCCTCTTCAGTAGGCAACATACTTACGGTGCTCCCAAATACCTGCCTGACAAACACCGCACATATATTTCTTATACTACGCGGCTGCTAAGGCCGCCAAAACGATTGTATAAGAGATCTCTCCGAACTTCGTGCTCTCGCGGGCACGGGGCGCCTCTCACGGCCAGAGGTGCTTCCTGGCGACGGAAGTAGATAGCATAATGCTATACGCAGCCCCGCAGTGGCAGCGTACGGCTGCACGCGTTACATGGTGGCGTCTTGTGGTTAAAACGGAGAGGCTTCTAGATAGCAAGAGCCAGCAAAACTACGTCAACCGCTGCAGTTGACGTATTAGTATCAACCCGGCAGGTTCCATAGATGTTCCGGAGACCGCAGTCCGTCGAGCCGACTTCTAACTCTCTCTCTCAGGTGGCACGCATGGCGTCTGAATGAATCGACTCGAAATGGATAGCAAAAGGTGAGAGGTTTTTAGTGCGTATTATGCCAATCCAACGAAAGATCGGAAGCAGCATCATCTACGCGTGCTCGTTATCGCGGTTATTCTTAGTGTTGTGATGTGTTGTTTAGTTGGCTACACTGTTGACTCTTACCGCCCTGAGTGAGGTCCAGCACTCGCAGGACAGCTCAAGCCTATCCTGGACTTATACCTGTTTTGTTTTCTGCTTAATAGGTGTGCTACTTGCCTCCCTAGCTTTGTCTAGCCTTGTACACGTATCGTTTAAAGGGACCCAAACGCGAATCAACAAAGAAGTTGGTCGTCTTTAGGGAGCGGGAATTTTCGGCACAGCGGTCTGAGTTACCCATAGGCCACACGTGCGCAATTTTTTTTCCTCTTCTTTTATTCCTCTCACCTTCTTTACTACATTTGGCGGTGTCTCGCACATCGTAAAGGCGAGTGGCAAACGCGCTGTTTTTGCTGCTGCTGCTTTGGTTCTGTTGTCGTTGTCTCCCTGGAATTGGCTGGCTCTCATGACGAGCCAGGACAAGAACCGCACAAGCACAAAGCTGAACTGAGCCTGCTCATATGTAGGGAGAAATGGGGCAAACACGAAAGCGGCACAGCCCAAGGCCAAAACATAGAGCGACCAGCATCCGAGATAGGGATCGTACAAGAGCAAGAACGAGAAACAGAGTGTTTGCGCGCGAGAGAGAGATAAAGAGAGACAGAAGGGGAAAATGCGCGTATGGGGGAAATGGTGAGATGAGGCAGATCTCATTTGGATCACGTCCAATGCTTTGCCTTTGCCTTCTGGCGGCGGGGCCCCGTTTCGTCGTGGTCGTGAAGATGGGCTGCAACGCATGTGTTCAGGCTGGTCTAACTCCTAACTGGCAGCCAACGCCTGCATCACCACTAGCAACGGCAGCAGCGGCAGCGCCCGTAGTTGCTACAGCAGCGCCCTCCCGATCAGAGAGTGAGAGAGAGCAGTTTTGACGTATACACCACGCTGCTATGCTGTAAGCGTCGTTCGCCAATGATGCATCACCCCACCATACATTCATTTCTCCTAGTGGGCCATGATGCAGACCACACACACATATGTATGTATACATATACATATATACTTTTTCAATTCAATTTCAAACGTGGTTTTACAACCCTTAAGTTTGCGGATTTATATATATATATATATATATATATATATATATATATTATTCAATTTCGAACGTGGTTTATTCAACGAAACTGCATTTTACAACCCTTATATATATATATATATATATATATATATATATATGGTTTGCATAATAATAATAAACCCGTGTTCAAAAAATTATTAAAGCAAATTAATATTATGGTTATTATTATAGTATCCATATGGCTGCCGTTTGTTATGTGTCACATATACGAACCAGACTAGTCTGGACACTCGTACTCTCGTTAGATTAACTAAGTGCTATATGGATAGCTTTATTTAGTGAACACTTGAATAAATAGGAGGGCTACACTACCAGATACCGGCAAGCAATTTCCCCTTCGAGCAACTACAATCTGCATCACTTGGAGAATTGCCTACTGGCCGCCTGCCGGAGATTGTCCTGCACTTCATCAACCAAGCTGAGGATGAACTTTTCTTTCTTTTCCTCTATTGCCTTAACCGCATGCACACCGGTCTCGATTAAATATGACTTATGATTTACTTCATTCAACTAGGTTTTTTTTTAGATCTAGTGTTAGCAAATACACATACCATACAAGCATCATACCGATGCTTGTATGTTCTGTGAATCTTCTACCAACAAACCCACGTTCTTCTTCGATAACTCTATTTATTTATTAGTCTGACGCGTATATGCTAGAAGTGTATATATATATATATATATATATATATATATATATATATAAGCACAGGAGCGTTTTTTGCGTCTATTTTTTTCGAAGTAAATTCGTCGAAATGACGTCGGCTCGCTGTAATAATACATTGTTTAACCAAAACCCAAGTGTTTTTACGTTACACCATATAAAGTCGCCTAGTAGCTAAGACATGAAGGAAGATTCGATCCGCTTTCTTGCCACCAATTGCGTTCGTATGCAGGAGTGTTGATTACCGACAAATCGAATGTTTATTTGATGATTCTGTTCGATAGGTGATACCTGGTGCTTAGCGAAGTTGGTGCACAACAAGAGCAACCTGAATTGGCGACACAACCACAATATTATTTGCGGGGAAGTGGCAATTCGGGTCTAACTAGGGCTTCTTAGGATGAGGCGCGATCGAGTTGTTGAGTAGTCGAGGACTTCGTCTACAGTAATATTACTTCTTGATGACCTTCCACCAAGCAAGTTCCACACAATGCGCGTAGCAGCGTCCATCGGCCGGACATCGCTACGACCTCTCTTAGCAAAGACAAAAAAATATTTACCTGATTTTATCTCATAACTGTGTGGGTGGGGGGGGGGGGGGGTTATTTTTAGAGTTATAAAGTGAGCTTTACAATCGTACGCTTCTCGACGTGACTAGTGCTATCGCTCATGACGATTCAGGACGTCAGGTCCCTGAGTGTTGGTGGTGACCACCTGCGTCAAGTGCCGCCCGTAACACTACAGCGGCGTTTGCCCACGTTGTACTTCAATGGTAGCAGCCAGCGCGTTCGCGCTTGGTGGTCCCCGGTGGCTCGTTTGTCAGCAATTGTTTTCGCTCCGAACGCTGACTTCACCCAACAGTAACGCGACAGTGTCGCGTGGTGCGACGGAGATGTGCGATACGCGTAACCGCCTACGCGGCTGGCTAACCACATGGCTGTGCCGAGATGTCGAGAGAGAGAAGTCTGACCTCCATCCATGGTGTGTCGTCAGGTCAGGTCGTCAGGTGGAGCCCAAGCCAGGCCAAACTCCCACGAGATTCAACTTGTAGCTAGATGAGTTAATTGGCACCAGCTAATGATTATGCAGTGTTGGTCATGATGCTGCGTGTGACGACTGGCTTGCGCCTGCATACGGGTGTACGTTCGTAATATTAATAATCATAATTGTAGTGTGTAACGAAACGGTCACCACCGTGGGACAACTCTGGTTGGTTAAGTCTACGGGAGAAACCGACGACGTCCGGCCAAAGTCCGAATGGCGTAAACGCCGACAGTATGGTGTCCATGGCGACGATCTGTCGCCGACGCTGCCCAGAGAAAAATAAAACCGTTGTCATGTCGGAAAGACCGCGCGAATAAGATAAAAGGTATCGACGACGACGGAAAGAGGATTCGACCGCTTACGGTACTCAAAGCGGAAAAACTGCAAGAACACCAAGGCCGAGTTTACACACACCAAGGTGGTGATCGAACCGAAACCAGAGGCCATCATATTCACAGCATAGAAATTTTTGCAGGGAAACATGTTGATGACGTGTGACGAGACCATCAGCTCGCATCCTCAATATTAGAAGTAAGGTCGCGTACGTGAGAGAGCCCTCTTTTTAGGGCGGCAGTTTGCAACGCATCATGGTGTCGAATACACGTCGAGTGCAAACCTGCCAGGAAAGACGATTGGTGAAATTATTGTTTGTGTACATATACACCTTTTGTTAGGTCATAAAGGGCACGAGTTCCTCCCATGCGGAACGGCGTATTAAGCGCTCCGGAGTAGGTTATGAACTTATAACAAAAGCGGTTATGCTGCAAGCAACAATTTGAAACAGCGGAGTTAGCTTCATAGGATCACGCCCACCTGTGCCCGCCTTGCACAACGATGTCACCGGACATCTCATCCGGATTCAGCTGAATCACCAGATTTAATAAGCATCAATAAATCCGCTTCAGCGTTACCTTTTGAGTAAGTTTCGCCACCAGTTCGCATCTAGGTGTCTTTCTTCTTTATCTATCTACGTCTTTTTCTATTTACGATACCCGGACTACGGACACCCACCCGTAGAATACAAAATCTGTCCACGTATGTTGTTGTTGTTGCTACTGTTCTTGGCGTTGTTGTTGTTTTTGTTGTTGATCGGAACACCCACACAATGATGCCGCTTGACGACTGCCAAGCCGCATCATTGTGTGGTTGTTCCGATTGTTACCCAGCAGGGGGGGGGGGGTGGCATGACGAAGCAAGGGGAGCTTAGATTTCATTAGACATAAACGGAAGGAAGCTTCTAGCAGTGAGAGCAGGACCATGGCGCATGGCGGAGAGAGGTCTAGCTAGCAAAAAGACCTGTCAATCCGACTGCTGAGTAGACGTTAACCATTGGGGTCTCTGTATCTGCTCCGCTGTATTGAATCGGCGTGCCGGCGCACACTATTGTGCCGGCACTGACCAGTCTGCTTCGTTTGATCACCATTCATCATCCATTCCTTTGTTCGACGGCGCCTTGGTGAGGCTGAAGACGACATTTATGTGGGCGCCGATCTCCACCGATGTTTATGTGGGTTGTATTGTTGTTTCTGCTGCTGCTGCTGCCGCCGCTGTTATTGTTCCTGTTGCTATTTTTACGCTGTGGCTAAGGTTGTCAAGTCGTTCCAAGGTGGCGTTTACTGAATTATTATTTATATATTATATAATAATAATCCCTACGGCAAACAATATATACGATACATGCCAAATCAAACGTGCAATTCTTGCAAAATAATAACACTCAAATCACACTATTAGATGCCATCTTTGTCTGTACTTGATTGCACTAAAATGTTCGTACCATGAACTATAATATAATTTCGACTTCTACTACTACTACTACTACTAATAATAATTATAATACAGATAAATACACTGATATGATGAAGAATGTGGTCTTCTTGAACTACGATACATACGTGACCGTGGCCATGAGCGTATGGTGCGCCGCAACCCTGTCCAACATCAAAATCGGCGGCATTTTGCGACCAGAGTTTATGCACGCTTGGCCGCCATTTGGGCGTTACCGCATTAGACGACGCCAACGAAAGCAAATGTTTAATTAAAGGAGCAGTATACAGCCTATTTTAAGAGTACGATTCAACACGTCACTGTGGCGCATATAGGAATTCAGGATCACCTATTTCAGGATTCGACTTACTACTTTATCCTTGTAGTATATATATATATATATATACATGTTTAGTTCTGGGGGTGATGAGCTACAAAAGTTAGCAAAGGGGTACGGGGGCTGTTAACTCTTCGCTTGTCTGAGCGTTCGTCGTGTGTTCGCCGGCCGGCCGAACTCTGAAACACGATATGCCACAGGCATGGTGAGAGACAGAGAGGGAGACATTGACTTCAAGGACTACGCGACGAGAACCGAATAGCCGTGCCTAAGTTACACCAACCTGCCTAAGGGTTGCCCGACGCATAGGTCGGACCCCGACCCGGTGTCCTTAAGGCGAGGGGCGAGGCGTGTTTCGAGGTGTCGGATCGCGTAACTTTGTCCAGAGGCCGGGCCAAACCCTACACCATGCTTATGGGCGCTTGCACACATGGGGCAAGCAAGTTTTCCTACGGCGCCGCGTTGGTCATCGGGCGGAAAGTTTCGCCCGATGTATTTCGTAACCGTCACTGCTACTTCGACACCCCACTAGTGCAACAGATTAAAGCTAGAACCTGGGCCGGACACGCGTCGCTACTCTACGTACAAAAATAATCGGAGCAACTTGCCTTGAAAGGGGACCAATGCATACGTTGTTGAACTGCGTAGCTTCTTGTTGCTATTGTTGTTGTTGTTGTTGTTTGGCTGGTATGGCCAGACAAATATAACTAAAACCAGTTCAAGTTCGTAAGACAAAGTCCTTCCTGTCGAGAGCAAGCGCTCAGATGATGCGGGTGTATATATAAATTGTCGTCTAAATAGGGCCAACTAAGATTCGAGTCGTCTAAATTGGGCCAACTAAGGTCCGAGTCGTCTCATTTTTAGCATCCTATTAGGCACATATGCGCCTAAGTTTAGTGTAACGTAAAGCGTTTCGTCGTCGTGATGCCACATCACACAAACGTATCCGCGTTCTGCGTATCGTTACGTTCCACATTGAAGGCAACACTGCAACAAACTACTCTTACCATGATTACCGAAAGAAGCAGCGCACACGCGTCCACACCAGAAGAAGAAAAGCTATCCTGCAAGCTAACAAATTAAGGCCAATCTGCACACATACATATATATATATATATATATATATATATATGGTATGTTGATGTAGTTTATACATATGTATATGAAGGTAATTTCTGCCACATCTCAGCCAGCGTCCGAAGGCGAACACGTTGGAAGAGAGGGCGGAACAGGGGGAGAGCAAGTGAGGGCGGCGCAAGGCAAGGCAAACGAGAATAGAAGGGAAGGAGACGGTGGCGGCGGCGGCATTCACTTGTCTCGTGTCCACTTGCCGAGCTCCATTGATCGATTCGTCCCCCGCGGCAGAGTGAGCTTGGGATCAACCACCTTTGCTGCCCTGTCCGCGCGATTTACCGCGGACCGCCGTCGGTGAATCGGCAATGTCCCAATGGTCATCATCATCATCATGAGGACGCCGAGTCCGGCTGTTGTTGCTGCTGCTGCGTCTGCTACTGAGTGTGGTATGGCAATGACAAATAAAAGAATATTTGGCCTATACTGTGGCCGCCTTGCCGGCTCCCAGCACGGCCGGAGCGGTTGTCGGACAAGCTATGCCTACGATACAGGACATAGGCGTATCGCGCATTCTTGTCAAGAGGGGTTGTCCTTGATATGCTGATGCTGATGATGATGTGTCGTGATGGTACTGCTAATGATTGTGGTGAGGGGTGGTCTTAGTGGTGAGCATGATGATGTGTAACATTGATGAGGGATAATACTGAAGATATCGCAGCTGCTGCTGCTGCTGTCGCTGGTGATATGGCATTTCTATAATGAGGCTGACAGTGAATTGATACTGCCCCATCGGTTGTATGGTAGCGGTTAGTGATGCCAAGTGGGATGGTTTCTAGACAAATGTGTCTGACAACGACTGCATTGCGATCGCAAATCTCCCAACGGGCAAAGCTAGAACGGATGCTTCTGTGATTGAGTTTTCCAACGTGTTGTTCGTATATATATATATATATATATATATATATATATAGATATTTTTAATATGCACCTGAAATAAGGACAGAACACGCAATGCACAGCGATCAGAGCAATTAAACATGTGGAACAACAACAATCGCTCAAAAATCATCTGGATTTGTTTAGGCTGTTCGCAAAAAACAATCTGGGATCTCTCAAGAAACATAAAAGACAAGACTGTTTAAACAAATTACGTTAATACAAATAAATTGTCATTATTATAAATATAATAAGGTAGTGACCTACCAGGATTTATAAGCTGTATACAAGACACCATTTTAAGCACTTTTCTTTACATAAATCAAGCTCAATTACATTAATGCACGCTTCAATAATGGTTCGCTGTCCCCGATACGCGTGATTGCCCGTCTGAGACACTTCATCCTCGTAATAGCTCAATCGTTTCGCCGGCTGTGTGCCTTGTGATACTTATTTTTGTTAGAACTGGAGTTTACCTGCATCGATTTGGTCCAAATTCAGCTAGAAACAATTAATGATCATGTTGCTATAACGCCGATCATTTACAGTGCAGTAAAAAAGTAGGGTCTTATGATTAATTTGAATCAGAGGCCGCGTCACACCCTTACATATAGCACATGCAGCATTGCTCTTGAATCACGTGAGGGTTCTTGGTTGTCTGATGTAACAGTGTTTAGTTTATTCACACCTTCACTCAGACACAACTGGGCTTTGCCTGAACGATGAACGTTTTTTTTTACAAAATCGGCATTGCGCTGCATCATCTCGAGGACCGAGCATTGGATTTTTTTTAAAATGCCAGCTGATTAAAACATTGTGCCGTTCATTTTTCTAGGTTCCAACGTAGAAGCACCGGTTGCGGCGGTGTTTTACCCGGTGGTCAATGCTGCCACTATAGCCGCAATCTTTGCAATTTTTTTTTTAGGACTAACTGGAAAATGCGATACGCACACGCAGACACCACGGCAGAGAAGTTGCTACCGTTGTTACTATAATTACTACCAGCATTAATTAGAACTTATGTGAACAAATGGCAATGGTAAGAGAGTCGCTATAAAGCTAAATGCCAAAAGACAAAGACGATACGTTTTCGTGATTCTATGGTTATACGAGTCGCTATTCCACCACCACCACCACCACCACCGCTTCCCTCATTAGCCCACCCGTGGTATGATTATCTGCTTGACAGACTCACGGGAAGTAGGGGGGGGGGGGGGATTGACAAAGTCCTGTTAGGTCCCAATGCAATGTGACGTATGTTACGGGCTAACGTGACCGCTCCATACATCGTTCCAATGGCGACGACGTCGACGACACAAGGCGAGGCAAAAATGGCCAATGCAACTCGGACAGACGTCCAGGCCACACCGGGCGGGGCGTGGAGGGGGGGGTGGGGGTCCTGCCTTGGCCAGAGGGCTTAGGCTTAGCAAGGGGTGAATGTATCAAGCCAAAGAGTCTACACTTGGCCAGAGGACCCCGGCAACACGACCTTACCATGCGTGTAATTGGCTTCCGCTTTTCGCTGTACTCTGCTCAAGTTGTCTCTGCCGCTGCTGCTGCTGCTGCTGCTGCTGTTTGTAATGTTGAGTTGACTGTCTAAGCTAAGCTACACTGTCGTTAACAGCACCGCGTCCTGAGTTGATGACTTCACGGAACCCCCCCGTTCTGTATGCGACAGGTTTAGGGAGGAAGACGACGTGAACGGTGTAGGTCGACCTTTTCTCGGCTCGTCAAGCTCTTCGCAACTGCAGAAGCAGTGGCAAAAACAGCAACACTGGTGACAATGATAGGGGCGTACGACGAGTCAACGAAGGCCATGATGAATGTAAAAGCAACGCTGCAACACATCACCAGTCACTGTCAGTGGCTGTCCAACGCCCAGCCATTATGTGGAATGATGGCAGTCATATATATATATATATATATCGCATTTGACGTGACACATATTATCATCGTATTTATTTCACTCATATTGAGTATGCATATAACATGAACAATTATACATATTATACAATTATACACTCAGCTCCTCGCGGCATGTTATTCGAGAGAGGCAGTGCAGTGATCTCTTCGCAAGGGCCAGGCAGGCAGATGCATGAAACTTCGTACACGCCTGAGAGCACAGTCGACAGACGCACTCGGTGTACTCTTCGTGGAAGCTCGTATTCGAACAAACCAGGTGATGATAGCCATGAACTATGTATCTGGTATAGACGTGGCGATTGTCACACGCAAGACCAGACCAGAGGTGAAAGGCCCTGAAAACATCCAGGTCTCCGACCTCTCGTCGGACTTGTTCAACTTTATTTTCCCATTCCGAGATAAAGCTCTCGAATGGTACTGTACGCGGCGTCTTCAACCTTAATCGAATGATCTCAACAACTGGTGCACAGCCTGACATTAGGTATACAAAGCGGCTCCTTGCCCGCATTGACAGGCAAAGTACTCGCTTCATGTACATTGTAAAACACCTTTCAAGCAAACCAAAGTTTGCCCGAGTGAGGTGTTCCCATACTCTGTCAAGACCATACATCAGCGCCGGAACAACCTTGAGGTAGAAAAGCGCCACTGCCGTCGGGACGGACAGTCGCCGGACATTGCCTATTTCTCCATAAAGAGAAATTAGGGCTGTGCGCGCTCTCTCGACGATGTGAGCAGTGAAGGTCGTCCCAGTATAATGAAGCCGAAGCCCCAGATACCGGAAAGAGTTAACGAATTCCAAGGATTGGCCGCCGCAACGTATAACGTCTTTAGCAGCCAATCGACCTCCTCTTCTGAATTTCATAGCCTTGGTCTTCATGGCGTTTATTTCCAGCCCTCTTGAGACAAGGAACACCTCCGCCAGAGAAGTGATGCGCTTGATGGCACCCAGGTCGTGATGAGCGACCACTATGTCATCTGCGTACATCACAACTGTGGCCTTCTGGAACTCTTGTCGAATATAATCAACAAAATCGGCAAGCAGAAGAGTGAAGGAGACGCAGCTCAATGGGTCGCCTTGCGGGGTTCCCACATTTTGCCTTACCTGCAACACTTCCTGCTCACCTTGTACCAGTAAGGTGTCCTCATCAAAGAAACTGGAAATTACGCCAAGAAGAGAGCCACCAACCCCTGCGTATCGGAATGACTTCACCAGGAGATCTCGAGGTGCTTTGTCGAAAGCCTTGACGCAGTCTATAAAGACTGCATACAAATGGCCTCCGGGCTTTGCCACAGCTCGCTCTATCTCTGACTGAAGCACATGGATTGCATCACGCGTTCCTCGACCTCTTCGAAAGCCGAATTGCTCCGGTGGAAGGGTCTGGTCGACAACGTACTCGATCCGTTTTATAACCAATTTGCAGAAGATCTTCTTCAGCGTCCTTTCAGACGCTATACCGCGGTATAAGTTTGGGTCTCGTCTGTCATCACCATGCTTACCCTTAAATAAAAGAGAAAGCCTGGCGATATGCCAGGCTCCTGGCATTTGTCCCCTCTTCATGATCTCGTTGAAGAAATCACAAAGATGGTTTGCCAAAAGTGGCTCAGACTGCACCCAGTGCTCATAGTACACTTGGTCTGGCCCCGCACTCTTTCCTCTCGGAAGAGAGTGCGGGGCGTTATCCATATATATATATATATATATGGATAACGCTTTGCAACCAGCGCACAATACTTTAGCACAAATAATTTAACGTGACTCGTATTCTAGTACATCCGGTGCGGTGGTTGTTGTAAATATGGTGATGGTTGACTATTACCTATTATGATTTGATTATTGCACAAGTAGCCGCATGGTGTTCCATTAAATGGCATTCCTTAAAGCTGGCTAATATGAGCATTGCAAATTTAGTGACGGTTCACTCTAACGACAGACTACGTCTGAAAACGAGAGGTGCATGTAAATTCTCGCTATTGTATTTCGGCTATGGCTATTTACCTACTTTGACCTGACATGATAGGATGTGTGACGCAAGAAAAGTCCACTGCTTTTATGTTTGCCGTATGCACTTCTATAATAGTGCAATATGGCTTACTTTTTTCTTAAAACCAATTTCGCAATTTATTTGCAATATATATATATATATATATATATATATATATATACCTCATAGGTGCTTTGTAAAGTGCATATTTGCATAAGCAACCATCTGATCATTGTCGCAAAAATGGCTGGACAGACTCAGTGACTGGCGACTTCGGCTGCCGCAGCCAATCGAGCTCCTTGACGAAACTTATTAGCTTTCGTAGGCCATGAACTTACTTGAAGTCCCTTACCGTTTTGGGTAGGATTCAACGACAAAGACGATACGTCAGATCATCTCGAAGTCGCGGCGTGCAGTCAAGACGTCATCCCTCATACGTTATGACAACTGCGTTTCTAAACTCCTCCCGCACATGGCAGGCTACGTAAGCGAGAAGTAAACCGAACACCTGGCAACGGATAGTGCGTCTTTCTAAGAGTGAGTTCCGACGCAATACCCCTAGAATAGATTTAAATCGTCCAGATCATCGCCTTGAATTTTGTCCTGAACGTGAGTCTCGCATTGCGCCAGGCTATGGAATATGCGACTTCCTCTGAGTAGCTGTGTGAGCAGACAACAAAATTACCTGTCAGTGCCGACTCTGCCCAACGCGCTTAACAGATTCCGTCTGGATTACTACTCTTGCCTTGGACAGGCTCCGTAGAACGGAAAAATGAAAAGCTGTTCTATCGTGGGCGGTTGCTTGATTAAGGGATCAGGCATTCAAGCATCCAGCAGATGCCCACGAACCTACTACGTGTGCATTTTGCTGCCGTTTGCATTCTGTCTTTCTTAAGGAGGCCAGCATCTTCCCTACTCCTGCTTCATACCCGCGCCTAATATCCATGAGCAGCTTCCTGCAGGATGCCCTTTATCTTGTTCATAGAGCACTCTACGCTTAGCAGTTACCTGGCGGTCAGGGTGCAGAGCCCTTATCGCTCATCGCTCAGGAGCTCCAGCACTTGCTGTTGTTTCAGGGACCACCGGGCCCCTTGACTGAAAGAATACTTACAAAAACTGGGCGAACGATTAACGATAACTACTGGGGACAAGAGAACCGCACAATTTTTACGCCAGAGACTTTCTATTGACGTCCAGCGGGGCAACGCAATCTCAATTTTCGGGATCGCTTGCCGAATGGTGCAGACCAGGGCTGTTATAGGCTGAAAGCTAAGATGTTCACTTACACAGGATTGTAATATAAATTGCGAAATAAATTTGTCGTTTCATGTAGCAGGGCTGATTGAGCCAAGGCTGTCCGCTCTTGCCATAGTATTTTTTACTCATTGCATCCGGCAATAACGGCTTACTCAAGAGCACTGTTGCTTTGGTCAATATTGCCTCTCACTATAAGCACTCTCGACTCGTGCGACTCAAGAGCACGTAAATCACGGTGCCGTCATGGGAAGTCTGGTGGGTGGAAGCAGGCTTCAGCCTGGGCGGCTACAACTCACGTTGTGGAGGTTAAATGTTTTATGGAGACGCCGTGTTTATAAAGTAGGCTGTCGCGACTAGCAAAGCTACCAAGAGGTATATTACAAGCATTTAGAACACTAAATATCATATAGCCATAAGTGCCTAGGTTTTACAATGTTGATAACATTTAAAGCACACACACACATCAAAACAAGTGGCTGCTGCCCCACGACTCGTTGCCATGTCTGAGCTCATTCAAAATCATTCATTAAGCTCCGAGTCAATATTTCCATTAGGAAACTTTTCTAGCCATTCCAACCTCGACCATATATTCCAAAAGCCATCGAGATGTTTCAACCCGATGTTGCTCTCCGCCACGGTTGTTTGTGTTGCGGCGGCTGTTGTTGTTGTTGTTGTTGCTGCTGGTATTGCTGCTGCGGCTACAGGGCCGTTACCACTAACCTAAACTTACGCAGCATAGCAGGTGTTCGTTTTGGTTTTGTTTGTCGATGACCCCCTTCCTTGGTACTCAAGCATCGGCTGTACTGCCAACAAAGTTCACCTTCCGTGAGCTGAACCCACCGGCAACGCATTCAGTGACGGGTCGACGAACACCACTGCGGCTACACTACGCAGGGATGCGCCGGCCACAGCAGCAGTGGCCTGGACGTAGATGGCCTGTTGGCGGGCGGCCGCCTGCAGATGTGGTTGCCTCTTGAATGGCCGCTACGGGGCAGGTCGAGTAGCGTGTGTTGATGTGCTCTCAGGCCTTGCCTGCTTGCCAATGGCTCAATGTTGTTCCGTGGATCCCCCTACCCACCCTATCGTTCCCTTCGGTCTCCTATGGCTCTCCTGCCTCTCCCCCCCTTCCCACCCTATCGGTCCCTTCGGCCTTCCATGGTTCTCCTGCCTCTTCCCCTCCCTCCCCCCACTATTTTCTCCCAGCTCATCAATGAGCTGGGCTCCTCTGTTCGAAGCAATAGACGCCCAGACGTCGACGAGAGACCGGCTAGGGCAGTTTATATGTATAGGCGTCGGTCATCAGTACGGATACAGCCGCCATTAGAAGAAGGGGCAAGGTGTCGTAACAGGCCGCAAGCCGTGCCAAGCGTAGCAGATGCGACCGCCATTGGTGGAAGGGCCGCCATCGCTTGATGCCGGCGGCCTTTCCACGTTAGATATTTGTTACGCTCTTTATTCGAAGATAGATCCGGAGAACGCCTACTGCCAAAGGGCAAAGCAACGATGCGCAGCATCGATGTATGGGTGTCAGCCTGCCCGTCTGCTTGCGTGAATGGCCTATACGCGCCGTCAAGGTCACGGATGCCATCTATGCCCGCCTTAACGACGAACGAAGAAGGAATTGGTGGCCGGCAGTGTGGAGAGAAAGGCTGCGGGGCAGATCGCAGGATTAACGCTACGACTTCGCAGTCACGTACATCGACCACCACTAGATAGATAGAAATATATGAAGAAAAAAAGGCTACGCCGAGCGAAGGCCTCCCACTCCACCGCTGCTCTGTTCACCAATATCCACATTCTATCTGCGTGACCTGTTTACCTGTCTACAGCAACGCCTCTATCTGTCTATATATGCAATACTGTATTACCTAACCCATTTTTCGTCATTCATCTGGAAGACTGATGTATTTTTGGTTTCTTCCCGTTTCGAGCCAGCAGACGATCTACTTCAGCGTGTCATTAGCGGACTGTGGAGCTTGTGGGTTTTGGCGGGAAACAAAGTCGATGGGACGCAACAACAGCAACAATAATGGCAGTACGAGCAACAGCGATAATGACAACAACAGCAACAACAATCAAGCACCTTGTTCGCGTTGTTTATTTGCCAAGCAGACGTCTCCCTTTGCTGTGTCTCGGTGCTCGATGCAAGCCCACACAAATATTATCATTGTAACGCTCGTTTCGACAATCGGTCGGGCTCGCTACCACCGCGTATCATTTACTCATCGTGGGGGTATTCTAGCGAACACCAAATGGCCTGAATGGTCGATGTCGAGGGGGTCGGCGACCAAGTAAGCTCGAGGAACGCGCTACGCTCAAGGTACTCATGTGTGATGAGATCGCCTCCGTCTGAGCTGCAGTTGTTTTCTCATTCTCAAGCACACACTAGACGCCTATCATTTCGGCCTTTAAGTTTAATATCGAGATTTCCGTTTTCGCACCTGGTTTACCAGTCTGTTGGTCTGACAGAGTAAGCCAACGGCAGGACAACAATTCAAAGCACCACCAGCAGCAGCAGCAAAAATACCAGTAATCACCCCAGTGATCATTTTACAACTACACAAATAGAAACAACATTAACACAAACTAGTCGGCAAAAAATGCGCTGTTTATATCACATATCCTTGATTATCTACTAAATGAAGCTGTTTCATAAGCGGTGGATAATGCTTAGACTGTTCAGGACGGCGAACGCAAAAATATCAAAGCTCGTACAGTACTCTGTAGTTCGATGTACTCTGCTTCATCATCTATTCTTGTTGAACATCGCTTAAATAACATGTCTAACAACATTAGACAGCAATATGCAATAATCAATAATCGAAGCTGCGACACCCTGGTAGATAACAGCATGAGTAGCGCACTGGCCCCTTGGACTACGTCGCGATATCTTACTTATGATGCTTATTGAGTGTCCGAAGAGGCTCAAGTGATTAGGTTTGTATAACCTTGTACAACATGTATTGTGCATATTATGCGTTCAACATAAAGTTCTACATTTAAAAAATGAATGCTTGTCTTTCCTACTATTCTGTCCTTATTGATTCCTCGTTTTGGAACCAGCACAAGGGATTTACAATCATTGTTTTATGTGTAGTCCCCCATGCATACCCAGAAGAAGCATGCTCAATCCATGTGCTTTAGTCTTATATTTCTTTAAATGCGCTGTGTGTTATTTCCGGGGCCATTGACCGAATTGAACTTTTACGAACTACGTGGAGCGTCGTAAGATGGTAGCAACACAGCCACCAGGAAGCGCTAAAGTTGAAACGTGAGACCCGCGTTCGCTCGCCTATACTCGGTTTTGTCATGCTAATAATACGGAAATGCATGTCGCCTTTGTTGCCTTTTGCGTCGATCGTCCCGCGTTGAGTCATGTTCCGTTATTTGGTCCATTGAATAGTTCATTCTACGAAGAAACACCGAACCCTTTGTACCGAGGCTTTTGGCGAATCCATCCGTCAACCCTTTCTTTCATCTATTCATCTATCTATTTGCGGGGGTACGTGAGAACTCACTCTTGTCGCACTGCCTGAAAGCGTAACCTCACAAGATATAAGAACATGTTGCGCAATGTGGGGGGAGGGGGGGCGACAAAGCACCAGCACGTGTCGCGTCAACTCTACGAAAGCAAAAGATTTATTCAGACGGCTAACGGCTTCTCGAGGGCGCTGACTAGTGTCGAGGGCGTGCGTGCGTGCTCTGACTCGCGAAGCTCTTAGTGTGCAAAGGGACTCACTCATCGTTCAAGTAGCAAGCACTCAGAAGTGGTACTCATGCGATACGGGACATAGGCGTGCGGCGACCTATTAGAGTTGGGGCTGATCGCTGAAATGCAATGTTTGAAAATCGAGGGAACTGGTCTGGATCTCGCGTTGGTAGTCACGAATTAATATCATAGTTTGCACGCACTGGGACTTCGGGAGACTCATTATTACAGAGCATCGTCTATGTCTGTTGTTACGTGACCTTGGCAGAACTGGAATGCGTATCCACATATCATTCTTTGATAGAAGAAGTTAGGTCAGCGAGAAAAGCAAGTTCTCGTGCCGGCATGCAGTTGACATGGTGGTTTAGCGTGGTTTAGCGGCGTTTCATGGCGTGTAGCGTGTGAGTCAGTTGCTGTTTTACTGCATTAGATTAGCTTGCACCGGTGGGTCGTTACGTAGCCTCCCCCCCCCTAATCAGCCTGGTGAATACACTTGACGCAGTGTGCTTGCAAAAGACACTATCGATCTGTGATAGACGTGGTTTTGGGGGTTTAGCCATATTTTTCAAGACGAGGAATTCCGGAACAAAGATGCGGTAAGAGTCTGTCCGTCCTTGAAGCAAACAAACACATACTCTTACTTGCGTTCAAGGGTTGTCGTTTGCGTTAAGGTGTTTTAGTGCAAAGTAGCTCGCTCAACTATTCTAGATGGTATGTGCGTTTGTCATATTATCTTTCCGCCTGTAAGCTTGATATCTTCAACGATTTTGTTTGAGAAGAGTTCGAACAGACGGGCGTTGTTTGCACGTTTATAAGAAATGCCACGCAATTCCGAGCCTAGAGCAAGGGGGGGGGGGAGAAAGGACTTGTGTGTACCCCCACACTAGTCTCTAATGTGTGCCAATATTCATCAGGTATTCCCGTAACATCCCATGTCAAAAAACATGTCAGAAAATGACGCGTTCTCTATATGTACGTACACATTGCTCATTTCTATCTGCTACGAATGTTGTTAACGCTTTGCTAATATACCGATATAATCAGTAAAGGTACGATGCATGTTGGAGTGAGAGAAGAACGACTATGACTACAGTGGCTTAGTCCTACCGGTTTTTTAACGCTCTGACAACCACATTTTAGACGCTCGTAATGGTGGGCTAAGTTGCCTGTGGCACGATATCGTCTAAATGCATCTATCGTCATCGCGTTCTCGTACTAGATTTATATAGACTTTCTCTAGCAGAGGTAAGCAGCAGCAGGGTAATGACAACCACGTCCAACAAATACAACCAGCACAGCCGGGGCTCGAACTTGCCATTGTTTTTGCTAACCGTGGTTGCCATGGCAACGCCCCGTTTCGAGCGGTGCGTTTGCCGCCTAAGCCACCGTCGCTACAAAATGTCCACACTATGTATTTACGTGTGCCTTTACGCCAAAGTACTCTGTATACGATCACAATATGAGATGCGTATTGGTATCTACTCTTTCGTATCAAAAAATACCCGCTGTAGCCTTTTTGTTGTGTTAAAACTCTAAAGGCGGCAGGATAGAAGGGAGGTTTGGAAAGTGTTTTCTGTGGATTTGTTGTTTCTAGCCTTTGCAACTAGCCAGAACGCCAAGTGGGCCGGTGAGTGTCTACATGGAAAGTTGTAGTCAACTATGCGTAATAAAATAGACCACTCCGTATAATAACCTCGCCGCATTGCTCCATCACATGTGCTGAGTGGGCAGTTGGGACAAAAAGTATCAACGCTACCGAAAATACGTGTTGGTAAGCGCCAAGTACGCCAAAGAGCAGGGTTGCCGCACAGGGAGATTAGTGTAGTCAAATTGTTTTTTTTAAAATTAAATTCTGCTCTTCCGGTAATACGAATATGTGCGGTCACCACAATGTGGTGGACTGAGCTTTGCTGTGAGGTAGGCTTGCCTTGGTGATAGACGCTGCTCGATTTAATACGCGTCTTGCACGTTAGATTGCTGCGTATTGCCGGACTAAGACTTTGCCTTGTTGTGTAATTATGACCGGGGCTAGCTATAAATGCAGTAATAAACGAATCAATATAAACAAATATCGAGCTAACAGTTTCGCCCTTCTTAGCTTATCATTGTCATTTTATTACAGTATGGCAATTTAGGCAACAGTATGGTGGTGTGTAACGTATGCGAAAGTCGGGAACACGAACATCAATGCAAAAAGCAGCTACATCCATCATTATCTTTAGAGTAGTAGTGGTAGTAACTCACGGAGAAAGAGAAAATACTCGTGTACAAAAGTCATCCCACTTGTAACTCGGAGTGGTGGCGGAAGCTGGGGCTTATCCCGTGTCCAACAAAATCTCGCCAAATTCAATTCGTTGTTACCGTCCCCCGTTGTTGTGCACTTGCATCTTAGTCAGTCGCCCGCGAGTGGTTAGCGGCTGCACTTGTGCCACCGTCATTTCATTATTAGACCGTAATGAAAAATCGAGCAAATTGACCGTAGCCTCCAGTACGGCAGTAGACGAACCATACTACTATCGAATCACACAATATCCTGTGTGATTCAACGCTGGTTGCTAGGCAAACCTATTTGCATCATTTCACAACTTTTCCTTACCGGATCACCAGCGACCGATACTCTGTTGTTGGATTTTTTTGGGAGCAGGAGGACCCCCATACTAACGAGATCGAGAAGAGAGGCCTGGCCGGGAGAACAAGTAGGACGAGAGAAGTGTGTCCAACTAGAAAAAGGGCAAGAAGAAACGCCGCCAATGCTTGAGAGGTTGGCTGGTTGTACGATTTCGTGTACGATTCCTTGTCGGCCCTTGTCGGATCGACGGACTTTCGGCGGCGGCGGCTTCGTCGTTCGGATGACAATTTTCACGAGTGCCGCGCCCAGCTAGCGGCGGCCGAGATGCGTGTTTAGGGTGTCTCTTCGTCCATAGACGGACCGGCAACACAATGTAACGTTGTGAACAAAAATAGGACCACGCAACGAGGATTGCTGTTCACCTTTTTTCGGAACATCCCCCCCCCCCCCCCCCCGACGCTGCTCTCTGGTACGTAGCGTTACTACTAAGAGTAATACGAGGCGCTGCTTGTACGTTGAAGCTTGATACATGTTAACCGGTTGTGTAGAGTAGGCGAATGTATAGTTACACCCACAAATATATATATATATATATATATATATATATATGTATATATATATATATATATATATATATATATATATATATATTTATATATAACGTCGAGCAAGCACCACAGGCATTGCATTATTTGTGCGATACTTCAGTGATTGAGCGAGTAGTCATGGTAGACAAATAGTAAAAGGCCAACCAGTCGTGGTCTTGTTGAGGCTAGAAGTGCAAATGAGGTGTCGTAGTTCGCAACCCAGGCACAATACTCGAGTTCTCGCAAAATTACCTACATGTACATTTTCTAATCATCGGTAGTCAGATAATGGAGAAAAACATTGTTTCGCATCAACATGTATAGTCTATTATTCGTATATAATGTATTTTTTACGCAGGTTACTGAGTTCGGCTGGTGCCGACCGGCCATCATGGCTGCGTTGGCATGCGTTGTCTCGCCATGTGTTGTCTATGATCTATTTTATTATTTAGAGAAGGGCCAGACCTAGAGGCACAACGAGGAGCGTCTGCTGTAGTATAGATCGGTCGCCAGCATTATATGTAAAACGGTCGTGCTTTTGAGGGACCCGGGCTAGCGCAATGTCAAAGCGTGAGAGACGCCAAACTGTGGATTTGCTGAAGATTAAAATTGTGTGTTCGATTTTTGCTACGTCCTTTTCAAGGTGGGCATATAACCGGGACGAGCTGCAGAGGAAAGTCGATTAGTGTACTCTCCCACGGGGTCTGGACTTGGTCGTCAATGAGACAATATAACAATATAACGGCCAATTCGCATCCATTATCAAGGCGAGTCATTTAGAGAAGGACCGACAGTCACGGCATTTCTGACCAGTGTCAGTGCATTTGAATTCCGGTTACAATAGTGCTAGAAATATCTCAGGTTTCGTTTCGCAGTTTTCCGCGCAGCGTTCCGATGCTGCCGTCCGAGACCCTCTACTCTGCTACGCGTAATAGATAAGCCGGGCATACTGTTCATGTGGCTCGCGCTATCCCGTCAAAATGAGCGGGCTGCGACAAGACTCGGTAAAAGCCAGGACATCAAAAGCTCGACATGGCATGGGCGCATACGGTATTCGATGGCCGCAGAGGTGCACAACAGCCTTCATCAACATGTCACTGCACTGCACATCGTCGGTGTGCAGTGCTATGTTGATGAAGGCCGCGTGAGGTGCACGCCCCCGTTTCACCGTTTCGTCTCGTCGCAGTTCTGCTTGCTCGAGTTCAGCCTAGAGCCGTGATATGCTGAGCGAAACCCGGCGCCCGACACAACTGCATTAGCTTGATTGGCCCAACGTGCGGGGGGAGGGGGGGGGAGACAAGAAAAAGCTAGCTATAGCTGGATAGAGAGGGAAAGTTCGTTCGTTCGTGCTGGTGCACCCCCACGGCTTAAAGGGGCACACATCAGAATAAGCATACGGAAAGCATACGGTTATAGATGTAGCATAGAATAGATGTAGGGCCTATTGAACTGGTGTTTTTTGGTTTCTCTGTGCCTGTTGTTGTTACGTGCAACTGGTGCTGTTTTGTTACGGTTGTTGTTGCTGCCGTCGTGTCATTATCGAACGTAAAAAGTTTTGCGGGAGCAGCCGCTAGGGATCCCTAGTTCCGCGTCCTTTGAATGATACGAGTGGTGCAGCATCGCCCGCGTTTACGCTAGATTGTTTGCACTGTCTGGAGTTAGAGCCATTACCAAAATGATAAGGACGGTAACAGATAAGAAGAGGTCAATGGGTTCGGGGCAGGAAGAGAGGAAGCCGTAGCGCAACACACGCACATGAAATTAATGCGCAATCTTTTTTTAGGTTTTGACTTGCCCCTCGGTGGCCTGTAGAGTTTGGTCGAACGGACGCTAAACAACACTCTAAGAGAGATGATTGCCTGCAGAAATATTTTGGTTATGACGTTGCTGGATAAGTGAATTGTTCGAGTGAATTGTTATAGCGCTCTATGCGAATAAATCGTTTTGCTGTCTGTCTCGTTAAGAAGGCTGGCTGAATGGTTGGGGAATAAAAACCTGTACTAAACAACAATTTGATTGCATCCTTCTTGGAATGGCGCCGATGCTCCCAATGTTTTTGGACATTTCTGCAGTGTTACTGCGAAACATTTGACAGGCGTAGGCACAAAGCATTGTCCTTTCGAAAGTATAGCTATGCAACATATTTAATAATCGGGCGGGCGGCAGCAGCAGCAGCAGAAGCAGTAGGCCGGTACATGACGCAAACCGCTGAAAATTACAAAAAAAAAACTGGAATTATCATTATTGCTTATGGTCTCTTATGAACTCGGTCTGTGGCTCAAAGAATTAGCGCCCTAAGAGATCGACCTGTAGTGTCGAGACTACTATTGGTCGACCATATATCGAGACGGCGTCTCCCATCTGCTATGCACCCTAACGAAGCATCGCATACGAGCCTCATACTGGCGTCAAGCGACTACGCTACGGTGGATATAAACGTAATCGGCGGATCGACCTCGAGGATGTCTATACTAGGACGACCCTGTATACGCGCCGGTTCAAAGGCATGAAGATGTGAGCTCCACATGAGGCCACGAGGGTGCGTAAGTAGGCACGTAGTTTGTCTTGTCGTTGACCGCTGGCCTGTTTCAGGGCCGTTAGAACAAGCTGCGAAAGGGGCCCGACCGGGACAGAAGCGACAATGTGCATCCTATGCAACCGATCCAATGGGTCGCATTACACCGCCTAGCGTTTCCTGTGATCTTCTGCGCTCTATGTATCATGACGCTCGTATGAGCGGGGGCCACTGGGTCTGCCGTTGACCGAATACGACGGCTTCAATGTATGCTTTTTGGCTTGTAAGCTTGTATACATGCCACTCGTCGCTGGCATGGTATGATCGAGAGAACAAAACACACTGATGCCTGATTGCACCACTAACGTCGGCGCACAATGGCAGCGGTCACCGTAGCAGACGAAAACAAAGAACGACAATCGACCTTCAGCTTGACCTTCGGCACAGCAGTCGAAATAAGCACTGCCATCCAGCGATCTGACCGCTACCGTAGCTGCGCTACGACGATTGGAGCCTTGTGGCTGCACTAATAGTGGCGAGCAAGATGGCTTAGTGGCAAAAGCCTTTGCCTTGCATTCGGGAGGCCTGGGTTCGAGATCTAGACCGGCCACTCTTAAATTGGTTTGCATGGATTCCAATTTAGACAAGGTAAATGCCGGAGTGGATTAAAAACTAGCCATGGCATGAGAAAACCGTACATGGGCATTAATTAGCCTTAGGGATAATAAAAAA